>JAVISA010000025.1:0-464123 GCA_032595095.1 Didymellaceae sp. YAFEF048 | reverse complement strand
ATATATATATATAAAGTATAATAAGGAAACCTATAAGAGTATAACTACTATAGTTACTATTCTTATAATAGTTATAGTAGGTATAAGAATCTTTATTATAGATATACCTTAACTTAGTAATTAACTATATATAGTATATATAAGTTAGATATATAGTAATATAGTTAGTATACTACTTAAGGGTACTAAATATAGATATAAGACTTATAAATATACCTAAAAAGAAGATAGTAAACTATAGTAATAGGTGTAGAGTAAGAGCTTAAGGTATGCTAAAGATGTAGTTTAGTGTTAAGAAGTAGAAGTAAAATAGTTAGCAGACTAAGTAAATATATAGCTACCTTACTACCTAAAGAGCACTAGCCTATATTACCTAATAATAATAAGTAATATATATAATATTATAAGTAAGCTGTGTATATAAAGTAAAAGACAAATATATATATTTATATTACGCAACTGCTATATAAGTAAGGCGCAAGACTAAAGGATACTCTTTTTCTTACTTATAAAGTAAAGTTTTTATTAAGGCCTAGTTTGTGCTGCTAGGGACTGCAGCTAGAAGGGGAGGTTCTATAATAGATATTTTAAAGATTGCTATAGTATTATGTTTTTCTACGCTAGGTTACTTTAGGAGTGTTACATGCGCTTCTGCAGTGTAAAGCGCGCGCTCCCTACAAGGGAAGGACACGACAAGTATTATTGTTAATATGCAACTAAGCTATCCCTCTACTATTACTCCTAGTGTGAAGCAAATACTATTGCCTATAACTAGAGCCTTACACCTAACACCTACCTATTTGCCAGCCTACTTACGAGCGTTGCTTAATTACGACTTGAACAGGCGCTAAGAACTGAAAATTGACTTCTCGCCGGCTAACCTACCCGCTGAAGCATCTCTACCCCTTTGACCTAAAGTAGAAAAGGCTCTGCCAGCGTATGACTTGTAATTTCGACGGCGCTACGACTAGAGCGACTCATGCATACCATCAAATGACACCCCGGAGTGGATCCTGGGACCTGCGCGGAGGCTGGCGATTTTCCTGACATGCAGCACGGACTGGCGATCAGAGGACTTGGAGAGATGGTACCAGGTTGATCATTGCAGTAAACGTGAATTGTGGGTAGACACGTGGAGCACATGAGTGTCGCGTGCAAATTCTGCGCCTCCCTCTGTATAACTGCCAGTGGGTCCCAATGTCACCACAAGCTAGAAGGCTTCATTCCTTCTAGTCACTCGTTCGTTATGCATCTTTTAAGATCAACGTTGCTTACATTGGCCGTAAGCACGCAAGCCACTGCAAGTTTGTCAGATCTTTTGGCCGCCATTGGTCTTGGTGGTTCTGTACTCAATCCTATCCTGGAGACCGTAGATTCGACACTCCAAGGCAATGGCTTGATCGATAACACACTTGGAGCTGTTGGAGGCGTTCTTGGAGTTGACCAAACCTTCGACTACGTCGTTGTTGGCGGCGGCACAGCTGGTACTGCCATCGGCGTCCGACTGGCTGAGGCCGGTTTCAGCGTTGCCATCATCGAAGCTGGAGGATACTACGAGATAACAAAACCACTTCTTGGCTCTACACCTGCAGGAAGCTTCTTCGGTATTGGTTCAAGCGCTGTGGATAAGTTCGCAACGGTGGACTGGGGCTTCGAAACGGAAGCACAACCTTACCTCAACGGCCGCAGCATCCATTACGCCCGAGGCAAATGTCTTGGTGGCAGCAGTGCGTTGAACTTCATGGTCCATCACCGCGGCAGTACGGCCAGCTATCAAAAATGGGCGGATATTGTCGACGACCAGAGCTACACCTTGGCCAACCTCACCCCTTACTTCAAGCGATCGGTAACTTTCACCCCTCCTAGTGGTAGATCGCTCGACAATGTCACCACCAACTACGATCAATCCGACTTCTCCAGCTCCGGTGGCCCCGTACAAGTCGGCTATGGCCAATGGCTCACTGTTGGTGGGACTTGGTTGCAGAAGGCCTTCCAGACCATGGGGTTAAAAGAGACTAATGGCTTCAACTCCGGTAATCTGTTGGGCTACCACTTCTCCCAGAGCACAATTCGAGCAAGCGACCAGACGCGCAGCTCATCAGCGGCTTATATCCACTCCGTCCAAAGTAACTCAGCGACTTCCAAAAATCTCAAGGTTTTCACTCAGACCCAAGCCAAGCGCGTTGATTTCGACACATCTTCCGGAAGGCCGAAAGCTACTGGCGTGGAGGTTACTGCTCTGCTCGGGTTGTCAAACTACAATATCAAGGCTCGCCGCGAAGTAATTCTATCTGCGGGTACTTTCCAGTCTCCTCAGCTTCTCATGTTGTCCGGCATCGGACCTGGAGACCAACTTGCAGAGCACGGTATCTCACAGACCGTATCAGCACCGGGTGTCGGTCAGAATATGTGGGACCACGTCATGTTTGGGCCTTCTTATTCCGTCAAGTTCCCAACGGTCGGCTCTTTCTTAGTGAATCCTGTCGCCGTTGCCGCCTCTCTCGTCGAGTACATCACCAGCGCTACTGGTCAGCTTACATACGCTGCAGATATTCTGGGATGGGAAAAGCTATCCAAGCTGCCTTCATACCGCGGGAGGTTTAGCTCGGCAACTCTCGATGCCTTGGATGGGTTCCCCGACGACTGGCCTGAGGTCGAGTACATCAACGCAGACGCTTACGCTGGAGACTTCCGTTTCCCTGTCTTGCAACAGCCCCTTGATGGCAAGATGTATGTTGGGATTCTCGGTGCAATGGTTGCCCCGATGTCGCGCGGCAACGTCACGCTCCAGTCTTCGAACCCGTTGAGCAAGCCTGCGGTCAACCCGAACTGGCTTTCGCACCCAGTCGACCAAGAAGTCGCTGTCGCCTGGTACCGTCGTATGCGTGAGGTTTTTGCGACATCTGACTACCAGTCACAGCTCGAACAGCCTGACAGTGAAGCTTACCCCGGGCTTGACAAAGATGACGACGAGCAGATCTTAGAGGTTATTCGCCAAAGTGCTATGACGGTATGGCACGCCGCTGGAACCTGCAGAATGGGCAAGAGCACAGTACGAGATGGCTTCAAAGTTCCTGTCGACAACATGGATGTAATCGACTCCGAAGCCAAAGTGTTTGGTGTAGATGGTCTGCGTGTCGTGGATGCTAGTAGTTTCCCATTCCTGCCGCCCGGCCACCCCATGAGCACCATCTACGCTCTAGCAGAGAAGATTGCCGAGAATATCATCAGCGGAGGAACCTAATTTAACCAGAATCTACCTTCATACTTAGCTTATTGTAATACAGACCATTACGTACTTTTCACTGTCTAGCATTCTTCAACGGCAAAAAGGTTTACGTGATTATCTTTGATGGTATGCTGACGAGCTGGATGAGCGCTGGAGGAGGCCAAGCAAGGAACAACTCATGGAATGTCACCTCTTCTCCTCCTGGTCCGCCCCCGGTATGGCTTCCCGTTTCAGGCGCAACGGCCAGCTGTCCCACGCAACAGGCCCTACGACCGTGAATGAACCCCACCCTAGCGCTGGTTAGCACTCTCCTACTACACTTCTATTTGCCTTTCTGATTTTTACTTTACTGTTCCACCTGAGAACGTTTTACTTCATCGATGTCTATCAGCAACACAAACTACAATTCCGCGATTTGAACTTAGCACTCAGGCTGTCCATGCTGAAAGGGGAAGATGGCGGCATGAAACTGAGACATCAGCCTTCGGGTCTGCAAGCAGAAGCGTGTAGGGTGCAACCTTGGAATTCATGGGCAGGAGAAGTAAGGGGGTTCGCGGTAAGGACAATGGTGGTTAAGGTCGGTCGATGGCTTGTGCCGCACTACGATCATAGTGCCCACAGTGCCACCTTTTGTGCACTACGTCAAATCTGCGCCAGTAGAATTAGGACATCTTCCATCTGGTACGGACTTTGATTAGTGACCATCGTGAAGCTACTCATTTATCTGGGTAATCTACAGCAATGGCATCAGTACCTCATTCAACCAGTTCTGAATGCCTTTCATGGGTGCTTTATCTACATCCCTTGGGTTGGAATCGACCTGCGGCAGTAGGTCCCTCGCAAGACCTGAAAATACCTCACGCACATCTTCATCCACACCCTCCGATACAAGGAATTCAACGCTGCCCCCCTCTTGGAAATATCTCGATAGAAGATCTCCGTTGATATGGTTATTTCTCAGCCCAGCAGACCCGCGCTCTTTGTTTCTAGGATCGACATCTCTTGCACAAACCTTGCTCTTTCCACTGTCATCTGGTGGATTCATAAGAATATCGAAGATGTCGCCACTTCGATGTCGGATGACAGTGAAACGGTTCGCTACATCAAAAGTCTGCTTCATTTCGAGCAAATTTTGAAGCAAGCGTAACATATCCCGTGCAGGCTTTGATATGATAGAGATGGCATATATTGTACCATCCGAACAAGCCCCAATAGTATCATCGACAAGAATGCCTTGGACCCGCTTTGAAGATTCGTGGGACTGAGTAAATCGGCGCCACGGTGGCCTGATGTCGCCACGTTGCAAGCGAATGATCGTTTTTGGCAGAGTGGCCTCGAACAGAGTTGTTGCAGCGTTCCTGAGAGATCGTTCCCCGCAGTTATACAACCCAGACACGGTGGCAGTTCTCTTGTCCGTTACCAGGACCAGCGATTCGTCTTCCACCGAAGAGTCGTGTTCGAGGTCGTCATTCCGAAAAACAAGGTGATGAGTACATGACCGTTCACGGCTGTCCGTGAACAACTGCTCTATGTCAACTTTAGAATCTTCGAGCCGACGCGTGACCTCGTAACACAAATGTGAGTGTTGGAGGGTTGACACGTAGACGTTCATCCGCGATACAGTGATGTGAATTCCGGGCGAGGGGAGCTCCTTGACTCCACGGTTGAACCATCTACACTCGTTAGAAGAGGACGCGCATGACTTAACCTGCCACTTACCTGCCTGCTCCAGCATCAAATTCGTCGAAGCAAAGAGACTTGCCGATGACGCTAACAGTGGCACGTTTGTCAAACATAGCAACACAGTAGACTGGATGAGGGTACGCCGACTCCTTTTGCAGAGACAACCTAGTTCCACGTTGACCCAAATTGAAGATTAGCCTTCGTCCTGACTCTTTACCAGAGCCCTCTTTGACACCAGTGCCTACGATGACTAAGTTATATCTTTTGCCTCGATCATCTTCGAACGCCCAGTCTGCGATTGAGTATACTCGCTCTGCATTCTTGAGTTCATATCGAGCTACAATCATATTGATGCCATACTCGGAGCTTTCCTCTGGCTTGACTTCGACCTCTTTCGGAGAGTGATCATCGTGAACATTGAGAAGAACCAGATCTGAGTGTAATGCACGATACCCACCTGGTGGCGCACAGATCTCCTGTGCCTCCGTCGTAGCTACGAGCATCTTCCGCGGGAGTTTCAGGTAGACAGCGTATGTGGGCTTCGAGCCTAAGATCAATTTGCGCGGCAAGGTTTTGGTATCTTGATGAGGCAATAGACTTGAGGCACTATAGACCTGACCAAGACCTACGTCGAGCTGCGCATATAGCATTTGATCGCCCGATACGACGAAGAGAAACCCGCCTAGATTTCTTTCGTGTTCAGCATGCCCCGTCATATCACGAGGCAGCTGATAAGTTGCTGTCACAGAGTGTTGCACATATCCAGGATCTCTGATATTGGTGAACCAAATCGACTCGACATCCACGGATGCTGGTTTGGTGAATGGCTTTCGTATAAGACAAAAATCCGATCCGCACGATACGAATGCATTTGCGGGGTCGGTAGAGCTCGAGTAGATCTGTGCCGATGCTGAGCCCACTCGTTTCATATTCCAAGCAGTGGGTATTGTGGCAAACGTAGTCTCTAGCGGATGCGAAGCCCTGGCTGATGGATATGAGGTATCGGCCTGGGTCGAAGGGAGGTCAAGGCTGAAGAGCAGACCATCCCGTGATGCACAGACTAGAGTCTGCTCGTCGCCCCGCCTCAATACAACAGCGCTCTCGCATAAAGTTCGAGAAGGCTGGACAGACATACCATTGAGAGAAGATCGAAAAACTTGGATCATCTCGTGCGCGGATGAGACTCGAAATAGTGACACGATAGAGTCAAATGTGCCAACAAATACAAAAGTTTGTTCACTGACATCGAGGAGCTCAATGCACGTAGGATCTGCACTGAGCGCAAATCTCGAACGCAGTCGATGGCCTTTTTCGAACATGCCATCCTCGAGCACAGGTAGAACGTGCAGGTATGTCACGTTGCTCTCTTTGTAGGCGATAGCGATGAAAGGACAGTCACACTTAGATGCTGCGAGTAACAGACGAGAGGGAAAGTGGATTCTGTCACTCAAAGCCAGGGTGGGCAGTGCAAGAATCTGCGCATCACTGCGAGTGATCTGTAATGAAAACCGCTGGGACAGCGTACATGCCGATATGGTTTCTTCGTGTCGTGTAATACCATCGTCGACCGATTCGTCCCCATTTGGCAATTGAGTAACATCCCATAAGCCGTCATCCCAGGGGCCATTGAAGTCACTATGATCTTCTTCCGGCTGCGTGCGAACCAGACGTAGAAGCAGGGTTTCGAGGGGTAAGGACACTAGCATGTGAGCATAGTGCTGGCGTGCATGCTTAGCCTCGAGTTGGATGGTCTGCGTGCCATAATTGATAACCCATAAGCCGGTACAGCCATTCATCCCGGTGCAAAATCCATCGATCACAGCGCGTAGTCCCCAACGAAGTTCAGACACGTTTCCATGGGGCGCAGACCCGTTGGCCACGAACAATGCGCAACGGTCCCGTTCGTAAGGATCCCTAGTGCCTGGGAGGTCTGTGACACAAAGACTTGTTAGTGGGGCCCAATTAGACATCGACTCGATGTAGGTAAACTGATTCATGGCCGGAAATGGGGTAGCATATGAGTACTCAGCAGGCCACGCTCCGACCTTGCACAAAAGTCCATCGTTTTCTGTAGCGCCAGCCATGAGCACATCTGGATAAGACTGCGACAATTCTGTACTGTCCATATTAACACAAGCGAACGCCTGGTCGATCCGATAAGGCCATTCGCCCGCATCATTTATGTCGACGGCACCAGCTGGACCATATTCCACATACATTACACGACCGTCTTCTCGTGCAATGTAGAAACACTCTTTCGAGAAGTCATGGTTCCGGAGAGCGCTACCCCATTGTACCCATTGTGGTCGATGCGTGCTGTGACCCGGACGTAAAGGAAGTACCACAGAGTCCGGTATCGGAATTACTGTGCGTTGAGGAGTGCCAGACAAGACGTCCTTATAAGCCGAGACGTGGGTGTCAAAGATGAGGAGGAAGTCGGAACTTCGACCCAGAGGAACAAGAAGGAATGGGTTTTGATCATCTGCAGGCGCAAGTTAGACCCCGTGTGTCTTGGAATACAAGCGAATTCCGGAATACGCACCTAGGTCCACTGCAACTCTCTCCGTACGAGCAGTCGCTGTACCGAGATCGTATCTGCAATCCCAGTCGAAACAGGTTATCTTTGTCAACCCTTGGTGCGCAATGATGAACAAGAGAACAACGTGGTAGTCGTCCTTTCCGATAGCTGAGCTCAGAAATTCCATGTGCAGTATGCGGCCCTCAATTGACACAACCCGTTCGTCCTCTATTGGTATTGCGTCAGTATCGGATTGAAACTGATTACGCCACAGCTCCATAGGTTTGGTTTTATACAGAATGAAGCGCCCTTCATAGGCGCCCACAGCCATAGCCCGATTGTTTTTGTCTATGGCAAGGTATTGTCCGAGCCGGTCGAAACGCGACGATCCCGCTGGGAGCTTGATAGACTTTTGATGGAAGGCGGGTTCCCCTGTAATGTGGGGCTGTGCCCAAAGGAATAAAAGTGTTCGCGAACTGAGGGTTAGAACGACGACTTCTGGGGGTAGACGATGTTCTGTTTTTTCTATGGCTGGGACACTACCTATCGACACTATCTGTCCCTTGTATGATGGGTTGGTCGCTTCTCTACTGCCGTTCGTTTCGCGAGTGTCACCCAAAACTCGTGCTGTAAGGATGCGTCCGCTGAAGTCAGACTTCGTAGCAACGTGGCGAAGGCGACCATAGTTGTGGATCTCGTTCAGTTGTATCGAGTCTTCACTTACTAGAACAACATCATTGAAGTCTTTGTGCCGTATGCTCGCGGGGAGAATATATTTCAAAACTGGGCTGCGGAGGACTGTGCGAGACAGAATGCCGTACTCGGGCGCGTGAGCATTGACCGTGGTTTTGGCGGGCGGTTGGCGCATCTCGGTATCATCTTGCTGCGCTTCCGCCATGATCTGATAGACGTCGAGAGTTCTCGATACCCATTCGTTGTTCACAAGCACCAGGCTCTGAACCTGATGGTTCATGATGGGGCGTTCTGCCTATGATTTAATTGGGCACAACCTGAGGCGCCTGTGATAAAAGATATGTTGATGACGCTGCCTGAAGAATAGTACTAGGGCCTGGGTACTGTGAATCTGAGATGGGAGGATTGAGGCGAATGAAAAAAACGTATTGCTGGGGAACCCTGCTGCAGAACTGCAAGAAGAGCCAACACCGTGATGGATGGAACTTTGTAGCGAAACCCGGTATATCTGGGCGGCTACATGCTCCACTAATGGCACGACGGCAGCGGCGCTGTTCCAGATGCAAGATCGAACTCGAATGTAGCCGGATCTCGATAGTGAGATCGCGCAGCCTGTCGGTGGCACGATCTCGCCCAATTGCGCCTTGAAATGGCGATTTGAGTAATGGCAAGCCGTGACTGCAGGGATCCTCGAAGATTTGGTCGAAAGAACTGAGTGAAGACGGGGGTTTTGCTGCTTCTGTGTAGTGGTTCTTGCGCGCACAGTAAGCTTGGAGGGGTGCGGCGCATGCAGTGCGGCACCAATATGACCAGCCTGTGCTGCACGGGACGTTCGCGTCGAATGATCTTACAGTCGGAATTCGCGATCTGCACGGC
Source organism: Didymellaceae sp. YAFEF048 (assembly GCA_032595095.1). Lineage (NCBI taxonomy): Eukaryota > Fungi > Ascomycota > Dothideomycetes > Pleosporales > Didymellaceae > Didymellaceae sp. YAFEF048. The sequence continues at coordinate 455,124 of JAVISA010000025.1, read as the reverse complement.
GCACTCAGGAGCGTCGATGGCCTCACTGGCCGATGTGACAGTCGGGTGCCAAGCCATGCGATTCGACCAGGCAGGAAGACGCGAGTCGCGTTCGCGTCAAACTGACGAACGGCGTGCGCGTGCGCGTGCCCCAAAACCCGACGTATATTGACATACGTATCATTGTCTCAAGGAGCAACAACATACACGAAGCCACGCCACGCGTGCACATATTCGAGTGTCGTTACTCGTGACTGGCTACGCTCGAAATGATCAGGCTATGGCTTCTCCATCACCGTCACTCTCGGCGAGCTCTGGCATCTCGCCCTCACATCTTTCATTAGCAGAAAAAGCCAAAGAAGGTCTGATTCTTACAGCCTGCGAAGGCAAGGATCTTGATACCTTGGAAGATCTCGCAACAAGCAATCACGGCCTTGTGAGCGATGATTTGCGGCGCATCGCATGGCCCCTGCTGCTCGGATGTGCAGGTGATCCACCCGCGAAGACACCGTGGGAGGACCTTCCTGCACATCGTGAGGAAGGGCAAGTTGGGCTCGACGTAAACAGAGCTTTCGTATACTATCCTCGATGTGGTAATTATTAGATTTCTCTAGTTTATACTTCTTTCCCACGGCGATACTGACACGAGCGCTGCAGACTCAGAGAAGGAGCTTGATCGTCGAAAACATGAGCTCTCAGATATCATTTTGGAAGTGCTTCGCCGGCACCCAGCCTTGTCATATTTTCAGGGTTATCACGACATTGTACAGGTTCTCTACCTCGTCCTGGGCCTCCACGATGCACCTCAAGCAGTTGTGCGTCTCAGCCTTCTGCGCATTAGAGACTTCATGCTTTCATCTCTTGATCCCGCGATAGCACAGCTTGAATTGCTACGGCCATTATTGCGTCATGCCGATCCACAGCTTTATGATCATTTGCCCAAGACTTCAGCAACCTTTGCACTAGCCGGTACCATCACGATGTTTGCCCACAACATTCAGGACTACGAGGACATTACCAGATTGTTCGATTTCTTCCTAGCGCATCATCCCGCCATGCCCTTGTACTTCTTCGCAGCTGTTGTACTTTCGAGGCGCGATGAGCTACTAGAAATTGAAAAGGAGGATGAAGATATCCTACACGTCATGCTGAGCAGATTACCTGAGCCGTTCAACATCGAATTCCACATCGCGCGGGCGATCGAATTGTATGAAAGACTTCCTCCTCAATCATTGGATAGTTGGGAGTGGTGGTGCATATCGTCCTCAAGTGTGCTCAAGACCACATCCACCCTAACCGGCATACGTCGTCTATGCATTGAAGATGGGGAGCGCTACTTTTTCCAGCAAGAGAAAGAAGTTCGCCGGCAGCGGTTCCAAAAGAAGGTCATCCGACAGACCACCCGAACTCTCAAACATATAAAGCTTCGTCTGTGGTACTATCGCCGATACGGAACGGTTGGCTTGGCGATTGTCGTGGGTGCATGTGCAATATGGCTCAGCAAGAATGGAGGGTGGGAGCCTGAAAGACATCCTTTGTTCGGATACTTGAGAGGCATCGTGCGGTATTTGCGCGGATGAGGACGAGGTTATGATCAGTAAGGCTTCGTGAATATAAGATAACTGAAGCACGCATTGATTCTAGATTGCCATTTTCGTGGTCCTACGAGCCTGGCTGTCCGGTCGTGCTGCACACGAAAATCGATGTGAGTGGACGAGACAGGGTCAAAAATAGGGTGGACTGACAATCACTCATGATCATGAACCTGCATCGCTTGCCGAAATCTCCAGTCACAATCGAGTGGTTACTCACTTGCCCTCGCATGCATGTGTCCGGCTCAGAGTCATCTCCACTGCCACCCTGCAACACTTTCCCCTCGTGTTTGTGATACTGACTGCACAACAGTAACTGTACCATGACAGTGTCGATCAACATGCTCTTTGAGTTCATCAGTCCGAGCAAGTGTCAATCGATATGTAAAGCTTACGGGCGAGCGACGGGTGGGTGTTGGCCCACACCACACTCAGCCGTACAGGCAGCCACGCCACGTCGGACCTCACAGCAGCCAGGCTTGGCGCACTTGCGGTCAGTCTCCCAAAAACCCTTCACATTGCAGACCTTCGATGCGTAATTGGCGTTATCGCAAAGAGACAGACCGGGAATACATTTGGCAACTTCGTCGCAGTAAGCGTTGCCAGCAGGGCCAACGCGGCAGAAACCAGCCTGGGAGCAAGTTTCGGTGACTTTCCAGCCATAGCTGCTGCAGATCATGATTGATGTGGTTGTATCGTCGCACTTGTTCGCACCTAGGTCGCATACGGGCATAGTCGTAGCGGCGGATAGTGCCGGTAGAAGTGACAGCAAGAAGGTGAAGTTGAGAAGCAACATGACCATGGTGAACATTGTGCGTAGTGTATTCTTGGGTGTCGATTGAGTCTTTTGAAGGAGAATAAGAAGTTGGGTGGAGCGGTACGACAAGCAGGTTGCTTCCTGTCCGGGTTGCGGAAGACGAGAAGGTGTGGTGAGGGCAAGCACTGTACACCACTTATGGCCACCAGTGACTTGTTTGTGATCAAAGACGACATCACAAAGGATTAGGTAGGAAGGCGCGGAGTCGCATTGGACTTACTTTATGTAACGTTACCCAGGAGATGTGATATCACCTGACGTGGGGGTATGCGTTGCAGAAAGCACAGTGTCTTCCGAAAGGTGCAACAAGGTGTAATTTTGAGATCGAAACACAGTGTTCTTTGTGGACAGCACACAGTGGACAAACGAAGATCTTGGAATTTTGATATAGAACATTCGACGCACATGCAAATCAATGCTGTCCCGCAGCCTTTCGATCATGATCCTAGTCACGCCTCAACACCATACATGTAACACCCAAGGACCTGGATAAAACAACTGCAATCAAAAAGGTGGTGACCAATCATCTACCACATGTGATGCGAGTTTGACATTGTGTAGCACATCAAGGTTTGCTTTCAACACCGGAATCGTAGCCTTGGTCCTTCTTGACCTCGCCCATAAGATCGGCGTTATATATTCGCTTCAAGTCCTGCTCATTCCAGCTCTGTTGAGCAAGGGCTCCAAGACTCAGGCCTCTTGATCGAGATTTCTTCAGAGAGTCGCCCTGGGATACACCAACGGCATTGTAGTCAGGCACGACGCCTTGACCGGGTGCTGGGAACGGCGAGGACTGTGAAGGTGATGCGACAGTGGCGCCGTTTGTGATATTTCCAACAGTGTCCGCGTTTGAGGCAAGGTCTGACGAGGCGGAATTCTGCGCATGTGCCAACTTCAGTGCGCGCTCGTAGTTTGCTGAGCTGGCGCGTACGACACCGGGTCGTCGGTATGCGGCGCGCGCTTCATCGGGCACGAACGATGGATCAGGCGCCGCAGAGTCAGTCTGCTTGGTAGCATTCTGGAAGAAGATGGCTTCGGCTTCAGATCGCGTGTTGGGCGTCAGACCGGATGGTGTAGGGTCGTCGAAAGCGACGTCAGACTGGGGCAGACCTAATGAGGAAGACATGGCTGCAATGTTGGTTTCGAACTGGCTCGTTGTTTAGCAACTACATTGTGGTGGGTCGACAGCACTCGATCAGTAAAACCTCAGTACAACTGTGTTACGAGCTTCATATGGGGTGATGAAGCAATGATTGAAAACACCACGCTTTGCGCCGGCCATAAAGACTGAGACCGGAACTTACAGTGAGTAATCAAAGAGCTAAATATCAGCCTCGTTGTGAAGAGAGTTCTCTTCGCGCCTTCTACTCTTTTATCGCTACTACCCTCACCGTATGGTATGACAGCATTCTTGGCAACTGACGTCGCGCTGGACCCTGAATGAAGATCTGGACCAAAAGGGGTGGTGCTCCATCGGCGATGCAACCCGATTCACGCGACACTAACGGCTCATTCGCATCGGTCCATGTACGATGATAAGTGTTGTGTGAACGAACCGCTCCTGTCTTGTTGGGGCTGGCGGGGTTCGGTAAGCCGAGTTGAACGATCCGTGTCTAGGGTCAGAACCGAGCATGAGCGTTATACACACTTGTGGTGAATAGCAAGAGGAGCGCTGAGAGAGGTCAACGGCCATAATAACCAACGTCTCTCAGCTTGCACAGGGGTTCTCTCTCGCCCGCATCTGACGCCTGTTACTAGATGGATGGTAGTATCAAAGGTCTAGGACCTGCGAGTATCCACCTAGGTTTACAAGGTTCCACTTTACCCGCAAACAGTTGATCGCTACCTACCCGACTTCCGCTCCTTATACACACCAACATCCTTGGGGACTTTGGCCTTTGGAAGGGAGACGTGAAGGGCCACATGAAGATGCCTGCAACACGGGCGAGCAGCGTCATGGGCGAGCAGCATCATTGGTGACACCAGAATGCTGCCCAAAATCACAGATCACCGCTTCTCAACAACATCTGTGCTTTATGCTTCTGTCAGCGGCACCTGTCATGTACAGACTAAGCATGATCTTGCACAGACAGATCTATCCATCCAGCCCAGATGAAATGTGGCTCACCTGTCAGACCCTCCAGACGACTGTACTATGCCAGCGATGACGAACGGAAAGGTGCCGCAAGGGATCCGCACGTCGAGCGATGTTGAGCAATTGGCGCCCATCTCATACAAACAGCAATGAAAGAGGGCCGTCCAGATCATGAATCCACCATCCCATCTTACACTGATGCTTTGTCTTGATGAACGAGATACCGATGAGTAGCTCTACCCCTCCTCACAACGCACTTTAAATGTTTCACTACAGGCTCTTATGTTGTGGCGCTCCAGCAAGTCGCATGGAAGGTATGACCAGGCTCGGCCCCGTCTCCTAGCGAAGATTCGCCACTCGCCCCTTGCTATCACGAGAGGCGATCAAGTAGACGAATATGAGCTGCTGTTTCGAGATGATCGAAACGACCATAGTGATAGCAATCTAAGATTTACGCAGCTGTGACCATATTTAGGATGCTTGTATCCCCGCCTGGCCATTTGTTACTCTGTAACCTGATACCAATCTTCGTGCCGTCTTCATAACACTGCTCTGTAAAACAAAACGTCAAAAGCCATTGTGCACGAATCTTAATCAACGAACGTGAAACGTTGATCTAAAGCTCAATTCAGGATGCTACCAAGAAGAAGATGAGGAAGTGTGTATCATGATCCCTGACTTTTCTCTCAACGCCTGTTATGCACTAAGCCGACCAGCCCATTATCCCTAGCCTTTGTGTACACCAGTCCAATCCAAACCCACAACAGTCAAAACACATCATCTTCCCAAGTACATTCCTCGATTGGCGTGAGCTCGCTGTTCACCCTGCATTGCGAGACAACTTGCTAAGCCTTCTGCTTCTTCGCGAGGTAGTAGGTTAGAAGGTTGAGCTGTTGCTCTCCAGCCCCGGCAACAGCTTCCCAGAATGCTTTGGTCTCACCACCAGGACCGACGATGCGCTCGTGCAGCGCAACGCATAGCTCGATGTTTGCTTTCCTGATGTCAGGGTCTTGATTCTCCATGCACTTGACCGCCAGCTGACCTAAGCGGTGTGTCTGCTCTTGGGAAAGTACGACGCTCTTGCTGCCAGAGATTTCTACAAGACTCGCGAGCGTGCGCAAAGACATAGTCATTGTGCGTGTACTACTAGTAGCAGACGTTTGCACATCGGGTGAGGACGTGGGCGATGGCGCAGGCACATTCTCAATAAGACCAAGGACCGCGTTGAGGCAGTCTGAGACCTGGCCGTAGCGGACGATCTCATTTGCTGTAGCCTCCATATCACCAGCGATGTGCGAAGTGTTCTCATGCTGCGCCTTTGCCTGCAGAATGGTGCACAGGACACGAGAGAAGTACTTGGCTGTTTCTTTACGATACAGAGCAAGCATAGCCCGGATCGTTGCGAGAGCCTGACTCTTGCAAGAACTGACCTTCATTGCAGGGAGCTTCAGTTCTTCAGTGGGCGTCTGGAAGTAGTCAAGACAGGCGATAAGCAGCCTGCCGAAGACCTCGTCGTTGGGGCCCCAGATTTCCTGGTAAGACTTGATCGCATCCTGGATCTTGCGGAACATACCAGCGTCGACAGTACGGCCTTCGATCTTCTTGAGAGCGCTGGCGAGCAATTGTCTGTTCTTTAGGATCTCAGGGCTGTTGGCATCAGTGTTCTCGGTGTGCAGAATGCTTCCAGTACTTTGTGTCTTGTGGTGACCTGGACTATGACCCTCCATCTCACTCCCCATCACAGTATGAGGGCTGAACTCAATGCTTAGCTGGCGCTCGTTACTTCTTTCATTAATTGGAAGCTCGCCCAGAACCGGAGTGTTGACGTCTTGATTTGCAACAGACGGCTCATCGCCAGCAAAAGGATCCTCGTACACCTCGACCTCGTCTGGCACAGCTCGGTCGGGTGACTTTTGTCGTGGACTATGTGCGGGCAGTAAACTTGGGCTTAACACCGAGGCCCCGCGTGGACTAAGTAACGGCAGCTGACTCCCAGCAGCCTTGGGAGGAGTGCTTTGTACTCTCTGTGATGTTGGGCGCGCAAGACTAGGGACGACCATAGTGAAGTTATCCTCGTCCACGTCTAGGGCATTGCTTTCGATGGAAGCCCGTTTATCGATACCGTTCCTCTGTCGGAAAGGCACGGCGCCATCATGGTGGCTCTGGGACCGGACGAATGGCTTCACCATTGTGAGTTCCTCATCTTTATAGGGACTGGCTGCTGGACTGCCTCGGTGCGACCCTATGCTAGGCGCCTTTCTGTGTGTTGCTACGCGACCGGTGTCTACCCTTGATTTGCTACGTACAGGACTGGCGGCAGGGCTATTCTGCATCTGTGACCGCGATCGGGCTGCGCTCGAGGCTGTAGTGCCGATGGGCTTCTTTAGCGACTTCACAGCCGGCGTCTTCTCGGGCGTTGTCGTTGTTGATGGCGCGATTCTGGTCTGGCGCGAGGCGTAAGGGTCGGCTGTCTTTGGCCGGCTCAGCTCTGGTCGACGAATTGGGCGACGTACAGTGCCACTCATCAACGAACCAGTTCCGGTCGAGCTCTTCAGAGCCGACTTTGTAGACTCGCCAGACATGGCAGATGGGGGGCGAGCAGGCCCATTCGACGCTGTAGATGCATTCGACGATGTGCGGGCACCGGCGCCCAACGACTTAGTCGACAGTGATCTTGGGGTCTCATAGCTTGCTGCAGCAGAGCTAGGCCGGTCAGCTATACCCTTAGAAGCTGCTAGCTTGGCTCGTCGCTGCTCTGCGATCTTCTCCTTCAGACTGACTCTCGCAGCACCTGCACCAAGCGATTTAGAGAAGGACGATGTGGTGCTCGTTTGTGACGATGCAAGAGACGATGCGTTGGGGTTGTTAGGGTCCCTGTCGAGGCCAGACTTCTCACGCTTCTCGAGGCTTTCGTACACACTGTAGTCCTGGTCAGCAGCTGCAATGGGAAACCCACTCCTACACTTACATGTTGGCTTTTTCTGGCCAGATCAGGGCGAACGCCCAATATGTGCTTCGATAGGCCTCGCGCACCTTTGGGTTAGCATCAGTCAAGCCTTTCCTCAAGATCTTGTCGAAACTGTCTAGCCCTCCCGAGTGTTCGATCTGTGACTTGTGCTTCCGGACGAGAGTCTTAACCCAGCCTGCCGAGAAGCAGCGGGGCTGGACGTTCTTGTCTTGCGAGGCAAACTGGACGTGCTGCAGGATACGGTTATTGTAGGAGACATTGGACAATAGAGCATCCACAGTCACATTACCGTTCTGTGCGGCGATGTTCTTTGTGGCAGCACACATCTTAATGAAGGTCTGCAGCAGAATCTCCACCCATGGGTCGACGGCCGGCCCAAGTGTGTTGGCCAGCTCCTGCACCAGCTGACAGCCATTGGTCGACATAGTCGTACGCAGACTGTTAGCGACTTTGAGGACTCCATCCAGCAGCGACTTGATTCCTGTGACGAAGACGTTGTGGAAGTCGTTTGGAGCGTTGCCCTTCAGTATGCGCCTCAGCTTCAGGGTGTTCTTATCGCGCCCAATCCAGTTCTGCTCGCTCTCGCGTCCCTCAAACGGCGGGGCCATATCGCGGAACATGTCCTCCAGCTCGCGCTGCGTGTAGACGTGGATGGGGTCCATGGAAACAGCTTCGACGGGTGGCGGCTGCTCGGCGGCCAGGCTGTCGGCGAAGCCTATATCTGGCTGTAATGTTCTCGCCCTCGAAGCGGGCAGGGGTCGTTCGCGGACAGGCGCTGCCACGGGCGCTGGTGCTGCATCGCCGTGTTGGTCGTCCATCGCAGCGGCGTCGTCGAGTTGCGAGGTAATGAAGGTGACGGTAGCTTTTCGTACGTTGTAGGCAGCGAGCTGCTTTTTAAGGTTCACCTGTGCGCCTGCTGGTGCGGTCCTATGGTATTGTCAGTACGAGAACGCGGTGAAGAGGTTGCGCAGTCCCTTTTGCTGGGACCCTCGACGTACTGGAACAGGGACACAATAGCGTTCTTGGCCACATTGCGCACCTCTGGGTCTGCATCCTCCAAGTTGGCGACCAGCTGGTTGACGTAGCTCTTGAACGGCAGGCTGTGGTTCTTGTTCATCTTGACAACCCATGTCATTGCTGTCTCCTTTGCGCGTGGGTTGGTGCCACCGATGGCCCCGTGGATGCCGGCATCGATCTCCACATGGCAGTAATGATAGAGCTCGACCAGCAGCACTGATGCGGCGCTGCGGTGGGCTTCACGCGCATTGCCCAGGTGGTCGAGCAACACTGGACATAGCTGCGCCGCGTGGGCGGACAGGATGTGCGTCTCCTTCTGCAACACCAGCCGCTTGATGAGGTGGCTCAGCGTAGAAAAGCCCGTGGTGACGAGCTGCGCAGACATCTGCGCTGTCATGGCGATCCGGATGCATTCGAGAATGTCAGCCTGGCAGCTCTCGGGCACACGTTGGTGCTTGATGCTGGACTTTAGGCTGCTGAACAGGTCGAGTCGTTTGTCTACGTTAGTCGAGGCCTGCTTCTTGAGCGCCGCAAGAAGGGCGGCCGTCTGCTCCTCCATAATGGGCACGGCACTGGGAGCGATTGTGGTGGTAGCAAAGTCTCAGCGGGGCATTTGTCCGTAGCTATATGCGGCTTGCGGTGTTTTCGGTACCGCACATCAACAACAACACGGCTCCATGTCAGCGGTCACACCCCTGTCCGCCGCCCAACTAGTGGCGCCTCGGCTGCTATTACCTACGCAACCGTGCTTGAATGCCCCTCGCCTGCCCCTCCCATCGTTCACCAGATTGTGGGAACGCCTGTGCGTCGCGTGGCTTTATATTGAGCGATTGATCTCTACTGCGATCACTTCGTTCGAGTCTACGTTGTAAGCTCATGAGTGCAGTTTTGCGGGCACGCTCGCACGTGCTAAGTAGCCATCGATTACACGATAACAAACACAACACCATGACAACGAAAAGACTCGCGTCACAAGCAACATGCATCCCCCTGCTGCAATTATCGAGCCACAAGAGCCCAAAGCACGCCTTGTGCAACCCCGCCTTTGGACAAAACCTCAACAAAGGGCGTTTCTGACGTACAAGATCCGGTGCTTGTACGTGCAAGCAGCTCCGTAATAACTGGACGGTCCTTTCAGGTATATCACAGGCAAGTTACATCACAGGCAAGATCACGAGGGACGTGTTGTGTAAATGAGTGACGGATTTATTCGCAGACTACTATAGACTGGGTGATGCCTACTCAGCATTCTGAGCGTTTCTCTCAACCCACACGTTTAGAGCCTCCTCAGCAGCCTTGACGCCACTAAGCGCCATAGCGCCAAATGTAGGGCCCATGCGGTTGGCACCATCGACCTCGCTGAGCTCCATACCACCGACAATCAGGCCAGGCACAATCTCGCGAGTGCGCTTGACAATCGCGTCCTCAGCAGTGCGCATGTCAAGACCACGCATGCCGCCAAGTTTCTCTATTTGCTGCATGCTTACGAGGCGCTTGACGCTGAAAGCACCGAATGGACCGTCGTGGCCAGTAGTTGAGATGACCAAGGGTGCATTGATGGTGTTGGGGTCCATGCAAGACTGATCTATGTCGACTTAGCAAGTAACGCTTGAACGTAGCTACCATAGCATACCATCGTGGTGCATGGACACCAGGGTCCAGTTGGTAACCACACCGGCAATGCGTACTGCATTGGGGTCATCGCTAGTGGGAGCAGGGCGAGTAATCAGATCCTCAACGGTGGTCGCGTTGAAGAGCTTGACATTAGGGAACTGAAGCACTTTGCTCAAGAGAGTTGAGGTGAATAGGGCTGCGTGCTTGACAGTCACCCAGTCGCCATCATCCTCATAAGCAACACCAAGCTCATTGAGGAACAGCTGAGCCGGTTTGCGCATGATCATGGCGCTGAAGAGCTGACCACCAAGCCAGGCTCCTCCGCCAGGTGCAACACCGGCCTCGATGATGGCAATCTTCAGATCAGGGCGCTTTGAAGCAAGCATAAAGGCAGTCGAAAGGCCGCACGAACCAGCGCCGACAATTACAATGTCAGACTCGGCGTAGGTGTCAAGGTCCTTGAAGTAACGACGGGCTAAAGGCGGTCAGTCGTCAACTTTCAGGTGATGCCCATGATGAACAACGTACTCATGGCCCTTGAAACTTGGCTTTCACGAATGGGAGCGAAGGTGAAGCTGTCCCAGTTGTTCTCGAGATCAGCCACAGACTTTGCCTGACCATCTTGGCCAACAGGAACAGCTTTAACTGCAAGACTTCTCTTGACGTCTACACTACTACCAATGACAGCAGGAGCTGGAGAGTCGAAGATGGCAGCAGGAGGAGACATGATGACAAGTTCTTTTGATCAGGGATCGAAACCTGCAACAGGTTAAGTCTATCCTTTACAGGGGGCAAGCATGAGTCCTTTCGCTGGTATTATCCAGATCAAGTTGAAACCGTATAATCTCAGAACGAATCCGGAGCCCTAAGCCTTACTATCCGATCATCCTCGATGGGTATCATCAGAGCAGCTAAGGGTCCTCCAGAAACGAACACCGGTTCATGCAGTATACTTATCGTTATTCAGTATACTCCACACTGATAGTACCTTGATGTCTTGTGGATAACGCCCGCTTACGGACTATATCTTGCATGGCGATTGCCATACTGTAGCGTGATATCCTGTGTGGCTGTCAGTAAGTCACCTCACGCAGAGGGAAATCGAGGGGAGTACGGTTGAGTATCTGAGAAGATTTGAACAATGGTTGAGGAATGAGAAAGATGGGAAAGTGGGTTGGTTAAATAGTTTGTTCATTCAACGTTCAGCATCCATGATTAACCATGTTGAACCGTCAAGTGGGGTAGCTACTGCAGCTGCGCTGTTTGTACCGACCCGGCCCCACTACGTCCAGCCTCCGCTGACGTCCTATTCGAGGATTTACTGGATAGTAACGTAGGGATGGGCAGAACAACCTATCCAAACGCAGGTTTCGGTTTACCTATCCTGTGCAATGGTGCTCGTTGGCTAAATTGTGACCGTGGTGGTGTGTCATACCTTGCATTGTAATGCCTACGCCTAGCGGCTTCCGGTTGTTCTGGACTCACAACGTAAAGATGTGCCCCGAGAAAGTCATGATACCACGGTGCTGTTGAGGCGTCCCTGTGTTCGTTCAGGGTCAGATGAGCCAAGATGCTTTTGAACGGCAAGTATAGCCAGATTGTGGATGACTCAGCACATGTATCTACTGCGCGGCGGGACATGTGTAAACTACATCCCAGTACTGTACGAAGATAGATGAGTCTGCAATAATGACCATATAATATTCACCTCGATTGATCAGCGTCGTTCAGGACTTTGCTGACAGTAATGGCGCCACCCAATTGATCTTGGTCCTGAGGAGCTTAGGCAAAGAATTTCTACAATATTGGTCAGCTCCTCGCATAGGCAGAACGACGTTCTTACCGGCTGTTTTTGGCCGCCGATCCACTGCTCGAAGGTCCAAGCCCGTAAGAGCCTGCAAGTGGTGTCCAAGTCCTAGACTCTGTAATGCACCAGCAGCAAGTTGGCAAGCTGCACAAGCTATGCAATGCTTCTTTATTGGAGGAGTATGCGTGTAGGACGCAGTATAGTAGGTCAGCCAGATATTGGACTGGTCCGCGGCTATTGGCTGACTGGACGCTTCGAAGGTATCAATTTGCTTCTTACATGTCGGCTTATAGATCGTGAGACCGATCAAGCTGAACGACGACAGTCGGTGTGTGCAAGTGAGATAGACTGTGCTCTGCAAGATCGACGGCCTTCTGTAATGAGGTTCGGCTTCCACTCCTCTCGGATATTACAGTGGATCGCAGCCGGCCAGACTGTACACAGCGTACGGCTTTGGAAGACCGACATGGCGGATAGCTGTTGGTGCCCATGAAACACATGATATCATATGCGGTTGTACTGCGCGCTTGGTGTGTGCTGCTGTTGGCGGCAATGATGATGTGCAGTTGCTGCAGTAAGCTTTGCTTCTCCATCCGGCAGCAACTACCGGCGGCGCGGATCCTTTGAAGCAACGTTCGGTACGATGAAACAAGTCCGTGAGCCATCGCCATTCCCGCTCGTCTCAGGCCTGTGATTCGACAGGTACTGGCCCAAAGCCAGAACGGACTTGTCCCAATGGTAGCACAAGCCCAAACGCCAGCGACAGAGGTTGCGCGTGTACTCCTATACGGCTAGCCTACCACCTTCTGGCGAAGTTGAGAACCTCAGGACCGGACGAGATCATAAGAGACTATCAATAGGGACCTATCACAGACATTGACGCTGTATGAGCACTACTTGTCAGACGGGCGGCGGACACGTGTAGAGTAGCGCAGCGTTACAATCCGAACGGCCTGAAACATGCCTTATTTACACGCGGGCTGTGCTGTGTGCCCAATGCACTGATGAATCTGACGGTGACAGACATGTGTCAGACAGTGAGCAAGTTGGCCGCGTACCTGCGTTTGTGCGTGTGTGCAGTTGTGCAGCACGGTGGGTCTTTGGTTATTATGATAGAGAGGGGATGTGACCATCAAACTCAGGGTCATATCAAGCGCATTATTGTAGGTAGTCTAGCAGCCTCAGATGACTGGCTGCAGACGACGGCACATCTCTGCAGAAGCACCTGCAGGTCTGCCGATCCGGTGTCTACACGAATCGCAGTGGCGTCTGTCGCAATATCGCAGATGTGATGGACGCCGCCAAAGAGTCGCGGTTCACGAGTTAGCACGGACTGGGCCTGGACTTGTGGGGTTGTTGGTCTAAGGATTCGTGGCCAGGCGACATGAAACACTCTCTCGGAAGAATCACTGGACTGGCCCTGCGGCTGAGGTGGTACTGTGTGTATGCTACAGCCAGAAAGTGCTCGTGGTCGCCCAGCGCCATTGTCTCCAAGTCGCCCGTCTACAACAACGGCGTCGCAGGCCTCTCTGATACGCGCGAACAGCAGTGCAGAGGCCCCCAGCTGCACATCCACCCTTCACGCCGCCGGCTCATCGCCCGGCGCAGGTCCAGCGAAGGCGCGAAGTCTGTGCATCCGCGATTACCAGCGATTAGCAGCGCGAGATCCAAGGGTCCGCTGCTTGGTCATACTAGCGGGCGCTCTCCTCAAGCTACCGTACCACACATCGCCAACTTGACCTGCCGCAGAGCCCCTACTACGCCTACGCCTACGCCTCGAGAGCCAACAGCTGGTGCTTGTTGCTGCTGTTGCAATCGCCGCTGCGTGTGCATTGTCGCTGACGCCATGCCCTCTGTGGCCAGCACGCCCTGAATTTCTCTGCCTTCACATCTCATCTGCTTGCTCGGCGCTGCAGCTGAGCCCGTTCGTTCGACGCACGTATTCACCGCCAAACCACTGTGATCGCGCCCCGCCTGTTCGCTCGCACAACCAACACCGCCCCTTCTCTCCACGCGATCACGCACCCTCGCGCCGCACCCGCTCACAATGGACTCCCCTGGTGGCTACCCGGAGTCGCTGCTCGACCAGGACGGCGACCAGGACGATGTCGTGTATCCGTGTAAGGGGTGTGGAGAGGTAATTGGCAACTGCCCTGGGCTGCATTGCTCCTGCTAACATCAGCCCCAGATCCTCGAGGAGGGCAAAGCCTTCGAGCTAGGTACGCCAGCCTGCCCCCACCGGCCTCCAAGCCTTCCTCTGTTTCCACGCACCGCCGCTTCTGGGCCTGTATAGCATACTGACAGTGCACAGCGGGCAACAGATGGCATATTGACTGCTTCCGTTGCAACACTTGCGGCACGCTCCTCGACTCGGACGCCAACCTGCTGCTCCTCGGAGACGGCTCCTTGATCTGCAACAATTGCACCTATAGCTGCAACCATTGTGGGAACAAGATTGAAGACCTCGCCATCCTGACTGGTGATCAGGCCTTCTGTGCAAACTGCTTCAGGTGCAGGAATTGCAAGCGGAAGATCGAGAACCTGCGCTATGCACGCACCTCGCAGGGCATCTTTTGCATGTCGTGCCATGAGTCGCTCATGGCACGGCGTCGGAAGAAGTCTAAGAAACCCCCTGCACCAGCTGCACCTAAAGTCGACAAATCTCTTCCCGCTCTCCCACCACAGTTCGACGAGTCCCAGTCGCAGCGTAGCGCCTATACTCCCGACGTCGAGACGCCCTCTGACGTCTTCTCCGAGCCCACCACCGCCGATGCTTCACCTCGGCCTCCCCAACCGAGAAGGGGCGACTCATCGTCCAATTTTAGGCGCGATGCATCGCCAGCTGCCCCTGACCCTGCAAGACGAGGTATTTCATTCTATCGAATCCAGTCATGGACCTTTGAAAAGCTGACCATTGCAACTACGCAGACAACATACTCCTCCCCGCTACGACATACAACAAGGAGCACAAACACACCGAGTCCGATGCCGGTGACGATGGCATTCTCTTGCCTTTCGCCCTCGATCCCAACCCAGCCCCTGGGCCCTCGCCATTGAGTCGAGCAAGCAGACAGTTCCCTGACCGATCTGTGGGCTCCGGCTCGACACCTGGCGATGGGAAGAGCGCACGCGACTATTTCAATAGGCCTACCGCTGATCCTCGCGACAAGTTGAAAGAAAACGACTCGAGATCTGGATCTGCTGAGCGGCCTGCGCCGGCCAGCCCTCACATCGCATTTCAGGAGAAGGGCAGGCAGCCAGCGGACCATATAGTCAATACCCTCAGGAAGCAGCGAGATACCTCCAGTGAATCGCCGTCCCTCAATGAAAGATCTCGCAGCCAGCACGCTTCCCCGGCGCCGGCCTCGGCTACTGAAGCATTCAAGCTACAAGAGGTGCCAAAGAGCAAGAAGTCAGATGCTAGACGCAAGGATTCGGATAGCAGTACTTCTCCACCACGACAAGGGTCGCCTGGTGCCGAGATGTCTTCGAGGCTGAGCAGACCCATGATCGAGCCTACATTCACATCATCACCTCCGATCGGGACCCACGACTCGCCTGAGACCGCGTCTGGATCGTCATTTAGCTCAACTCAGCGTGTTGAACGCCCGGCGCGTGGAGACTCACTGAGACCCTCCGGCTCGACTCAACACGGCGATAAGACCGGTCCTTCAGAAATCACGCCGACTGTAGAGCACCCGCAACGGACCTCTTCGACTTACGGCGCCCCGCCCCACGTCAGTGCCGGGCTCGGCATCAGCAGCCCTATGGATTCTTCGCGAAGTTTCTCAGATGTGCCAGTTCCTCCAGCCCGCTCTGCAGACAGACGGCCTCCACCTTCCGACACTTTCACGTCCCCCCGTGCACCACCGCAACCACCCAGTGCACACAAGACTAGCGAGTCGGTAAGCAGCCTACCCAGCGAGGGTTCGAAGGATGTATATCAATCGGCTAGTGCCTTGCCGCGTTATAGCGCACAGGGTGACTTCTCGATGGACGAAGATTTTGCCCGTCTGCTGGGAAGTCAAGAAAAAGACGAGAAAGAGGGAGGTGTGTTCCGTCGCGTCTCAAACGCGGTTCACAAACACGGGCGCAGTCTTAGCGAGCGTGGATCGGTCACATCAAGAGGGGGTCACAAGAAGTGGCCGACCAACGGATCAATCGATATTAGCAGCCCCACGATTGCCTCGCCAGATTCCAAAGAGGAAAGTGTCAATCTTCGTAATGAGTTGCGTCGTGCCCAACAACGTATTGCAGAGCTAGAAGCCGAGAAGAACGGGTTGCAAGAGTCCATGCACAGTGCGGCGGATATCAAGCAGGCGAACACGGTCCTTCGTGAAAAGCGCAATACAATGGCTGTACTCGATACACAACGCGAGATGGTGATCAGAGAGCTGGAGATCATGACTGAGCATCTCAAGCACGCCAAAGAGAGCAATGGGTCGATGGATATCAATCAGCTCAAGTCGGACATTCTTAAAGACTTTGCTAATTCTCTGCACAAGCTGAAGGATCAACTTGGCGGGCAGATCGAAGACCTGATCTCCAAAAGGGCTGAGCTCACCGACGAAATATCAAATCTGATCCAGATGAAGGATAAGGGATTCCAGGAATACGAGTCCCTCACAGCCCAAAACGCCAAGCTCTCTACCATGTATCGGGAGCTCGTGGAGAATATTCAAAAGACCATGAATAACAAGAAGGGTGGACCACCCTTCGATGCTGCATCGAATGGTCTTGGAATTTACAATGCTCAACATAAAGGAGGCAAGTCAGAGCTCTCTCTTGAGGCTCACAGTCTGCCACACGAGCCATCGTTCCCTCACATTCACGACGGAGACAGTGAGGCAACCCTTGCGCAGCCTCAAGTGGTCAACATCCGTAAGACAGGAAAGCCGACTAAGTTCTCCAAATTCAAGAAGGGTGGTCAGGCCTTCACTACCAACGTGACCAAGGGTTTCAAGGGCGCCTTCGGCTCAGAGCAAAAGCAAGAGGACTATAGGGACATCAAAGTGATCGGAACGCCCTATGGATCGGTCCACCAACAGCCAGATATTGCGTCGATGTCCAGCTCCTTGAAGAGTAAAGAACAGGAAGCATCCAAGGGCTGGTTCGGTGGCGGAGGTGGAGCAAAGGGTGGCCCGAACAAGCAACCTAACGATCGCTTCAAACCGATGCAGGCAAACAACAGTAGCACCAACTTGGCTGTGGATGCTAGCACTGTTCTCTTCGGCTCAGACCTCTCAGCTCGCTGCGAATTTGAGAAGCAGATGATCCCCGGAGTTGTCACTCGTTGCATCTCGGAAGTCGAGTTACGAGGCATGGACGTGGAAGGTGTCTACCGCAAGAGTGGAGGCAGCTCGCAAGTCAACCAAGTGCGCAGCGGTTTCGAGGCTAAGGAGGACTACGACATTTCAGACCCAGATCTTGACATCCACTCAATTACGTCGGCGCTGAAGAATTACTTCCGGAGGTTGCCTGTGCCGCTTATTACCTTCGATGTATACGATCAATTCCTGGAAGCTGGCCGTAAGTGTGGGATCACGCTTTTGCGAGACTGTACTAACAAAGTGATGCAGAGCTTGAAGATCCTAAGGCTCAGGCCAAGGCCCTCTCTGAAGCGATCAAGGAGATTCCAAAAGCGCATCGCGACACTCTGCAATTCCTTGTCTTCCACTTGTCACGGGTCATTGAGCATCAGGAAGAGAATTTGGTATGTCAACGCTCGACACTATTGTGATGCGCCGGCCTAACATGCCCTCAGATGACCCCTCTTAACCTTGCTGTTGTCTTCGCACCCACGATCATGCGGCCAATGGACATTCAACGAGAGCTCAGCGATGTGCAACAACAGCGGGTGGCTGTGCAGGCGCTATTAGAGAACTACAAGACTGTGTTTGGTGAAGAGTAAGGATTTTCCCGAAAAGTTCCTGGCTCACTCTGTGCCTCCAGTTGTACCGCACAACCGAGTGTGTGAACTGTGTAGGTACGTGATCAGGCATGGACCGCGGACTTGCAGGAAGGATCAACCTTGGACCTTGTCTCGCACCATGGCGCTTTGGACCGTTGCTGGGCGTGACTGTCTTTGCTGGGTCCATCCAGAAGGTTGGCACTGCTAAGCTGGAGCATTACCACGATGGTATCAGCCTTTGGTTGGTACTAGCCTTTTCTGTTTTCTTCATGTTCGACATTGGCGACTTTGTAGCGTTGGTGTCTTAGCGAGTTTGGTTGGATGGAAAGCTATGCATCGAGGTCTAACGACTGCATCTGCTCATTCTTGTAACATATGGTGGAAGGAATCCCCTACCGGAGACGATCGGGCGCATGCGGATGGCTTCTTGGCCGTTATTAGGTATACCCTTCAGGGGTTTCTGTCCTACTTGTTTGGTGGCGGCGACACAGTATGAAATATTGCAGCTTTGCATATGAACATAATATCACAAAGCTCAATTCTCCTAGACGCTACTCCGTGACCATGTACTGTCGACGTGGACGCAAAAGGCCGAACCTTGCTCAAGCCGTAGGCGATCAGCCGCCGCAGGAAGCTCCCGTTCCTGGCAGCGCATTGACCCAAGACGCGCAGATGACGTATTGTTCACGCTAGCGTGGCCCAGGCGACATGTGAGGGAGCTGCCAACTTCAGCATCACACGATCGACTCTTCACTTTCTCCTTCCCATCAGCAATCCGATCCTCTACTTACATCTCCATCTTACTCCCTTACCGACTCTCTGTCACTTACTTCTATCAACCATCACCATGTCTTACGCCGACGTTGCTGCCAGCGGTCCCAAGCAGAGTGCCGAGGAGGTTAGTACATGTGAAAATCGTTTGTAGTCGGCTTCTGACGGATGCTTAGGCGTGAGTGAACTCATCTTGGCTGAGGTCCATATTCAAGACTAATGCGCATGTAGTCGCGCCCCTGCCGTTGCCGAGATCCAACATTCTGAGGACTCGGTTTCCTCTCTCGTCGACGTCGACAGCCCCCACGTCTCCTCCGTACCCTCGGACTACGAATCGCAAACCATCAAGACAGAGACTCAAGCTGCCCGTGAGGAGCGCGAAAAGGAGATCAAGGACGCCGCCAAGGAGATTCGCGACAGTGCTGCCGCCAAGAAGGAGAAGGCGAAGGACAAGGCGAGGAAGAACGCTGACAACCCCGTCGTCCTGAGCAACGCTGTTGGGCTCGCTGTCGTCGCTGCTGCTCTCAGCTTTGGCGCATACAGGAAATACACCCGCGGCGAGCTGACCGGTAAGGTCGTTGCTGCTTGGGCTGGTGTCGTTGGGTTGTTCGGTGTTGGTGACTACTACGTCAGCCAGTAAGTAGCGTGGTTACACATGACGATATGCGGAGGTCTAACATCAAGCAGGTACTTCTTCCAGCGTTACCCTCCCAAGAACTAGTTCCTTGTGTAGGCCTAGTTCACGGTGTTGGAGAAGATGATACCTTACAGTTCCGACTATATTGTATGATTTCGATATCTCATCTCTACCTTGGGAGGCAGTAATTACAAGCATTTGATTCTTCACTTGGTCATTGTGTAAGTCAAGGTGGTTTGGGCTGCTCTTGTACATACAGTACTATTCAATATACCCGTTCAGACATGGTTTTCTGCTTTTTTAATATTGTGATGAGCTTAACACACACACCACCCTTTGATCGGCACGGGATTCATGTTTATATGACAAAGCGGACAGGAATGCTGGAGAACATCACGCACACTCAACGTAAAGCACGCTTATCGCCGGTCATTCCGACAATGGTTTTCGATCGAGCTCAACTGCTGCAGCGCGCCTTACGAATCGCACATGAGGGCGACCGCCTTGCCAAACTCAGCTACAATAGCATGCCCATTTGGGACAGTCTTAGGCTCCACATGCCCGAAGGAGAGGCATGCGAATTGACAGCTCGAGCGAGCTGAAACGGGACGAACAAAGCGAGGGCGGGAAGATGCGCTGGATCCATCCGATCGAGGGCACGAGCGCGCAGCGATTTAAGGTGATCGGGAAGGATGCGACTTGCGGAATTGATTGGCTGTGAAGCTATGCTTGTTTGTTTCCAAATTTCGAAAAATCCACCCAATGAGAAATGCTGGGCATTTTCATTGGCTGTTACCTTTTCAGCATGCCACAGGCCGCTCAACTCTTGCATTGACCTTTTCTTCTGCATCGTTGTTCTAGCAGGTGCCTTGCGTTCCGTCTAAGTTGCGTGTCTCGTGTTTCAGTGGCTATGGTGAGCTGCCGCTGTTACAGGTACATTCATGAGATCGACGGAACCCGCCTTGCCGGCCCAGCAGATGTCCCATTCCGCGCGTGCATCCTCCACTTTACACACCCCTACACGATGCTTGAATCCACCTTCAACAAGCTCCCCCCAGCTTGCCACATTAGCTCTGGCATCTGTCGGTTTCAAGCTTTAAGCGCTATTGCGCCGTGAATGGCTGATAGTTGCTGCACGTCTTCGGCGGTTAAAACGCACTACGTCCAATGAGCTTGCTCACAACCCATAACCGCCATCAACCTAAAGCTGCCGGATGGCGTTGCATGTTAACGAATTCGCAATGCGTTACTTTTATTGGGCGCACGATAGTGGATGGCCGCTGCCAGAGGCGTCGTTCATCTATATCTTGGATGATTGTCGTCCTGTCGCGTGGTGAGCGCAGCGACGTGCTGAAGACTGGGACCAACAGGGCTTGTCAGGGCAGGCCGAAGCTGTGAGCACACGCACAAAGACCTTCTGGAACACGGCCAGCACATCGGTTTGTGGATTGCTGCTTGCTCTCTACCCTTCTTCTATTGACACTTGTCGCTATCATCCATCATTGTGCATTTTTCTCATTCGTTTGCTTTTGTCGGATTTTATTTTGCAAGGCGAGATCTGCTGGCTCATTTGTTGCCGTTACCCTCGTTCGCAGTAGAAGCGTGTACCTCCTGGATTGAGATGGAATATTAGCTGCCTGGCTTGCAGCATTCAGTAATATGGAGAGTCACCGCAGGAAAAACTCATGGTTGACGATTGGTGTGAGCGGATGCTGTGCATCGAGGGATGATGTTGCAACAGAGAAGAAAGGGCACAGTGGTATGTTGAACAAGTTCCTTTCGTCATACAAACAACGCGACTCTTCAGCGTTTCTTTGAGTTTGGTGTTCGTCGCCCTTGCTATTCGGCCTTACAGCTTCAAGAGGGTGGAGATACACCGGTTTGCCTTGCTGTCCATGGTCCACATCGTGTGGAGCTTTGCAGATGCCTTGCATGTGCATCTAGAACTCAAATGTCTTCGGCTTCCAACACATCTTCGGCTCTTACGACCCTTCGCTATATCTTTCCACGTCTATCTACTGATGGTATATCAGGTCGCTCGTCGACACGGGTACACGAACAGCCTCAAGCAATGCCGGTATCGCCCACGAACCCTTTGGCTCCACGCCCAACAACGGGTCAGTCAATGACCCAGCACATCTCCCAATGGGTCTCAAACAGCCGAGAGTATGCCGCAAGAGCATCATCAAGAGCCAGTCTGTCTACTCTTACTCGACCAAAACGATCCCATGCCCGACCTGTCATCAGCGGGCCTACCAACTTTCGACACTTTGATGGCTTTGACAGCGTAGAGTTCATGGTGACTGATGCATCAGCAACGACCAGACGACGCAGCTTTCGCCCTCTGCAGCTCTCCATGTATGGCACAGACGGTTGCGGAAGGCTGTCGCCGCTTCCTAATTTCGCAAAGGAGGACAACTGGTCAAGCAAGCCCTCACCACTAAGCATGCCCGCGCCGGCGCGGGTACGCGGAGGCGAGCCAGCAACAAGTCTTTACATCGCAAACCCATCGTCATACAGTATTCCACGGAAGCCCGTTGGATCTGGGTCCAGACGTTCAAGTGTACAGAGTATACAAGATGCGGCTGCTCATGAGCGAAGATTCTCAGGTTCCACAGTCGGCACAGCGGCCACGCCAGCCTTGCCGTCGTGGAACGAAGAGCCAAAGGCCAGCTCAGAATCCATTGTTCGTGGCTCGGGACAATTACGACGCTCTCGCACTTCTGGAGCGAACACTCCTGCACGCGTGCTCTCTCGCCTCCCATCGCCATCCCGTAGTCGAGCAAACACCGCACCCTCCAGACGAGACAGTTTCCGTCGAGCCAACGCCGATGTTGATGAAGCTATTCGTGAACTCAACACGATTGTCGAGGAGCGCCGCGCGTCCGCATATCGCTCCCAGAATCAGACTCCCATCCTCAACAACCGCGTTCCTCCCTCACCATCCCACCATGTTCCTCACTTTGCGCCCTCGATGCGGATGCACGTCCGCTCAGAGACACTCTCAGACATCGGATCCGCTTTCTCCGTTCCTCTCGCTTCCAAACCACTTCCCAGCCCTCCTTCAAGCTCGAGCCCAGCGCTCCGCCGCGCTCCCAACTTCTCGCTCTATCCACCAGCGCGCAATTTCACTGGTCCCTTGACCTCCAACCCTATCACCCCACCTCCTCCTAAGACCGCAAGCTCAACATCCACAACCTCTCTGCACCGCCTAAGCAACTGGCTCCGCCGCTCATCCTCGCGCCCTACAACCCCCAAAACCAAAGACCTTACCCCCTTCTACAAAGTCGAATGCCCTCCCATCCCCGCCCTCCCCTCACGTCCCACCACGTCCGAGAGCCGCACAACCTACCACGCGCGTCAGGACTCACAGGACTCCAACGACAGCACCAACACCGCCGCCACAACCGTCACCCTCGTCTCCAGCCCCACGACCACACGCACCGCGTCCCCAGTCTTGCTCTCCGACACAGAAGAGGAGGAGGACTTTGCTCCCGCTGTCCACGCCCGTGTTGACGTCCTCAAAGGCACCGGCCGCACCCGCCGCGTCCCTGCACCGCTGGTCCTGCATGTCATCCCCGACAAGGACATCGAGGCTGCCCTGAGCAGTGAGAAGAGCACCCGCTCCACCCGCGGCATGCGTGAGATGTGGCCGCCCGTGTCGCCGGTGGCGCACATCCTGCCGGGCCAGGAGTTGTTCGCCAAGGACATCGCGGTGCACAGCGGGAGGAGGTTCCCGCCGAGTCCGCGGATGAGCATGGTGGGCGTGGCGTTCTAGACGTGCCTGGGTGCTGGCACCCACAATGTCTGGATGCACGCGCTCGCTTTGTTCTGCGTGCGGGTGGGGAGTGGAGTGTGGAAGACGTGGCTGTGCTTTTCTTTTCGACTACCACCACACCCTGCAATGGGCATATACCCTCCGCTGAGACGCGGATGCCTCTGGGCGTTGGTCCTTTTACTGTTCGCTTCGATGGATATACCCCCTTTATTTGAGACGCTTCGTGCGTTTTTCATGTAGTTTGATAGCTGTGTTGTACTACGACAGATATAATGAAGATGCTATCGCTTGAGAACTTCGAGTTGTGCTGCCGCTTGTGTGAAGTTGTGTGTTTGAGACGTCTGTGTGGTGTCAAGTCACATTGATTCTGTTGGTGATAGTCGTATCGTGGTTGAGGGCCATGTCTCAAAATTCGATAGCGAGCTTGTTCTGCACCTGGTATGTTGCGGTGACGGTGGTGTGTCGTGTTGCGAGATTATGGATTTGATAAGTGATGCTAGATAGTCAGAAAATCACCACGCCACAAGAAGAATCACGCATGCTCTGAAACAAATGTAGCTGACTTCTGAAGGCACAATGCATTTATTGTTAGCATTTCATGAGCCACGACAGATGTTCGCGCGTAGTCGTCAAAACTCGATACTTTTGCATGCCATTTGTTGCAACGCTATACTATCCCCAGTTGAAGAACGCGAACGCACCAACAACTCCAACATGTACCAAACAAGGGTATATAACTGCAAGCGCTCGCAAGCCGCGAACACAGTGATACGTACAGACTATTCCAAACGAGACTACGCCATCAACAAACCTAGTCCTGACCCCAGACATTCCGCTCTTCTCTGAAGCTACCGTAGTCGGGACTGGGTCGGTCCTCGCGGTCTCTCTTCGCCGCATCTTGCGCATCTTCGGTGTTGCTATAGTCGCGCGATTCCCAGCGCTGCGCTTCTTCGTTAACGGGGGGCTTGAAGTCCTTCTTCGCATCTGCGTCATCGTCGTCATCACCCACTCTGAACGGGTAGTCTAGGTTGTGGACGCGTTCCGGGTTGTGCGGTTCAGGGACATCAGGCGCGAAGCCTTCACGGACCTCCTCGGCCTGGCCCTCTTGTGGATAAGTGCGTACGAAGTGCTTATTTTCGACTTCGTTCCAAGCGGGCCCACCTTCTTTGCGCGCCCGGATGCGGTCGACCTCTTCGGCATCGTGATCTTCAACTACGAGATCAACAAGCTGACTCTTGTCTGATCCTGCAGAGGAAGAAGATGTCGACTTCTGGCGCAGTAGGTTGCCAAGCAAAGGGGCTCGCGACTTTTGTTTAGATGACTCGGCGTTGCTGGATGAATCACTCCTTTGCTTTCCTTTGTCATGCTTGCCCTTGTCGTGCTTGCCCTTGTCGTGCTTGCCCTTGTCGTGCTTGCCCTGCTCCTCCTGTATCTTCTTGATCTGGCTCTTTCGTCGTCGCTTATTGTCGGCGGTTGGCTGGAGATAGTTTCGGTTTGTTGAAGCAGTGATGATGGGAGGTTCGGTCGTAAAGCGATCTTCACGCCTGGGGCGGTGAGCCTCGATTACTGGGTACTGTGACGGGGTCAGTACGGCACAATCGTCTCGAGCTTAGAAGAAACCTACGTTCCAGTCGCCAAACTCCAGCGCGCGAGCATTGTCAAACAGCCTTTCATCTTCGGGCTCCAGCGTTGGCTCCTCGACTTGGTCTGGTGTGCCATACTTCCCACCTTCAAGGGCACGATGTGGGCCAGGACTCATAGCTCGGGCCCGACTATGCAGAAGGGGTTCGTTCTCGGATGACTGGCCTGGTTTTGGCAGCCAGTACTTGCCCTTGCCGTTCCTCTCATATCTCATACCTTCCTTCATACGTGCAGCACGAGACGAGGACTCTTCATGAGCAAGTACGTTATCGCGAGCATCGAAGTGGCGGTAGTCATACTTGTTGCCAGCGAAAGTCTCTTTGGTGTCCTGAATGAGATCCAGAGGGCCGAAAGCATCGCGCAATGCGTACTTGACGGGGAGTCGAGCAGCTGATATGGTGTTGTCGGCATAGTCATGCCAGGAGAAAGCGTACCAATGCGCCAATGCAAAGAGGGGCATCTCGAAGCAGATAAGGGCGTCCTGGATGGCAGTGGCGAGGTTGTCGACCGTGTAGCCTGGTACATCGTCTGGGATTGCGCCCAACCAAACAAGAATGGAGAGAAAGAGACCTTGCCAGTAGGAAGCGAAGATGATACCCTTGATGCACAAAAACTTGGGCATTGGCCTGAAGGGCTTCAAGTCTTCAGTCATGCAGACCCAGAACATGGCTAGAGCGTACAGGCAGACGGTAATGCTGACGTTGTAGATGAAGCTCTCCCAGAAATAGCCAGAGGTCACACCAATGTAACCCTCCTTGTATACGCCTGTTGCTTTCATGATGATACCAGCCAGGGCGAGCAGCGGCTTGACCCAGGTGTACTGGAGGATGCCACGCTTCACGGCGAGGAAAGTGTGGGGGTCGGAGATGTCGAGCTTGGGCAGGATCAGGTTCATGGGCCACGGATGAGAGACAGGTGCTCTGCCGGTCATAAGGATGATGAGGGCGCGCTCACCGCCTATGAAGTTGATGAGGAGCTGCAGGAAGGTGTAGATGGTGAAGGCCTCGTAGACATCGCGGAGGGGATCGATCCAGGAAGCTGCCTGAACGGACATGAGACTACCCCATGAGGCGGCAGCGTAGATGGGCACCCTGTGTGGTCGCTGTGAGTGAGGGTAGGCGTGTCAAGATAAGAGCAGAGACGAACTTACATGAGGAGAATGCGCACAACATATCGCTGGAGTAGAGGTTTGCGGTAGTTCTTGCTGTAGCGCTATCAGGGAGTGTGAATGCGAAGGCAGCGGTCTACTTACGTCTGCAGCCATACAGCTCTGGCAGCGCAGCTACGTCAGCGGGCAAACAATGTACAGCAGAGGGCAGGACAAGTTACAAAAACGTGACCAGACTCGATACGAGAGCGCATACGCCAGCGACAATCAGCACAGCATGACCGAGCCGCTGGCCGGTGCCGCCTTCGACAGCAGCTGGGCGCATGTGCGCATCTTGAGTGTTGCCTGCAACAGCCATGGCGGAGATGGGGTTGGCTGCGACTGGAGCTTAGTATGGAAATGGCGGGCGGTGGGCGGTGGGCGATGATGGACCCTGTACAAGTGCGGCGGGGGGGCTTTCAGCGATCGTGGGCGGCCATGGCGTGCGGCTGCTCACCAGGTGGATGGGTTATGTTGTGTTGTGTGCAGGTGGTTGCTCATGCATCATCGAGGGCCGCCGCCCAGAGCTCCTCCGCCCAATCATGGCGTGCATCCCGCCGCGGTAGCTAGGCGATAGCTAGGTAGGCGATAGCTAGGCCCTCCGCAGTGGAGCCCCGAGCGTAGCAGCAGCAGCCAACGCGACCAGCCCAGCAACGGCGGCGCATCGAGAGATGCACGAGCACGAGCGCAAGCACGGCCAGCAGCAGCAGCCCTGAATGACGGCGACGACCACACTGTAGCCAGACCCCCCCCCCCCCCCCAACACACACACCTTAACGCACACACTGCGTCTTGCTCGCCGCGAACCCTTCGGCCCTCCATCCGCCTCACCCATTGCGACCGCGATCGCGACTGCACCTGCGACTGCAGCTCCATGATGCGCGTCGCTGCACCATGATGACCCACTGCCGTCTCTCCCCAGCTCGCTGCAACCATGGCCGGCGGAATTGTCGCGGAGCCGCTGAACCCGCGCGATGGCTTCAATTGGGTCTTCCTCGTTGAGCTGCTCATCTGCGGCATTCTGTCCATCTTCTTCTTCTTTTACTTCAACCGCCTGCTAGCCACGCTCATCTCCTATGCCGTTCGCGCCTACACCTGGCGCAACTTCCACGCCTACATCGACATTACAGGCTTGCAGATCTCCCCGCTCGGCGGCCGAATCTTCTTCAAGGACATCCGTTACCACGGCCACAACGAGACCATCTTGGTACACGGCGGATACATAACGTGGAACTACTGGCTGCGACGCGTGCGAAACGCCGCAGTGTATACCGACGTTGACGCCCCCACCGACGAGAGTACAAGCTCCAGCCGTGCCTCGAGCACCTCACCATCACGGTCCGCCACTTCGAGCACGAATGTAGACAAGGCCGAGAAGGGGGGCAAGCAGACGCCCAAGCAGCTGCCATGCCGCATCTCTGTCAAGCTGTCGGGCCTCGAGGCTTTCATGTACAACCGTAGCCCTGCCTACGACTTCATTGTTGAAGCCTTCGAACGCAAAGCCCGTACCGATGCCGACCGCACAATAGACCAGCACGCCCCTGCAACGGACGATGCGCGCAGCGCGTCAGCATCCGAATCCGACGAGTCCTCCCATGAAGACGTCCTGCATCAAAACAAGCTGAAGAAAGAGCGCCCGGACAAGGAAATGCAGTCTGCACGTGTTGATACTGGCCTCTCGACAACATCTTCGCAGAAGAAGAGTAGCCTTCCAGCGTTCCTCAAGTTGCTTCCTGTCCATGTAGATATCAATAAAGGCGCTATCGTTGTTGGCAACGAGAATACCCCTGCTGTCATAACGGCACAGTTCGACAAAGCTGCCGGCACTCTCGATGCCGCATCCAGTGGTCCCCTCGACGTGTACCAACAGTTGTTCTCTTTCCAGGTTACCCATCCAGTCGTCCACATGAAGCCAAACCCAGACTACAAATCCCCACAGCTCGACTCAGCTATTCAGTACAAACAGGAAACTGGCAAGGGTGTCCCAGAAGAAGATATCATCGCAAAGGACGTCAGTCGTGGTTCACGAAATGCGTGGTCAAAGAAAATTCCCATCCTGTCAGGTCTCTTTTCTAGATCATCTGATTCAGTACACACGCATTCGAAGACCGGCAAGAGAAACAGCAAGATATTCAGTCCACAGTGGCAGTTCCCTGGTCAGGAGAGGTGGAAGGGCTTGGCTCGCTACCTTGACGATAGTCAGAACGACGGGCATGGTGAATGGGATGGAATCGAATATGCTAAAACCTCACTCGTTGCGGACATTCCCTGTGTGAACGTCAGCTTCTACTGGGATGTGACAGGACCAGTCCCTGCCGACGTTGACAAAAGCCTGTTGGTCGACCCTGATCGTCCTCACGACATCAACGGCGGAACTCCACCAGATTATGGCATGGACATTGAAGTGTTCGGCGGAGTCATTCAATATGGGCCATGGGCAGATCGGCATAGGGGTATCTTCCAGAATATCTTCTTCCCAGGGGCGCGTGTCGATGCTGTGCCTGCGAAACCATTGAAGACAGGAGATCCCCGTGCATTGTCCATATTCAAACTGTTCCTGTTCATTGGCGAGGATACCGTTCTACGCATACCTGTTCGGGAGTCTTCTAAGGACTGGAAGTGGAAAGGCAAAGCTCATACTCTCGCGGCTCACGAAAAGTCAGCAAGCGACCAGGCCAAAGGCAAGGCAAGGTCGAGAAGGCGACGCGACAAACAGAGAGACAACGCAGCCGCACAGAATGTTCGGCCTTTTGGCTGGATCGATGTCAAAGTCGCCGGTGATTCTACCGTCAATTACACCATGGACATGGTGGCCTCCAATAGAGGATTCGGAAACAAGCTAGCTGTGTCAGTCAAGAGCACCGAGATCTCGTCCAGTGTCAACCACGGCCTGCTATGGCGCTCTGGCGCTATTGCGCTCGACTGTGACTTGTCCGCACCTTTAGCTTGGAATACACTCCGAACGTGGATGTTCAACATCAAATGTCACGACCTTGAGCTGTTCTTACTCAGAGACCACCTGTTCCTGCTAACAGATCTGGTTGCCGATTGGGGTGCTGGTCCACCGCCCGATTACTTTCTCTTCGTTCCCTTCCGCTACCTTCTTCACGTCGATTTTAGCAACTTCAAGCTGTACTTGAATACAAACGACTCCAACATCGTGAACAACCCGGCCGACCTCGACGATAACAACTTCATCATACTTTCTGGTCAGCACCTGCGTGGGGATGTTACTATACCACTCGACAAATTCCGGCCATTAGAGAATGAGATCAAGTTCGACGTATGCGGCGAAGACATGGGCCTTGATATTCTGATGCCTTCAAGGAATACCCTCGGAACGTTTCACACAACTCCAAAGGTCGCCAAACTCGGTGGCTTGACTCTCACTGGATCCCATACGTATCTCACGAACACCGACCCAATGAACACCGACAGACTGTACCTCGACATACAGGGCCACAGATTGACACTTGAGCTCTATGGCTGGTTGATCAAACATTTCATGAAAATTAAAGACAACTACTTTGGCGACGATTTGCATTTCAAGACTCTGGAAGAGTTTCAAGGTCATCCCAACAACATCCTCTCGCGAGATGGACCAGGCCCAGACCAACAGCCTGTTCGATTGTCCAATGATCTCGATGTCATTCTCTGTATATCAGCCGATGATTGCAGTGTTCTTGTGCCAGCCAATCTGTACTCGACCGAACGTTGCATTCGAGCCGATCTACCCTATGCTTCGGCAGATCTGCGTTTCACGAATTACTATATGGATTTGATGGTCAATTTCAGTCCTATCAGCATCTCCCTTTCTGAGCCTTCGCCGAGCCCAGACTCCAGTCCGGAGCAGGCTCATCAGTCCTTCAGTGGGCAGACTGAGCTCTTCATCGATTCGATAATCATCTTCGGTCACCGCTTGTTTGGCCTTCCTCCTGTTGAGCCAACTTACGTCTGCAATTGGGATTTTGATGTGGGGAGAATCTCGGGTGAATGTACTTCAGCCTTCATCGAGACCGCTGCTGGGGCGGCGCGTTCGTTTGCATTTACTCTTGATGACGATGAAAATTCACTGGCACTCACTGAGATCCCGGCGATTCCTGACGCCACTGTACTGAGACTCAGGACGCAAGACGTCCAGCTGTGGCTTCATGCGGGGTCAGAGGCGTTGTTGCTGAGGACGAGCGCCATTACTCTAGACTTCAACGATCTTGCGGGCAACATGTTCTCTCAGCGCCTATCTGCCTGTGTACCAGACCTGACGATCGGCGCCGTAGATGCCCAATCAGCATCACGTCAGCGAACTCGTGCTGTTGAGAAACAAGTAATCGAAACGCATGCGTACATCCAGACGACATTATCTTTGAACATGCTCAACAGGAAGCTTGATTTCACTGCCGAACGGGATAAACAACAGGCGCACATGCGCGAGCACGATCAGCGTACTGATCGTGCCAAATTTCTATTTAAACCCGAGTTTGATGATACCTTCCACCAATCATCGACTACGCAAGCCAACGTGCTTCCACCGGCGATGCAGTTTCCCGATATGCCACAGCCAGTCTTGTTTCATGCACCGCGGACGAATGAAACGAGATCTTTTAGGTCAACAGCGTCGATAACCGATGACTCATTTTCGAGAGGCCGAACAACTGATGCAAAGTCAACAAGGTCTGTGTCTGCTGGTTCCCTCTCTGGCAGCATTCGGTCTGCCTACAGAAATGGAAATGCAGCAAATGTTCCCCCTTCAAGTCGAAGTCAGACTTTACTCGCCGATCAATCCAGTCGAGCGGCGAGTAGGAGCCGACTTTGTACAGCGCAGGCTGAGCACGAGCGAGCGAGGCAAAACCCTATTCCTGTGTCCGTCGCTCTTTCCAGCTCCCTGGCTCCTCCTTATTTCCCATTGGAGCAAGTCGACTTGGATTTGTCTGATGTGCCTTCCATACCAGAATTGCCAACAGCTCCCAAAGATAGAAACGACGATGCTCTGGTCTTTAACGACGTATCTACCGGACAGCTTGACGAAACCTTTTCACACACTTCTCTCCTTGTCAGCGCGGAGCCTGGCATTCGTGTTTACCTCACCCCTACCTTTGTCAAATGTGTAGCAAGTCTGGTTGAAACTGTCCAGCCGCAGCGTCCTGAAGACCTTCTTGACGACTTTCAGGTCAAGGTCATGAGCAAGATTCTAGAAAATAGGACGCGACTTGAGGGCGTTGGAAGCTCCTTGCAATTCAGCGTTCGTGTTCCTTTTGCTCATATACGTTTCCAACATGGCTTCAACACCACTCCAAATACCACTTCAACATCCGTTGGGAGCAAAGATCAGTACGATCTTCTGGCCAATCATCTCAACCTGGCAGCACGCATCAAGAAATATCCAGGGGAACGGGCAGGTGAGGACTCGCTAGCGTTCCATACCACTCTGGGCTCACTTGGCCTCTCTGTCATGGAGCGTGCTCTTCAAGGTCCGAGCGAAGGTGTAGCGGTGCAGGCAGAACTGCGCGACATTCTTGTCTGGTCCTTGCAGAATAAGGAGAGCTCCGTCAACATCTCATTCCAATCACTCGAGACGGCTGCTTCGAGCAAAAAGATACAGTACCTCGCGTCTCTCGTACACCGTACAACTGTCCTTGCCGATGACCTCGCACTTGGCTTTGTCGAAGCTGACGAGCGATATGACAATAGACTGCGTTATCTGGCGTGGTATCTGACGAGCGTTCAAGAAGAGTACACCGACCCAGCTTTCCTAACAAAAGCTTCATATGCTTTGAGAGCCGCGAGGGATCACCTTCGCAGCCATGACTCGTGGAAAATCATATCCCGCTTTCGTTACACCTGGCAATGCCTCCCTTCATACGAGAAGCGTGACCTTGTCAGGAAGTGCGTGCAGCCAAACGTAGGCTACCCGGAGAACGCTGAGCAGGATATTATCACTATGTGGGACCAATGGCGAACTTGGGACTTAGCTCATGTAGGAAAGAGTCTTGCCATGAAGACCTTGTTCGGCCACCTTACAGATAGCTTGCCCACTCCTGACTCTGCGCCGCTATCTCTCGATATCAGAGCAGGTAGTGTCAAGCTCATTGTTGATCCTGGTCCGAAGCAGAGCGACGTCGAACTCGCTATTCTTGCTATCAATGTCGTACTTCTACCTCCGGTGAAGACTCCTGATGCGCTTGGCGTTGTAAGTGCAGGCCTGCCGGTCAGATCTTCCACGATACAGATTGGCACGAGAGAAACATCGATACAAGTACACTGGGAAATTTGTGAACTTGCAGAAGCCTTGACAAATCTCTTTGCAAGGGAAGACTGCGCGCCGGATACTACCGCACTATCCAAGGCTGCGCAGCCAAAGCAGAAGACGAAACCGCAACATCATGACGATCTCCAAGTCGTCTTCGTTACAGATAGGTCACAAATCGTCCTTGATACCGTCAACCTTCGCAGCGTCATGACTGGAAAGCGCTTGCGATTCTCTTTAGTCGATAATGATAAAAAAGCTTCGGATCTGGGCGATGTATTGAGCGCTCACATCCACCTCGAGGTAGCTATTGGTGAGATTTTCTCTCGCTCACGCTCGCTGGTCAAGGCTCAGTTTGAGCGACCAAGCTTGCATTTCGCCCGCGTTCAGCACGAGAAGGCCAGTAATACGCCTGACGAGATCAAGGCTGCAGCGACCAGCCAGATGATCATCGTGAAGGTGCAGGAAGATATTCTTGGCTTCGTTGAGGTAATCGATCTGGTGCTTCAAGACGAGGTTACCTACTTCCAACAACAAGCACAAGCAATGCAGGCCATTACCAGAGTTTCAGCGAGCGGAGATCAACCGCAGGCTGACAAACAAAAGGATACTCAGCTTCCTTACGTCACGCTGGCTTTATTTATGGATGCATACCAGGTGGAGTTGTCACTGCTCCAGCCTCTAGGTTGGTCTGTCTCAGGTAAATCCGGCCGTATCGCAGTCGTCCCCTCACTTGGAAAGAATGTGACTCTCCGCGTCGATTACGATCTCGACACGAGCCACCACAGACTCTATAGTCGAGCCGACGATGGATCTCACGTTATCAGCTCTCTGCAACTGCCTGCTGTCAATGGTAGGCTAGACGTCTCGCAGACTGAATCAGAAACACGTGTGATGGCTTCGGGTATCATTGAGAACATCCATATCCAAGCGTCCGAAATCCAGGCGCTTGTCACCACAATGAATAAGCCGGAAATCACGCACATGATGGACGCTATCAAAGACGATGTTGAAGTCTTGAAGACGCACTTGGAAGAAGTATTCCCGTCAAGCGGAGGAGTCTCTGTCGAACCGCCTCCTACTGCGACCAAAGAGCTCCTTTTCGGGATTCAGATGACATTTTCTGGAATGGATGTAGTTGCATCTGCTCCAGGCAAAGATGCGGGCTCCCCCACCGCACAGCTGGCTCTACGATTGTCATCTGTACAGCTCAAGGCAACGAACATAGACCCAGAAGACAAGGTTTTAGTTTTCGCAGAAGCGATTGTCAAAATCCACGAAGTCACTATTGACATAACATTATCGGACTCGGAGTCTGTTCGTAGATGCGGCAACTTGACTTTCAGTGCGATACTGCAGGCTACGACTGAGCATGAGTCAGATCCACAGCGAAGACTATATCGCGTTCGAAGTTCGGGTCTTGAGATCAATGCCTTCGCCGATACTGCCTCAGCTGTCGTGGATGTTATGAACCACTTACAGGACAAGATTAGAGATCTTGACCTGTCCAAAGAGAAGAAATATCTCAGGAGGTTGCGCCATACAAAGAGCAAGCTGTCTAGCAGACGCGCCAAGAGCGTCAAAAGTCGTGTCGATACAGACAACGACAGTGTCGAGTCCGGCGCCTTATTCACCTCAACTTACTCTTTGGAGCTGCTTGACCTGCAAGCTGCGTGGATTGTCGGCACTTCGGCTGCGCCTTTCGCAAACGTGGAGACTGAGGACCTGGTACTCTCATTCAAAAAGATCAGTCTATCCACGCAGAAAGACGATGCAGCACGCTTGATGATCGATGGCATGCAGTTGCAGATGGTACCTGAGTCTGCGAACAAGAAGCTACGGTCATTGAACTCGGCGTTGCTTCCGACCATGCAGTTCAACGTGGCATACGCATCAACAAAAGAAGCTCGCAGACTTGCCTTCCACGCTGCGGGTAAAGCTTTGGATCTGCAACTTGACTCCAACTTCATTCTTCCTGCGAATGTCATTGAAAGGTCGATCGCGCTTGCAGGGACAAAATTTCGCAAAGCATCGGCGAATTGGAAAGTCACTCCCACAACAGGTGGCGCAGAGCGAAAGAATCCGTTTGGCAATAAGCGCTTATCCTCTTTAACGGTGGATGCAAACTTCGCTGGAGCTGTAGTGCACGTCAATGGTCGGGAAGGTGCACCAACGCAAGGAGCAACGCACAGGTCTCAGCAAAAGGGAAGGTATAGTCAGTTCGTGGGTGATGGATCCAAGAGCAGCCTCGCTCTTCGAGCTCCTGGTGTTGCTTTACGGATGGAATATCAAGACGAGGGACAAGACCCGTCGTTGAACGCTGAACTTCGGGTCGATGGTTCCAGCAATACCCTCCTCCCGACCGTGGTGCCTATCATCATCGACATCTCGGACAGCATCAAAGCCGTTGTTCGCGACAAGGACAAAGACGGGGACGCATCAGAATCACCGCAAACACTAAGTCCAGAGCCACCGTCTAAGGCTCCGACTAAGCTGCTTGACGAAGAGAACAACATCATCAGCGCTGACCCATCAGCCCTCCTTGGTCGCACTCGCCTCAATCTTGGCCTTCGTATCTGCAAGCAAGAGTTCAGTCTCAGCTGTCAGCCTATCGCACGGGTTACAGCGATTGCGAAGCTTGAAGACATATACGTCACTGTCAACAGCGTCAAATCTCAAGAACACGGGCACTTCTTCGCCGCCTCTGCCGCTTTCACCAAACTAAATGCCACAGTACAGCACGTCTACTCTCGTGAGTCGACATTTGGCCTTGATGTGGACTCGATAATATTGTCATTAATGAACAGCAAACATCTCAATGGTACAAGCGGAATTTCTGCTATCCTCAAGATCAACCCGACAGCGTTGCAGATCAATGCTCGCCAGCTCCAAGATTTCCTGCTGTTTAGAGAGATCTGGGTTCCGCCTGAGATAAGACAATCATCGCAACCTGCGGATGCTAGCGTCAACCCAGATCCTGAGCCACAAGAGTATCTGATGCAACGCTATCAGCAAGTTACTGCCGCAACAGCCTTTCCATGGAATGCTAACGTTGCCATTGCCGACGTCAAAGTGGATCTGGACCTTGGTCAAGCCATTGGGAAATCTTCGCTACACATCTACAATATGTGGGCGTCATCGACCAAAGGTACCGATTGGGAGCAGAATCTGTGCATTGGTGTTGAAAAAGTCGTTCTGGAGAGTTCAGGTCGCACAAATGGTTTCGTAGATCTGGCCGGCGTGAAGGTGAGAACATCTATTCAATGGCCTGAAAGATCACCAAATAAACGCTCCACGCCGCTTATCCAAGCATCAGTTGGGTTCCGCCAACTCCGCGTCAAGTCCGGCTTCGACTACCAGGCCTTTGCCGTAGCAGACATCGCCAACTTTGAGTTCCTCATGTACAATGTCCGCGGCGACGGAGCGGGTCAAGATCGCCTTGTGGCCATCCTTGATGGCGATAAGGTTCATGTGTTCTGCCATGCTACCAGCGCATCCCAAGGTCTTGCTCTTTATCAAGCCATTGAGCGCCTAGTGCAGGAGAACCAGCAAGCATACATGCAATCGTTGAAAGATATCGAGAAATTCCTCAGGCGAAAATCATCGGTTTCGCAATCATTCGGGCGCTCGTCTTCTCAGAGTATTGTTGCTGCCAAGACGGAAGACGAGGAGGCTTTCAAAGCGCCCATATCGCTTCACACAGACGTGGTCGTTACCCTGCGCTCGGTCAATCTTGGAGTCTATCCTGGTACCTTCCTTGATAACGTTGTACTTATGCTAGAGGCCGGCGATATACAGGCGCGTTTTGCTGTGGCTCTTGAATCATCCAAGATCCATTCTAATCTTGGCATGACCCTCGGACAGCTGTCGGTCGCCCTTTCTTCAATCCCCACCTCGAAGAAGGCCAAACCTATCTCCGACCTCACCGTAGAAGACATCGTCGAGACCGCTCGATCCGCTCGCGGCGGAACCATCCTGCGAGTTCCCAAGGTCATAGCAACAATGCACACCTGGCAAATCCCCAGAGAAAACCACATCGACTACGTATTCAAGAGCAGCCTGGAGGGTAAAGTAGACGTTGGCTGGAACTACTCGCGCATCAGTCACATCCGCCAGATGTGGACCAACCACTCCCGCTCCCTCGCCAGTCGCCTTGGCAAACCGCTGCCAGAGTCCAACATCAAGATCAGCACGAGCCAGAATCTCGAGCCGCCCTCGACAGACGGTGCAACCGACAAAACCACATCCTCAAACACAGCCACCAATCGCCAACGTGCTCTCTCCGTCTCCACAAGCCCTGATCCAGATAATCCGGACTCTGAGCAAGAAAAGATCACTGCCGTCGTCAACGTCCCTCAGTCCAAATATAACTACACGCCGCTTGAGCCGCCGATCATCGAGACTCCGCAGTTGAGGGATATGGGCGAGGCGACGCCCCCGTTGGAGTGGATCGGGTTGCATAGGGACAGGTTGCCGAATGTGACGCATCAGATTGTGATTGTGACGCTGTTGGAGGTGGCGAGGGAGGTGGAGGACGCTTACGAGCGGATTTTGGGGAGTAGCTAGGAGAATGATGATGGGAGCGTAAGATTGGAGAGTGGAGTAAAGAACAGTCGAGACGGGTGTTTGTGGCCTTTGTCATATGCATTTCTGGCGTCTAGAAAGGTGATTCCATTCAAATGTACATGCATGGAGCACAGAGGGGCTTTCATCTTCTCATATATAATCCTTACGCTTTGCTACTGATCTCTGTTGTGACACGTCGCACCTCTCCTTGAATTGACAACTCTACTTAGCGCCTGCTTTCCTTTCTATCCGTTCACTCCGTGATAGTCCTCTCACCAGTTGCGAATTGTACCCAGTACGAATCAGGCGACGCAAGACACCATAGGCCGGCCTTCGAAGGGCCCAACCGAATATCAGTTATGTATCATACGCGCTCGAACGCGCAAAGACAAAGCCACCCGGACCGCACAGCATGAATCCCTCTGTCCGTCTGAGGTATAAGTGGGGA
This sequence comes from Didymellaceae sp. YAFEF048, assembly GCA_032595095.1. Lineage (NCBI taxonomy): Eukaryota > Fungi > Ascomycota > Dothideomycetes > Pleosporales > Didymellaceae > Didymellaceae sp. YAFEF048. The sequence continues at coordinate 418,092 of JAVISA010000025.1, read as the reverse complement.
TTGCTACGCGATTGGGGTTCGATGAGCAGCTGGTCCGCTGTGCGCGTGTGGAAGTCGCGGCGTGCTTTGCTCTATTAAGGGTCTTTAGAAGCGATATCGCTGCGTGTGTCTCTGAGATCGGGTATTCGTGAATTGCCCTGGGATACTCACTGGCCCAGGATAATTGCTTCGTGAGACGCTGGACGTGGGGTCCAAGGTCGCTCTCAGTGTAAGAGACTGGATGTGGGACCTTGGCGCTTATCATGTTCAGCATTCGAGTCTTTACGGGATAAAATAGGGCTACCTAGGATTGGCTGGATACGTGCGGCGGGTGAATGCTATGTTTGAGTGCACTCTTGGGTAAGTGGCCTCTTGGAACGCGAGATGTAGCTTTTGATTCGATGAGGAGGGGGTCCCTGACTCCATCGATAATGATTGGCATTGGTATCATGTATACTACTGTGCAATTTTGGGCTATCGCGATCGTCTCGAAGATAGATGGACATGCAGGTCAACTAGGCGCGACACACGGGAAGCGTGGCGACAATTTGTACAGGAGATTGCTCCGCACCAGTACACGTGCAGAGTAGGTGTTTCCCGAAAATTGTGTCAGATTGTAGGATCATGAGAGTTCATGGCACGCGATATTGAGGCCACACCTAGTACACCTGCATGCTTGGTGCTGGTGCGTCCTTTTCGCTGAGCTGGGAGTTACGGCGTTGATGCCATCAATGTTATTGGTATTTTGAGGGTCATGTCAAAGCTCTGAGTCGCACCGTCAGCATTCACTTCTTGAACATGATGTCTGCTTCAACTACGCCTGCATTCTTCTCTCGAACATATCGCATCTGTTCTTCCTCCGAGTGCAAATTGGTAATGTCTTCTGTACTCGCTCAGCATCTCTGACGTCGTCAATGGCTTACATAGGAATGCTTGCAGTTACCACTTACAGATGTTGTCACGTGCAGTCGCGAGTAGGATGCGTTGTACTGTGATACCATGAACATCACATGCCAGCTTAGAACGGATGCAAGGAGTCAGGAAGGTCGTGATAGCCGTTGTTCGAGGGAGTTGGAGCGTTGTGTGAAACAGAACAGCTGTCGGTGTTGCACTTCGGTGATTGGGAAATAAGTGTCTTGATTTTAACGCGTAGAGCACCAAGGAGGGGGCAAAGGAAATGGTAGGAGACGCCGATAATGGAGAGGCTGGATCCGGATCCTGTTACGACTTGCCATATCGGTGAGCACCGACCCTCGGTTGTGAGGTTGTCAATTGAACTGATGTGGCTTGCTAGCATCCTGTAATTCGACCTTGCGCATGCAGGTCACCCGCGTAGCTGCATGAACAGAGAACGATCCTTTTCCCCACAACGGCCTCTCCGGCTCATCGAACAACCTCGTCCCGGGTAACTGGAATACTGCCCTTGCGTGTTACAGAGCGACGTGAGAGGTAGTCACACGAACTGCACGAAGCACCCAGCAACCGGGTTGTAAGGGACTAGTGGCAAGCCGACCTCCACGACTACTAGTCCGGGGCTCAACCGAGCTTGGAATGTGCGATGATGACAGCCAATCGCGCCCAGGGTTGTCGAACTTGAAACGCGAGTAGATATCGGGGGTGATAAAAACTTGCAGACTGGCGCTCGGAGAAACCGCGTGTACGGGAAGCCATACAGGCAAAAGCAGCCAGGTGCAGCAGACGGTGAAGATCTGAAGAGGGGCCAGTATGCAAGTATGCTCCGGCGCTTGCATGTAAATGGTGCACACTGGTTGCTCGGCATCAGAAAACAATTGGTGTTGGCCGCGCCGGGCTGGCAACCTTGCGAAGAGCGGAGTGAGAGAGCTGAAGCAAGCAAAACCCGTTTGGGTGTAGCAAATGTAACGATCAAAAGGAACCGCGTTTGGGCTGTGCAACCCAAGTCAACATCCTCGGCGCCTCAAAGCAATGGCAAGCACCGATCTCCCTTTCGTGGGTTGCACAAATGATCCGCTGGCACCAAGACTGAAGGACAACGATGAAAGGGTCTGTATTGAGGTGGGTGTGTCAACTGGCGCCCAACAGCTCCAAGAACCCCGTAGTGGACGGGATCACGGATACTTGCAGAGATTCAGCCGTTTGTGCACAATCGGTGCCCGTCAGGCACGTTTCAGATGCTGATGATGGCCCGACGGGACGGCACGGGTCCCTGGTGCATGCTGAACCCTGGTAGATGACAAACCTCCGGGAAAACACTGGCCTTGTTACCAGAGCGCCAGGGCTGTCGAGCATTGCTCATGAGTAAGATGGCGGCAAAACAGGGAGTCAGTCGAGAACATTTCGACGTCAGTCATAGGCATTGCAAGCTTCAACGCATGGTGCGCGACGAACCAGATTGGGAAGTCACGGCAGCTCGTAGCTCGATCCGAACAGGCGTAGGGGATGGTATGCCATCAAGACAAGCGCGCGACGCCAGAAGTGGCACCCGCTTCAGCAACGACAACTTGCACCGTGATAGTGCAGTGCAGCAAAGACTGCAGCAAGGTCATTTGCCGTTTGTCAACTACAAGGATTTTCTGCTGCGATTGCTCGGCGATCAGGTTCGTGGTCCAAGCATAGTCGTGACGTGACCGGCACAGTCATGTCATGGCAAGTGCCGACCCTGGTGGATGGTTGTCAAGGCCAGGGATGATGTGCAAACGGCGAGCGACCTGTTGTCCATTTATTAGGCGCGGGGATTAATACCACACGGCGAGTGCTCCATCTCAATCCCTTGTACGCCATGAGGCAGGGCTGCAGAGCTTCGATGGTACGGTTGATGAGCAGCCATGGCATCCCCATGGCCGAAGCATCTTTGCTTTTGCTTTTGCTCCGGATTGCCAATGTGATGGTATTTGCGGGCTTTGGATCGCGTGAGAGATGATTATGACGAATCGCGCAGAAGTGCTGAGGTGTTAATTGCTCTCCTTCTGGGCAGTGGGGCTGGTGCTGCTGACTTCTACAAACACAGCCGCAGTCAAACCGCCAGCACTCCCATTCGGGGCAAGAGCACTGAGTGATACGGCATCAGCGATGCTAAGAATACAGCTTGCGCTATTTCGAATACTCTGGAGTGCGCGAAGAAGACAGCTCCAGCGCGCAAGGGACCCAGCTGCCTGAAGCACAGTGCTTCGTGGGGTTTCTGGAGGGTTTTGCACGGGCTTGTGGAGCGGAGGTGACAATTGGGCGGGAGCTCGCGAGCCCCCCGCGGTGCAAGGCAGGCAGCCTCATTGCGCGTCATTGCTTCTTTCCCGTCCATGCCGATGTGGCTGTTACATACAAACAGTCCATCTGTGAGCGGCAGGATCGATGCGCGAGCGAGGGCAAGAGCGTGCTGAGCAGGGAGCGTTCCTGCCATGGCATGGTCGCCTCTCGAGGACACCGAAACGCGCCCACGTAGGACAGACACGGCTCCCTGTGCTGGGTGGTTGTCATCGTCATCGCAGCGGTCGCGGATGCTGTGCTGTGCCTGGACAGAGGCTGGTGGGCGTGGCTTTTGGGCGTTGCGCAGGCGGCGACAGGGATGGGCATTAAGGTTAGCTGCAAGCCACTCCAGGAATAGCAGCGCGATCGCTCGCTTGGCCCGTCCAAGCCCTACTCGTTGCTCACCACACCCCATCTGAAGCCTCCCTTCGCACTGCGCTGCCAGCGACATGGCGCTCTGGCGGGGCGCTGCGCACGAATGCCGTGCGTTGGCTGCCATGAGCAGGCTATCTTCCGTCATCTCGGCGGCCACTCAGTGCCCGAGCGGCCGTGCGCTTCCCGCCTGGCTGGAGGCTCACCGCGACCCTGACAGACGTCGCTGGTAGAGGCCGTGTAGACGCTGCTGCGGTACTGTCGTCCGAGCTGGAAGTTTCTGTATATCACCATGGAGCCTTCGGCCGCGCTGTGCGTTCGCCGTATCTCCATGTCTGGCTCACGCAACCACGCCTAATTTACTTCCTTCACCGTTCATCCCTAACCCCATCTCCCTCGCCTGTACTGCTCACCTATTCGCCATCACTGTACCCGTTTGCATTTCCTACACAATTACGCTGCTCTCCACAATTAACGCCTCACGGATTGTGTTTCGACGCACTGGCCCTGGCCCTCCACATCCGCGCTGTTGTCTATTGCAGAGGTCTTAGAATCCCACTGTACGATTCAGGCACCGTCCGCCTTCAGACCATCCTTGGCTCATACTTCTGCGGCATTGGAGCCTGCATTCTGGAGCTGTCTTGCCTACCCATCGCTCGCAGCCACAGCTGTCTGACCACACCCACCACTCACACGTCACCTTCAATCTCAGCTTACTGCTCAGCTCCCAGCACTGCGCCGTCCCCAGCAGCCCTCAAGTGATCAGATTGGCCCCAAAGCATTGTTCTCGCGGCTAGCTACATCTGTCGTTTGTGTACCCATCCTATTATCCACGTCTGCCAGAGCTTGCACTACGTAGTGCTTCACAGCAGGAGTTCAGGCAGCTTGAGGGGCGTGCTTCTAACACTTGCTCGTCGACTAGGGTACCACGTTGCCGGGTCCGGTAATCATCAAGAGTCAACCCGAACCCCCAGAGTCTACTGTGCACGCTCGTCCTTGCATTGCCGCCTCTTGCATCTCTTACACCGGCCAATCTTACCCCTTACCGCTGGCTTGGGTTGCGTCGTAGCCTTTGGTACCTACTGCATCTATCCGTCAGTAACGATCACTCACTGCACTATCACAACTTCATAACCCACTGGTTCGTCTGCCAATCTGTACGCTAAGGCTGCCTGGCCCGACCACATTGGCCAGCCCGCGGTCTTGTTTCGCACTCTTTGTCTACTACGTAAGTCACAACGGCTGTCACATCGAAATGCGGGTCATGACATGCGACATTTGATGCTCAGGAACTCACTGTCATTTCAGGTCCTGGCATTTGCTCTGAATCAAGTCTTGCCTGCTACCAGCAACACGCTTCTCTTGCCCTTTTTCGGCACGTCAGATCTGTTATGATCCAGGCTCCGACTAGGCGAAGAACAGAACTTACCGTGTAGGACATCGACATTCATAGTTCCCCTGATTCCCGGATGAATCGACCTTCCAAACATCTTGGTCCTCTGTCTCTGGGAATCCTTCTTCGGTCAACTTCGCTGGTCACAAGGCCCACTTCTAGTGTCTTCAAATCTCGCTCGTGCTGTTACGACTTCGAGACGGTCGGACGCGTTATTGCTGCACTCTGTTACACGCCTGGACTGCCCTCTCATTGGTGGCCACGCTTCTTCTTGCCTGCCCAGATTTTGACGAGCACCCTGGCGCAGATCACCGCCGTCCCAAGGACCACCAGCGCTTCACACGCAGCTACTCCTAGAGAATCTAGGAGACCGCCAAACTGGCCTGCATCATCCAACCGAGCTATCAGGTACGTCCTTCCACACATGTTGCATGCAGCCTTGTTGCCTTGCCGCAGCCCGCCCTGTTCCTCAAGCTGCTGCCTTGAACTAGCTTTGGTCAACATACAGCTGACTCTCAATCGTATAGTCTGATAGCTTTGGTGCGCCCTTCTCGAAAGGCGTCGCATCGGACACTGAGCGATATCTGGCCCAGTGCAGCGAAACCTACAGAAGTAGCCTTCCAGGTATCAACTCTGCCTTAAGCACGAGCGCCTTGCCCATGTCCGACTACGGCAAAAACCAACATTATGTGTATGGTAAGTAGTATACGCTCATCTGATGTATTGTTGTGGCAGCTGCCACCCTTTTGGTCGGTTGGGCCTCTTGGTTGCCACGTGAGATGTATTTGCAAGGTTAGCTGACCGCACACCCGTCTAGACGCCGAAGCCACAAGATCGAATCAGGTTCCGAGCTACCCTAGTAATGCACAGCCATCGTTCGCATCCCCATACACGGATGCATCCACGCGTATGGCTCATGAGCACTCAAGCGCAGAGATGCCTTATATCCCTAGCTCCTCGTACGAGTCACGCGGTCCGGGTGATCTTCTACCGGCTGCCTCTTTTATCGACGCAAGATCTCGTCATCCCGCTCCTCACACAACCACTGAAACGGAACTAACAGGCTTCGTTACGCCTACACATGGAACCGCTGGATCTACCGTCAGTCTACAGCTCCGAACGAATTACGATCTTGCTGCAGAGCAATACATCTTCATCTTCATGTTTGGCAAAAAGGCGTGCATTGCAGACCTTGAAAAGGTGGATTACGATGACGAGTGGTATAACTACGTTCTCAACGTGGAGGTTCCTCCTTTCCGTTTGACGAACGAGTTTGACCCTACCATGATGCTGAAGTTACAGATGGAAAAGGATGGTCACCTTCGCCACCAGACCGATGCAGGCAAATTTACATACACCGACATGTCTCCCAATCTTGCCTACCAGTCCGCTTCTGGCTTTTCTAAGAAGCGCAAGTTCTCTACCGACTTCGCGGATGAGGAAGATTTCGATTCAATAGCTGCAAAGCGTCAGAACACGCATCGATTCCAAGCAAAGTCACGCTCGATGTCCGCTGCATATTCGACGACACAGCTATCGCCTCTACCTGCGCAAGCCTCGCTCTCTGGAGGCTTCGGTCAGACCGGAGCATACGATATGAGCAGAAGCAGTACCTACTCATCTCAACTGTCACAAAAGGGCCTCTATGCGATACCCAGCATGGGACAGAGCGACCTGAAAGCTCCTCAAATGTCGCCAGGCTTGCCACCATACAGCCACTATACCTCCCTTGCACAGCCTAGTCGCAGCCCAGGCTCAATGGCCGCAGCACCAGCAGGGCTGTCGGTGCTGCCAACTCCCTCCAGCCTTCCGGCCCCTACCTTGGTCCGAGCCACGCTTGCCCAGAGTGGAGGCCCTTCCAGTGGGCAGCCATTCAATCCATACTCTATGTATCAGACCAAGGCAGTCCTGAAGATTGAAGGAGAACTCGAGAAGATGAGCGAGGACTGGTCGCAGGAAGAGATCGACGCAAAACGGCGTCTTGTACAATTTGAACGATCACAATCTGGCAGCACGATCACCGCCACTTTTGCGCCTGTCACACCCGAAGCTCGTCCAACAAGAAGCATCTGCGTGAGCTGTATCTGGTGGGAAGAGAAGGACGAGTACTATATTACGAGCGTGGATACAATATATCTCTTGGAACAGCTGGTGAACGTGCGCTTCACCGTCGAAGAGAAGAACCGCATACGTCGTAATTTAGAAGGATTCCGACCCCTTACAGTATCCAAAGCCAAGGCGGATAGCGAGGAGTTCTTCAAGATCATTATGGGCTTTCCGACACCCAAGCCGCGCAATATTGAGAAGGACGTGAAGGTGTTCAGCTGGAAAGTCCTTTCTCATGCCCTAAAGAAGATCATCAGCAAATATGTAAGTTATCCTACGACGTGGCAAGGCACAGAACTGATATCTTTAAGTCTGCAAGCTATGCCTCGACTGCAGGTGCAGGGTCGCTCCCTATCGCTTCAACCTCGTCTTACGGCTCAACTGGGCTTGCATATGCATCTGGCAGCATGCATCGGAATACTTCGCCTCGATCGGGGCCCGCTTCGATGGCCTCAGCTGCCTACACACCTGGCATGACGTCCACAAGTTTATCTCCCAACTTCAAAATGTCAGCAGGCCTTGAAGGATCACTAGGGCATGGCATGCCCACCCCACAGAGGACACCCTCTGTTCAAAGCATGACTCAGTGGGGGGCCGCTGGCCATCAGGTGTCACACTTTCCAGCGAGCCTGACACAAGCGGGACGTGCATCTTGGGACTACAGTGGATATATTAACAACCCCGTGGTAACTGGTATGCCGTCCGCAACACAAACGTTAAGGTCAGAAGGTGCACCCGACATCGCCCAGATGTCGGCGGAGGATGCCTATCAGCAATACGGACACCGTACAACGAGAGTATGAGGACTAGGAGGAAGAGATTCATGTGCGATCCGACTGATGCCACCGCCCCAGCGGTGAGTAGGGAAGGCATGCGCGTCGGCTGATCCACTCATGATCATGCGGACCATTTCACCCTAACCGCATCGGGATATCTACACACCACTACTTATCCAACCAAGCTTGGGACCATACTTTGTGCAACACGCGAATTGAATTTCGTGTCAAATCCTCTCGGTTCCCATACTTTTCATTTTTTTATTCCCAATAATTACACGGAGTCCAAGGCGAAACATTTTTCAACCGTAGCTATCTACGGTCAGGATTTGATCAACTTTATACACGATACCCCGGAAGACGGCGTTTCTTGGTCGAAGTTCTCTTTCGCAATATTTCTTATCAGGCTCTCATGCATCCATACGGTCACAGCGTACAAGATCCTAGCTCATGTGATACGGGGCGGCTCCGCATCGGACTAGAGACAAGAATTGCATCATAGAGGTGTTCGGTGGTTGTTTCCAACTTTCGGAGCTAAATGGGGAGACTGCTGTTTTGCATTCAAAGCCTGGCTGGCTTGTGAGGTACTTTGTTCTCCAAGCATATTTAGATCCCACCTGCATACCCAGGCCGGTGGAAACTTTTGTTCGCAAGCGGAGGCTGGTGTTGTTTCGTCTATGTCTGTTGAGATTCCCCCTTTCCTACCTATAGCATTGGTACTATCGTAGATGTAATGCAAATTTAAATGTCTTGACTTGTAATAATGTAGTCCTCCATCGCATCCTTGTTTGCGTGATGTTCTAGGGTATCCATCACAGGCTGCGCCACCTACGAGCCACCTCCTCCACGCACAGGCTACGGCCCAACGCCACAGTCCGTGCCGTAGGTCACAGGCAAGAGTCTCGGCATACTCCTCCCTTGTGGCGCATGAAAGGCTAATCTCAGTGCCTGAGTATAGGCATCTGGTCGAACGGATTATCTGATGGGAAGAGTGGGACCGGCCAGCCTTTGTGTGGCCATTGATGATCCGATGAGTTCTTGCAATAGGATATCGAGGCTCGCTAAGGTGTTACATGTGGTATCTTTTGCGCTCGAAGACTGCCTCGTCATTGTGAATGTTTCTTACAAGTTGCAGTGATTATCAATGACCTGAGTCATTGCGTCAAATGAGAACACAATGCCTCAATGGCACAGCAGAAAGGTCAGTGCCCAAAAGAAAAGAGAGGAATCTTTCAGCGTATCTTATGTAAATGATACTAGCATCTCAGCTCGGGTAACCCATGTCTTTTCGTAGTCGGTATAGATATCACGGACCTCGTTGTCTGTCGTTTAAAAGCACTTGAGCGGCCTGTCATTGTTCAGGAGCACGTATCGCTGTCCAAATAGTAGTTCGACTGCACACCATCTTGTGGAAGTTTGGGTCCGAAGTATGAAAAAGAGTGGTATTCTACAAGGACATGCTATTGGAAGCTGACATCTTGAAAGGAAACAGTCAAATCTCAAGAATGCATACACATCGGGGATTTTGTCAACAGGTCCTCCCCGTCCCTCTCCCACCCATTCTTTCCCCCATACAACCCACGCAAAAAGGCGACTGGATAGGTCTGACGCGCATGCATGGATACGCATCGATACCGCTCCTCACGCTACTCTCAAGGACAGCCAGTTGTGATGTCGACCTTGAACTTCCATGAACTTCGACGATGCCCACTGCCCTTAGTAACGCGGGGTCTGGTAATTGGTGGGCGAGATGCGGCTGGTGATGGATCTGGTAACGGCATGGCTTGAGGATGGTCTCAGATGGATGATTGCATCCATAAGTGTAGTGAACGAGAAGACACATTGTGCGGCGGGGAGGGTATGTGCGAGTAGAATTTTGAGAGGGGGAGAGGGAATTGCTGATGGCTTACCATTGAGGGCGCGATGCAGTCTTTAAACGCAGCTCAGAGACGAAGAGCGTAGCGACGGAGAGACTTGCCGCCAGTACTCAATCAACTATCTTATCTCGGTCGTAGGTGTTTGCACCAACTGAAGACAGCCCGATCGTACACGGACGTGGAACCATCTATAATATCCACGTTGAGGGTAGTCTGAATGTGACATTAGATGGGTTGTGTTTGTCCACTTAATTGGTACCACGCCGTTTGTGGCTGATAATTGGACATCGTGCGGCGGACCGTTTGGTAAGACGTCAATCCGCGGTCAGGCGGAACGAGTTATTGACATCGGACCATATCCATAAGTCTAGCTATAGAGACGGTTGCGTTTGTAAGAGTCAGGTGGGGCGCAGTGACATTCAGACTGATCTATGTAGCGACACAAGTGCTGTAATAGAGAGAAAAAATTGTAGTGTTCAGAGTGGGTAGCCAGCTATGATTTATGTGCTCAGAGTACAACACGGGGATCAGAATCCCCCTCCACGACGAAAGAAAGGCCTGGGCAAACGCTCGTACATATAGTCATCATCGTCGCTGTCATCCATGTAGCACCCGCCAGCACCCCTACCATAACGCAAGCCATCGAGAAAGTGCATGCGAACCGCTCGTGCATACGTAGGGCAGAGTCCACGCAATGACGGCATTGCAGGATAGTCGTCATCTGAGTCAGAATCGTCATCAAAGGGTGGGCGGCGACCGAATCCTCCTGGGAATCCTGGGCGTCCACCGAACATGCCCAGTGGCGGTACGTGGGCGTGAGCGTGCGGTCTTGCGCCGTGAGGGTGGCGGACATGCTGTTCAAAGCACCGTCTAGTGTGTTGTCTGGTGTACTCGCGTGCGTATATATCTCTGCTGAGATGGTCGCGGTTGCGACGGCGGTTCTCATTGCCGCTTGCGTAGGGGTCTTCGAGGTGGCGTTGGCGGTGGGAGCGTCGCATTTCCTGGTTGTTTTGTTGGATAGAGTTGATGTAGAGTGAATCCAGGTGGATGGACTGGTTAGGAAAGTCTTCTTAAATAGACAGTCGAGTGGTTTGCTATGGCAAATCCAAGTGATCGCTGATTTGTAAGACAAACGAAGATGAAGCACTGGGAAATATCTGGACAACGATAAAGACGTAGAAAAACAATTCTTCCGGAATGAATGGTGCAGATCATGAAGCAGCTTCCGATAGTCATATCACGATTGCAATGAAATGAATACACATGCTTCCATGAGACGATCTGACCTTGCGCGGAGTGGTAGCGCCCACAAAATCGAGCGGCGAGCACGATTCGTCGACACTGTCTGAAAGTAATTGGCCATTGATCGTGGAACAGAGTACACGCTCTTATCTGCAAAGTAAGCCTGCGAGATGCCAATGAACGGATGAGCAAACTTGTCCTGCTGCGCACAGCTTGTGGAACTTTTCAAAGGTATGTGTTCCAAGTCAAGTGTGATAACAATCACGGATGATATTAGGGTTGAGAACCAACGATGTATAGCAGTTCTACCTCTTGGGCGGGCATTTCGTCTGAGTTGTGTTGGTTTGCAATACTGATAGCAAACGTTAACTTTATGCACCACGTCAACCACCTTCGACGACCATTTTTGACCACCTACGGGATTTAATTCGAAGTATCGCGAAGTGGCATCATGCTGAACTTGAAGGAATGATCTAAGTTGCGACAGTCCCGAACAGCGCATAAGAAGAGCAGGCGTTGGGGAGGATGCAAGGCGCTTGCGTGCTGTTCACATGGGGTGCAGCCCACTAAGGGCTAGTCACGAACACCATCGTTTCTTAGCTTTTATTTTGCACGAGAAGTGAGCTCAGTTAAACCGACAAGGAGGTCTTCAGTGCGTTTATGCGAGGAATTCCCTGTCAGTCAGAGACATTGTAGCCAGCAAAGTGACTGTTGTAAATTTCAAGATGAGCCTTTGATATTGGTGCTCTCGCACGCCCGCATATGCCCAGTATAGGGAGAGCCCACTTCACAACATGAAAAGCTTGGGTCGTCAACATCAAGCGAGCTTCAGGGTTGCAGATGCGCACACACGCGCATGGTGGATATGTGAAGCACTGTGCAAGTGAAGTACTTGTGGTCAAAGCAGGCGGTGGCGCTTATTTGACAGCAGATCTCATCTCCATTCGTGTGGCGCGTCAGACGCGTCGTTTGGCGTTGCAAGGCTGGGGCGACATCATCAAAAATTAGTGTGGAAGTCACGTGTCGTGTTTTCGGCTTTCTCGCTGCAGACACAGGTATCCTCTTCGCCTGTCGCCAACCTACGACTACCGCGCCTATTCGCCTGTACCACTACCCTCGAGTGCCACTCTCCTCGACCGCTCAATAACCCAGCTTGCAGCTTGACTTCTCCCCCACCCGCATTCGCAACTGCCCCAATCAGTTTGCCGCATTCCACCATCACAAAACCCACAGGCCTCGACATCGCATCGTACCTTCCATATCCCCCACTACCACAATGGCACCTGCTTCTTTCGCTTCAGCAGCTGCAGGCAGTAACGCTGGCGCCGCACGCACAGATCCTAGCGGCGAGTGGTGAGTGCATCCTTCTGAGCATTTTGCTGCATGCAGCCACACGACGTATCCCAGTATATAGCTCCACCTCGCCGTCTAAGATTATTCTCGTTCATTCACATGCGCCCACTGTCACCCACCACTCTTCACGCTGCTTCCATGGGCTGCGATGCGCATGGTCAGCTGCATACTGACATCGACTTCAGGGCTCGACGCACGAATGGCGCGACGCAGACATTCCGCCGGCCCTCACATGCGACCACGCCCTCCGGCTCTACCCTCCCCCCCGCCTCCCGAGACGCTCCCGCGCCTACCTCCTCGAACGCAGCCTCAACGAGTTCTGGAGTCTACGTACCACCACATGCGCAACCGGGGCGCGCAGGTGGCTCTGTCGAGGGGCGTTACTCGCGAGATCAGTTGGTCCAGCTCTTCCAGTCCCAGCGAGATTCCGATGATATCAAAGAAGGGCTTTCGCATCTATACATGAACTCCTGGGAACCTCACGCCACAAACGGTGCCTCGGGCGCGTCATGGGGGCGCAAAGACGATCATGGAAGGGAGGGCCAGAGCGGGGTTGATCAGTGCTGGGACAAGGACGGCAGCATACAGCCCCTGCACCTGACAGAACTCACAGAAGACGAGCGAGAGGTACCATACATACTTGCATCACCTGCGATCCGTTCCTTTGCTTACTGCTAACATAGATCTTCTTCACTTCTGTTAATTCACCACTCAAACCGCCGACGCAGAACGCTAACAAGGATGGTGTTGCCAAAGAGGGCTTGTCTCTACGCAAGAGCTCTATTTCGCAGACCCCGGGCACACCGTATGGCCTGTCATCGCCAACGACCACTCGACCTGGTAATCGTCGTCGTGATACAGGCGAGGCGTATCCATTCCCGGCGTCACCAGCAACCTCCAGGTTTGCCCGCGAGGAGTCCAACACCGTTACTCCACCTGCCTCTTTGATACGCCGCAGGACTGATTACAAAGAACCAGTCATTGGCGAGGAAAGCGAGAAAGAAAAGGGTGCATCTGAGAACACTGGGCCTTTTGGGAACCTGAAGCGCACAACCACTGCACCGTTCAGCCCGGGTGGAACGGCACCATGGGCAGCTTCGCAAGGAGGTGGGTTCTCCGGACCCATGGGCGCATTTGGCAGCTTTGGACTTCCTTCTGAAAAGAAATCTGGCCTGGGCAACACGCGAGGTGAAAGCAGGTTCAAGGGACTCATGAGCAAAGCTAGCACTGAGGACCTCGAAAAGGCATCGAAAGAGAAGGCCTCACTTGGCAACCTTGGCAAGCTCAGTGAAGCAGAATCTTCGAAGCCGGCTGCATCCTGGATGGAGGCGCGTTCCAATCGACCCATGAGCAGCGACACGGACCCCTATGTGGACCAGGACCATCCTTCCGGCTCCGCAGCATTGCGTGGGGAAGATGTCAGCCCTCCAAGGCACGGTTTGGGGGGATTTGGCACGCCGCATCGACCCGAGGGACGAGACGATGGTGGTCTGGCCTCGTTTGGGATGACCACCGACAATACCGGCTTCCGTGACATGTTTGGAAACTTCAGTCAGCAAACGCCGCATCGTGGAGGGGAGCGTGGCGGCCACGACCCCATGAGCCCAACGGATACTAATCCTTACCGCAGCCCTGACCATGCTCGCGAAGAGCAAGAGGAAGATTCGGATGGATCAGACATGCCAAACACGCATTATCCAGGCATGGGTAGCTTCCAGGTGGACCAGAACATGTCCGGGCTGCACAACACCTTCGGCGGCCTAGGCGGCCTTGGACGCGCGCCCGGAGCTTTCGAGGCAGCAGCTGGTGATCGCAGCCAGACTTCCAGTGTTGGTCCTGGGCGCGGATTTCCTACTCTGCCGGGGCTTGGGGGTCTTCCAGGCCTTGGTGGCTCTTCCGCTTGGTCTGCTGGTCCGCAAGGGTTGGGCACACCCTCTCGCGAGCGTCCATTCGGATTTGACAGCGCATTTGGCAACGTGGGTGAAGTTCAATCACCGTCACTTGCGGGGCTCGGAAACAGCTCGCTCTTTGGAGCAGCGTCGGGTCTCGGTCACGGCTCGATCGGTCGCGCCAGCAAGCTGGGGTCTTTGTTCCCCGCATCGATGCAGGAGCAGATGCGATCGAGTGAACAGCACGGTGACGACGGCTCTTCCCATGGTGACCGTCAGCAGAGCATGACTGGAGCTTTCGGCAGATTTGGCGCGCAAGCACCCAACCGTGACACCGACTCGCCCTTCCGCGCCAATCGCAATCTGTTTGATGACTTTTCTGGAGCGAGCGGGGATGATCACGGAGGGTTTGGTCAGGCTCCTGGTGCTCCATCTAGCCTAGCCACTACGTCCTTGTCTATGGCTGCTCTCAACCAGACCAGGACTGCGCAACCATCTACGCCTGGTCTTGGTAGCCCTGCTTCCAGCCAGCCACCGCAGCCTCAGCAGCGTACTATGGTTATGCCTGATCGTATGCGATGGATCTACCGCGACCCGTCAGGTAACACGCAAGGTCCATTCTCTGGCTTAGAGATGCACGACTGGTACAAGGCCGGGTTCTTCTCCCCCGAACTCCTCGTCAAGAAGCAAGAGGAGCCTGATTACGAGCCACTCGCGCAGCTCATCCGCCGCATCGGGAACTCTCGGGAGCCATTCTTGGTCCCTCAGATCGGTATCCCTCATGGGCCTGCCACAACTCAGCCAGGCAACAACTGGGCCGGTGGTGCTGGACCAACTCCAGGTGCTCAGCCACCGTTTGCGAATAGTTTCCCCAGCTTTGGTACCACACTCACTGCAGAGCAGCAAAATGCTCTCGAGCGCAGGAAGCAAGAGGAGCAGTACCTCATGGCCAGACAGAAGGAGCACTTGGCCGCGCAACAATCTGTTAATTTGAGGTCTGCTCAACTTGGAGGCATCATGCCTAATCAGCTTCAGCACCATTCCAGTGCGCACAGCTTGCACAGCCAGCCAAGCTTTGGCAGCATCACTTCTCCAGGAGGCTACCAGCCATCCCCTACTCAAGCACCTGGCGCCTCAGGCCCTGGTCACATGGAGAACGCGTTCAGGCCTGGCATGGTACCCGGCTTGGGACCCATTGGTCCTGGTATGGACATGATGAGCAACATGCGAGATGAGGAAGTGTCTGGTCTCATGGATCGTCTCAATCTTGGCCGCGGTGGACAGCCTGCCTTCGGTACGGCCCCTGGTTCCTTCGCTCCACAGCACCCAGATGCTGCATCACATGCCCAGAACGTTGTGGCCATGCTCAACGACCGAACACGCCTGCAGCGCGAGCAGGCCGAGCACGACGCCTTGCAGAGGCTGGGCTTGAACGATCAGCAGGCTGCCCAAGCTTCTGCCGAGCGCTTGCAACAGTTTAATGACCTGCGAGTGCAGACCGATCTCGAACAGTCCCGAGTTGCCCCTCCCCCAGAGGGAGTAATTGGAAAGCCTTCAGCACCCGCCACTCAGGCGCAGGAGCAGCAGTCTGAGCCCGAGTCTTCCGAGAACAACGATGCTGAAAATCAACTTCCAGAGCCGAATGAAGAGGTGCTCTCCAACAACCAAGAATATTCTCAAGAGCCTCTGTCCTTGACTGAGCAGGTGCAGAAGGCACAGTCTGCTAAGCAATCACCCGCACCTCAGTCAGCCTGGAAGCCTGTTGAGCCTGCCATCTACCCGTTCCCTCCCCCTCCCTCGCAGTCTCCTCTCCCTGCCCCGGCTGCGCAGAGGAAGGCAATTGTTCCTGGTGACCTTCATGCCGATTCTCGTGCTGCTACGCCCGCGGCCGACACACCCAGCGCATCTATCGCTCCCTGGGCTAAGGAGCCGACCGAGGCTTCAAGGGGTCCTTCTCTGAGGGAGATCCAGGAGGCGGAGGCGAAGAAGGCGGCAGAGCGCGAGGCTCTTGCTGCTGCTGCTCGTCGTGAAGCCTTCGAGAAGGAACTTCTCGCTCAGACACAGTCGCCTGTCATTCAGCCCGGCCTACCCTCAAGTTCAACATGGGCCAGTGGTACCGGTGCTTCTCCCTCTACTCCTGCTCCCAACGCCGGCGCCTCCGTCTGGGCCAAGCCTGCTGCTGGCAAAGCACCTGCTCAGCCAACCCCAGCGTCTAAGAAGACGCTCTCGCAGATCCAGAAGGAGGAGGAGGCCCGTAAGAACCGCGCGGCAGCTCAGGCAGCGTCGGTGGCCAGTGCCGCTGGTGCAGCGGCAGCAGTCAGTGCAGCTGGTAAGCGCTACGCCGATCTTGCCAGCAAGCAGACCCCAGTCCTCCCAGCAGCCGCTATGGCAGCAGGTGCCAGTCCCTGGACTACCGTCGGCGCAAGTGGCAAGGTCAAAACCCCCGGTGGTGCTGCCAGCCCGGCGCCTGCTCCAGTGGTCCGCTCGACAAGCTCGGCTGCTGTGCCGGCCATCCTGAAGAAGCCGACCGTCACACGCACCACCACTATTGGCGGCGTTTCCGGCAAGGCCAATGCTGAGGAGGAGTTCCGCAAATGGGCTGTCAACGAGCTTCGTTCTGACCTCAACAAGGGTATCAACGGTATGTTCATTCTTTACAGTGCAATGCTCCATTCACTAACACCGCAACAGCTGAGGACTTTGTCTCTTCGCTCCTGAGTTTTCCCGCTGATGCCGAGCTCATCACGGAGTCGGTCCACTCCGCAAGCAACACTCTCGACTCTCGTCACTTCGCCGAAGAATTCCTGCGCCGCCGCAAGCTGGCCGACAAGGGCATCATCGATGACCGCGCAACGTCCAGCCCTGCTGAGAACAAGTCGGCAGGCGGCGGCTGGTCCGAGGTCGCTAAGAAGGGCGGGGCTAGCGTTCAACAGCAGCAACAGCAACAGCAGCAGCCTGCTCTTGATTCGGGCGCTTTCAAGGTTGTGCCCAGTAAGAAGAAGAGCAAGAGGTAGATATTGTTACCTACGACAGAGGAATGTAGGCTTGCACACGATACAGTACGAGTCACTTGCGTACCCTGGTTGTATAGCTGTGTCCGGGTTTCATGATGACAAACGACGGGGCTGCACTTGAGTCCTGCAGGTAGTAAATCATAAGTCGCTGTTGTCAAGTTTACCGTGTGCTGTGTGTGACGCCTATGATTGCAAGCTGATATCACGTCGTTGCATACTTGGTCATAGAGATGCAAGGAACACAACCAAGTAAGTATGTTGATTGGTTTATAACCATGACATAGTCGTAAACTCATCCCTCTACGATGCAGACATCGACGCCAAACGCCCCCAAAAAAGCAAAAGGTATCTCAAATGAAAGCCCCACCAATCTCAAATTCCAAAAAAAAAAAAAAAAAAATAACAAGACCCCAATTCGCAAAATAAGTTCTACATAGTCCGCCAGAAGTAGTTCGTATAGAAGTGGCGTGAAAACTTGGGGTCGATATTGACGACGTGCACGTCTCCTTTTGCGGCGTTCCGGATGACGGCTTTGTTGTACTGGCCTGTTGTGGAGTCTGCCTCGACGTCGATGCCGAGAGTGCGGTAGAGTTTGAGTTTGAGACTGCGTGAAAAGTCGAGTCAGCATGCCCGTGTCTTTATCCTGTAACGATTGGGGATGATGGAGGCGGTGGACAGGCTCCGGGGGGGCTCAGACTTACATGGTGGCATCTTCACTCTCAGGCTTCTCCCTCTCGCCTCCCTCCACGCCCTCTGCTTCCAAATCTGCAGCCACGCCGGCGAGTCGCTCGCGCTCGTGTGCCAGTCGCTCCCCTTCAATCTCCAGATCGGAGGCCTGCTTTGCGATTTTGAATTTCTCGGTGTCGAGCTTGAGGATCTCTGCCGCGTGGTTGGTTGGGTTGTGCTGCGAGAGCGTGTGGTTGTGGTTTGCGCTCAGCGTTTGGTGGGTCCGGGAGAGTTGCGACAGAGAGGATTTGAGGGATTGTAGGTGTTGGGTGCGGAATTGCGAAAGTGTGGAGAGCGAGTCGTTGATGCGGAGGAGCGAGGCGGTGTCGTTGGCGATTTTGAAGTGCGAGGTGCATTGCGAGATCAGCTGATAGGCGTGTTAGTTGGCGCGCGAGGAGGGAGAGTGTGAGGTGTGTGTGTGGCAGGCGTACGGCGGCGGGATCTTCATCGAGAAGCATTTTGGCGGTTCTTGTTGACTGCGCGTGTGTGTATTTGTAAGGAAATAACGTCTGCGAGGCTGGTAGCGCTTTGGTGGTGTGGGATGCGGCTGCGATACAACAATGGCAGTGGGTTTGTTGTTGTGGCGGCCGTGCGTCCATGGCAACGCAACGAAACGGCGGGAGGGCCGCGGCTGCAGCTGCCGCCACAGTCAGCAGAGCCACGAGGTCGTACGTCACAGACCATTTTCACAAGACAGCTGTAGCTCTGCACCTGTGCGCTGTCTCTGATCTCTCAGTCGCATCTACGTATCTACGATACCTTTGTAATACCTCGCACAGTATACCAACATGTCGCCCTCGCTGCCATGTACGTTTCTATGCGACTCGAAACTGTTCGACCAAACGCTCACATGCCACAGATGCCGCCGACGTCGAGTCGCCTCTGAAGCCTGATGAATTGCAGGTTCTGCGCGCGCAGTACGAGAAGGAAGGCGAATACGTCGGTCTGCAGACAAAGTTCAACTACGCATGGGTACATCCATCTCAGACGCTTTTCCCGCACAGCGCACCGGCTAACGCAACCTAGGGTCTGATCAAGTCCAACGAGCGTCCTGATCAGCAAGAGGGTGTCCGTCTACTCTCCGACATCTTCCGCGGCTCGCGCGAACGCCGTCGCGAGTGCCTCTACTACCTCGCCCTCGGCAACTACAAGCTCGGCAACTATGCGGAGGCGAGACGATATAACGAGCTGTTGTTGGAGCTTGAGCCGGCGAACTTGCAGGCCGGGAGCCTGAAGGGACTCATCGATGAAAAGGTTGCCAAGGAGGGTCTCGTTGGCGCTGCGATTGTGGGTGGTATCGCCGTTGCTGCAGGGCTGGTGGGCACACTTCTGTTGAAGTCTGGACGAAGGAGGTAGCTGGGTTTGTTTTAAGGGACAGATCTATCAAGCGGGTTTGAAAGTACACGTCTAAGGTTGATTGATTCTGTTGCACAGGCGTTGGTGGACTTTGGATATCACGAGCTCGAGTTGTTGAGACTGTATAATTACGAGCACAAGGCGACGTTTTGCGATGCTGAAAAAAACATGCAGTATTCCCTCCGCAAGCACCACACTCTCGTCTGCCAGTGTTATCCTGGCTAACATGGATGTGATTCGATCGAAGCACGTAGAACGACACAGAACCCGTACACAACCGGGAGAGCAAACAAAAGAGTCACAGCCGTGCAACACAAGCCCTACATTCACAGCTAAAATACCGCTCTTGACTCAGCAATCCCACATACTTCGATACCAACGCATCTCCACTCTGAGTGGTGCTGTTCGACGACTTACCGATTCGCTGGACCCTGCGCTAACGATCTTCAAGACGGCAACGACCGACGTCACCTGCATCTGAGCCAACATTGAACCAGGAAATAGATTTCGCCGCCAACGTCGCAACGTACCTTCAACTTTCTCATAACCTAAGGCCTCGAACTATTCCTGATTTGAAACCCCTTTCACTTCATACGATCGCAGCTGCTCCTATTTGGCCATAGTAGGCAAGTCGGCTGCTTCAGTGCGGACTCCCGAGCTATCACCCGCGCATAGCTCTCGTCCTCCTGACGTTCACGAGTGAGCCTGTGAAAGACTGAGCTCTTGTTGTGTCCTGCTGACGTAGGACTGCAGCAGCTCAGTATCGCAACAACCATTCCCCAAACGAACAACTGCGAATATGGATCCATCAGCAAACCAAAATGCGCCCGCTGCTGCGGGGAGTCAAAGGCCCGGACACCGCGATATGATGTTTTGCCACGAATGCGCCGATGAGTGGTATCGTGACGAGCGCGGCCTCACATGTCCCGAGTGCGGTTCAGACTTTACAGAGATCGTGAGTTGGCTACAGGAAATCTTATACTTCAGCTCTGGTGCGGCTGAACCTGGAGGACACGCACTTACAATCCTCAGATTGAAGATGACAATGACCCACGCGACGCAAACATGTTTGGAAACGATGGCGATAATGGCGACGACGAGATGCCTGGTCTCGAATATGTCCCGCCACACCCAAATCCCAACCAATATCCTGCCGCAGCCGATGACCCAGAAGAGGCGGACATAAGTAACTTCAACTTTGTGCGAGTCGGACCTGGCAGATTCAATGTACAGGCGACCATAACGCGGTCGGTCTCTCCGCAAGACCTTCGGGGCATGGCTCCTGGCTCGATCGGTGGCTTCATGTCGATACTCAACGGTTTAACCGGAACCGGTCTCCAACAAGGGCAGGCACCTGGTCAAGGTCAGCCTCAGAGACAGCCACAAGGACAGGGCGAGGGACTGTTCTCGGGCGCTGGTCGGTCGGCATATCATGAGACACAAGGACAAGATCCAGGGACTCACACAGGGCGCTTCACTTACCACGGTGGGGCACGACTCTCTCCTCGCGGCGATGGCCAAGGTATGCGTGTCGAGCCTGTCGATAACATCTCGAAGTAAGTGGAAGTGCAACAACCACATTTGGCATGATGCTAATCGTGCACAGTGTCATGACAGGTCTGATGGCAGCACTTGGAGCCCCAAACATGCCACAAGGTGGCGACGGCAGTGGCCGAGGCGGACCCGGCGGCGCCAACGTACCGGCTCCCTTCCTGAACCTCTTCCAGTCGCTGGGTCTGATCCCTGGAGGAGGCCAGATGGGCGACTTTGTTTACTCGCAGGAAGGCCTGGATCGCATCGTCTCTCAGCTTATGGAGCAGACAGCTACGACTAACGCTCCTCCGCCTGCCACGCAAGCTGACATTGATGCTCTACCCCGGAAGAAAGTCTCAGAAGATATGCTTGGCTCAGAACACAAGGCTGAATGTAGTATTTGCATGGATGAAGTCAATATCGGCGAGGAGGTAACTGAGCTGCCATGCAGACATTGGTTCCACCACTCATGTGTTTCGGCATGGCTACTCGAGCACGATACGTGCCCCCACTGTCGACAGGGTATCACGAAGCATCCGGAAGGCGGCTCCAACGCGCAGGCCTCTGCATCCGCCACCCAAGCGTCCACTTCAGCACAGCCAACAGGCTCTAGATCAATGCCTGGTGCCTTCGACGACGTGTCAGGTAACGGCACTCCCTCAGACCCATACGTTGTTCCTTCAGAAAGCGGATCTACGCAGGACCAGGCTACCGGTACCTCCACAGCCACCGATGCTGGTTCCAGCGGGGTGGGCGACCGGGTACGCAGGGGTTGGTTTGGCTCTGAGTCTTGAGATGTAGTCACTCCAATGAGCTGACATACTTGTCCTTATCGCAGGCCGGCAGCGACTACGAGAACGTCGCGAACAGTATCGTGAACGTCACCGTCAACGCCGCCTCGAACGGCACCAGCGATTTCTTGAGAGGCTTGCTGACCGCTTCCCCGCATCATCCCCCGAGGTATTTGTGGTCTCTGAACGCCCCAACCTCCTACTTCGAGGATTTGTCTGGTCGTCTGACAGCAGTGGCTGGGAAGGCTCTGCATATTGAACCGCGAACCTGCAAGTGGCATACATGGCTTTCTTCTGATATTCAGATTTCCCTATTACTGTGTAGATACTCCCATCCCTTTCCCGAAGAACGTTGGATATAGCATGATCATGGCGTAATAATTGGGCATCCATTAGGCGGTCTCCTGTAGAACACTGCAAATGAATATAATGAGACAACCACATTTCATCAATTGACCATCCAGGTTCATGCTCGTCAAGAAGGACGTATTTCGGGAAGGTGACGTCTGTCACCGGTATCACCAAGAGCCCCCCACGGCCGGCGCCTTTCACCGCTGTCAAAAACGCGACGATCACTCGGGTAGCCCAGCGAATTCGCCGACAATTTCTGCCCCTTCACATGTCAGGAGGGGTCACCGGGCCAACGGGCGGGCAGAAAAGGATTTGTTGGAGCACAAAGCACGCACGCTTCGCCGCGCACAGACGCGATCGGCCTTGCGACGCGGTGTGAGCCAAACGCGCTGCGTGCGTGAAAGGGCTCGCTGCTAGGCATGAGGTGGCTAGGCTAGTGCCCGGGACAGCGCATCAAACCAGATGCCGCAAGCCCTGCATTCGTGCTGCAACCTCTCCCGCAGACTACGCCGATTCATGCGCTCCCCCCCATTCTCGTCCAAAGGACATGCGTGGGCGACGCGATTGCGTGGCCAGATCCCGGTTATAGCTGTTTCGCGTTGCTAGAAGCATCCTCGAATGAGGGGTGCTGAGGTGGAGGATGGGTACCTGGTTGTGAGACCTGAGACGGTGTTCCTGCAGCGCTGTTGGGCGGCTTGCAGATGCGGATGGAAGAGCAGGGCGAGACGAGCTTTGTGCTGGCGCCACTTCAAATCACTGGCGCGTACGTGTGTCGCGGGAAATATCCGTGCTCAAGCTTGAGCTCCGGCAGCTTGTTGATGCGGTGTTCAACGCGCTGGCACAACCTACTGGTATGTTGGTGTGCGCGCTGCACTGCTGGTTGTGCGGTCTGAAGACGGCTCAATTGACACGGAGAGCTCCAGACATAAAGACCACTTGACCCCGTAGACAGCATATCACTCGGACTGATCTTCCTCGGTGGTGAAGTCTTTGGCACTCACGCGACGTCAACGTGGTACTATGGTAGCACTACGTGCAGTGCTGTGATTGGGTACCCATATCAACCTCGTTGGAAGGTTCTGTGATTCAACATGTAACGGCCAATATGAGGTACCCGTCAACAATAATCTCAACGACAGGCATTGGCGTGCGTCTAAGGGCTCACTACTCCTACTGCCCATCGCCAGCGAGGATGCGTGGTCGTCCAGCAAGCTCAGGCGTCGAGGCTGGTGCTGTGGTGGTTGCCCGCAGACCCCCGAACCCTAGCTAGGCGGTAAGATCAAGTGGAGCCGCACCTCTCGCACGTCCCATCCATGGCCTCGGACCACCCTCGCAACGGGAGCTGGTGTGTTGTGCTTGCATTAATCGGCGTGTTGACTTTGCCCCAGTGAGGTGTGCAACGTGCAGAGCGTCTATTCAGCGCATCCTGACTGGGCAGCAAGTATCCTTGGTGCTGCAGGCTGCATACAGATACAAGCACGCTAAGATGCACACGTTGTTCACGTACATAAAGGCAACGCTGGAGGACCAAAGGCGCCCCCGTCCGCTTGACAGAATCGGTAAAAATCTCTTCATAGGAGGAGTAAGCTAGCAGGCTACTGGACCCCGTGCGATTGATAGGAACACACTGAATCATGCCGAGCTGGCGTTCGAGGGAAAGCTATGAGTGAGTGACCTTCCGTCGTCATCCCGACTTTTTTTTCGTCTTCACCGCACCTTTGCATCTCACGCTTCAACCCCGCCCTCACGCTTCGCTCTGGTAAGACATAGCTCCCCGCATGGCAAGACCTTGCACAAGCCAGAGTTTCACACCCGCCGTCCTTCCCAACAGTCCCGTGCCCTGGGTGTGCTTGCCCCCACCGAACTCACCGCCATTGTTTACCACGTGAAAATAGAATAGTATAGTAGTTTGCTGACGCCCCGCCCCAGTGCAACGGCCAAAGAGCAGAAGCAGATCCTCGCCGACATAGAATCGGGCTCGTCTAAGTTTGGTCGAAAGCTCTATTCGTCTCGACCTCCCCAGGCACACCGAAACCAGAGCGGTTTGGGCCAGAGGAGCTCACAAGATACAGTAGCCGCTGCAACCGAAGAAGCACCCGTCGAGAGACAAGAATCAAGAGGACGCAAATCGTCGACTACATCCCGCCCAGGACTCCCCAAGCGGACCAGCAGCATGCGTAGGGCGTACAACTATTTCTTTGGCAGTGCCGGCGCCGCCCCGACTTCTCCCACCACCGCAGTCAGCACAACGGAAGCATACGCACCGGCGCCGAGCAAGTCCAGGCCTACGACTGCTGGCGACAATGGTATCGACACGCCGCCCGAGACGCCGAGGGACGCTCCCTCTGGCACAGACACAGGTAAGCCGCTGTGCCTTCACTTTCACCCCGCCTGCCCAATAACCTATTGTGCCAGGATCGGGTCCGTTCTATCCGTTTTCTCTCTCTGCAGCCCCACTGCATGTTCCGGCCTCGTCGCTAATCCGCCGCGTTAATACAGGTGCTCAACCTCCCTCGCCCAGCCCCAACGACTCGTACGAAGTGCAGCTTGAGGCGCTGAAGAAGCAGCTCGCCCACGCAGAAGCCCAGCTCGACGACGCACGCATCGTTGCCAACAAGCAGGACGAACACGTCAAGACGCTCGAAGACGATCACAAGGAGCGTGAGAAGAGCTTCGAGGAGCGTGAATCCACGCTGTTGCAGGATAAGAAGGATCTCGAGGAGCACATGGTCAGTGTTGTCGTGCAGCAGGTGCGCGAGGCCAAGAGCAAGGAGCGCAGCTCTGTGCGCGCAGAGTGCGAGAGCGAGTTCGACAGCAAGATGGCGGCTTCCAAGGCTGAGCATGAGGCCCGCGTCGCTGAGCTTCAAAGCGAGATTGACGGCTTGAAGAGCGAAATCGAGAAGCTCAAGGGCACCATTGCTGACCTTGAGAGCAAGACTGGCGACTCGGCCCCCAAGGCTGACCTTGAGGCTAAGGACTCGGAAATCAAGAGCCTGTCCGCGGAGAAGAGCTCTGCTGAGGAGTCGCTCGCAAAGGCTACCGCCGAGCTTGAGCAGCTTACAGCAGACAAGAAGAGCGCCGACGAGGCTCTCGCCAAGGTCAGTGCTGAGCTTGAGCAGCTCCGTGCTGAGCTTGAGCAGCTCCGTGCTGACCAGGCGTCTCTCATCCCCAGGACCGACCTCGATGCTAAGGATGAGACCATTGCCGCCCTCACCACCGAGAAGGAGGCCAGCAGCAAGAACGTCGAGCAGCTCCAGGGCGAAGTCGAGTCGTTGAAGAAGCAGATCGAAGAACTCCAGGCCAGCCACGCCGACGCCACCGAGAAGCTCAACGCCCAGACCGAGGCCCACAACAAGCTTTCCCAGGAGCATGAGGCCCGCGGCTTGAAGCTCTCTGAGCTCGAGTCGTCCAACGCCTCTGCTTCTGATGAGCACACCGCCAAGATCTCCGAGCTCGAGAAGGAGCTCGCAAGTGCGAAGGATGAGCTGTCCAGCCGCACATCTGATCTCGAGACTGCTCAAAAGGAGGCTGCCAGCAAGACCGAGGAGGCTGAAAAGGCCAGTAAGGATGCTGTTGCTGCCACTGGGGCCAGCAAGACCGAGATTGATGCTTTGAAGAAGCAGATTGCCGATCTTGAGGAGAAGCTATCCGCTGCCGACGCGTCGAAGGGCGATGCTGATGAGCTTTCCACCAAGATTTCCAAGCTGGAGGGCGACTTGAAGGAGGCGCAGGAGGCTCTTGCCACTAAGACTGCTGAACTCGAGAGCCAGATTGCTATTCTCACCACCGAGAAGGACAACGCTGTCGAGGCTGCCGGGAAGGCTAAGAGCAACGTCGACTCTTCTACTACTCAGGTTGCCGAGCTGGAGAAATCCCTCAAGGATGCTCAGGATAGGCTCGCCGCTAAGGAGGAGGAACTTGCTAGTGCCAAGGCAGATGCTGCTAAGGCTTCTGAGACATCTGCTGCCCGCGTCGCTGAGCTTGAGGAATCCCTCGCTAAGGCGAAGACTGAGGCTGAGAGCGCTACTGGCTCTGCTGATGCTCGCGTCACTGAGCTTGAGGGCTCTCTCAAGAAGGCTCAGGAAGAGCTTGCCACCAAGGAGCAGGAGCTCGAGAAGGCACAGAGCGATGCCTCGGCAGCCACAGAGACCTCCTCCAAGAAGGTGTCTGAGCTTGAGCAGTCGCTCAAGGAGGCTCAAGAGAGTCTCACAGCTAAGGAGAAGGAGGTCGAGAGTGCCCGTGCTGAGGCCGGTGATGCTACCGATGTTTCTTCTGCAAAGATTGCTGACCTCGACAAGCTTCTGAAGGAGGCTCAGGACAACCTGGCTAAGAAGGAGACTGAGCTGAAGGCCGCACAAGACGAGGCTGCCAAGAGCACCGAGGACTCGTCGTCGAAGATCAGCGAGCTTGAGAGCTCCCTGAAGAAGGCGACTGACGACCTTGCTGCCAAGGGTGCTGAGGTTGCTGCTGCTAAGGAGGAGGCAGAGAAGGCTACTGTGTCGTCTTCATCCCAAGTTGATGACTTGAAGAAGAAGCTTGCCGCTGCTACCGCCGACCTCGAAAGCGAACAGTCCAAGAGCTCTGCCGCCAAGGCAGATGCTGACAAGCTGAAGGAGACCACCGATGCCCAGATTGCCGAGCTCGAGAAGAACCTTGAGGCCGCCAAGAAGGACGCTGCCGATGCTACCGAGTCCAACAAGGGTGCGGCTGCCAGCCTTGAGGCCAAGGTCGCTGAGCTGGAGTCTTCGTTAAAGGACAAGGAGGCCGAGGTCGCGAAGGCTGTCGAGGCTGGTGACAGCGCGAAGACTGAGGCGTCTGAGCTTTCCACCAAGATTTCGTCTCTGGAGAAGGAGCTCAGCGAGGCTCAGCAGGCGGCCAAGTCTTCCACCACAGAGTCTTCTGAGAAGATTGCTTCCCTGGAGAAGGAGCTCGCCGATGCTAAGCAGCAGGCTGAGCAAGTTGAGACCCTTCAGGCTTCACTTAAGAGCAAGGATGAGGAGCTCGCAAAGGCACAGGAGGAGGTTAAGTCGTCCAGCACCAAGGCTGAGGAGCAGATCGTCTCTCTCCAAAAGGACCTTGCTGCCAAGGAGGAGGCTCTGAAGGACATTGAGAAGCTCAACAGCCGTATCGCCGAGCTAGAGGCTGCCCAGAAGGAGAGCACCTCTGCACAAGAGGAGAGCAAGAGCCAATTGACAGCTGCGCAGCAGGCTCAGGCTGACGCCGAGAAGGAGGCAGAGGCTACAAAGGCCACTCTTTCGTCCACTCAGGACGAACTCGCTGCTCTTCAGAAGTCCAAGGACAGCCTCGAGACCGAGCTCAAGGCCGCTAGCGAGAACGGTTCCAAGGTTGATGAGCTCCAGAGCCAGTTTGACAAGGCCACCGCCGACCACAGCGCTGCTTTGAAGGAGGCAGAGTCCTCCCATGAGGCTACGAAGAAGGAGCTCGCTGATGCTAAGACCGCTCAGGAGGATGCCGTCAAGAGCGCAACCGCTGCTCACGATGAGACCAAGGCTTCCCTATCGTCCACCCAGGAGGAGCTGAAGACCGCTAAGCTGGCTCAGGAGAAGGCCGAGCAGTCTCTGGCAGACGAGCACAGCGCTGCTACTGACAACAAGGCCCGCGCCGACACCCTGGAGACTGAGATCGCTGAGCACAAGGCCGTTGCCGAGAAGGCCGCGTCTGAGAAAGCCACATTTGAGGAGCAGATCAAGGCCAACGACGCCAAGGTCGCTCAACTTGAGTCTAGCATCGAGGCCATCACCAAGGAGAAGGCCTCCCAGGAAGCCCGCGTCTCCGACCTCGAGGCCCAGCTCGCCGAATCCCAGAAGGCCGCCGAAGCCGCCCAGGCTATCGAAGCCCTCAAGAAGGAGACCGACGCCAAGCTCATCGACGCCACCGCCGCCCTTGAGTCCTCGCAGCAGGCAACCAAGGACGCAGAGGAGAAGGCCGCGGCCAGCGCCAAGGCTGTCGACGAAGCCGTCGCCGCCCGCAAGGAGCAGGACGACAAGACAAGCACAATCGAGGCTGAGCTTGCTGCCCTGAAGGCGTCGGGCGAGGCCAACACTGCCGAGCATGAGACCTTGAAGAAGGAGCTCGAGGACTCGAAGAAGCGCGAGGAGAGCCTCAAGGCGCTGAACAAGTCTGTCCTGGAGAAGATCAAGGAGAAGGATGCTAAGATCAAGGAGCTCTCCGCTGCTCCTGCTCCTGCTCCTGCTGCTGAGGCCGCCGCCGCGCCTAAGGAGAACGGTGTCAAGGCCGAGACTGCTGTTGAGGCTGAGGCTTAAGCGTCAGCTTGAGTCGATTGAAGATGCTCCTTGGTTCGATTGGTCTAAAGAAGAGGAGGAGACTGTACAGATTGTCGCGACTGTTCTTACAGCTGTTTTTGTTTTCCGTTCCCACAGCGTACGTGTGTGTGTGGCATTATACCCCGTTCCGGTTTCCGTTGTTGCGTGAGTGAGCGTAAGATCGTTGCTGGTCGGTCGGATGAAGAGGAGAGTTTTGTGTCTTTTGGTCCTTGTTTGTTTCCTTGTTCATGAAGGAAACGAGTTTCTGTTTGGTCTTTTTTTGGTTACGATGACACGGCCTTCTTGCACGCGCGGTTGCGCTGCTGGATTATGTACATGTGGGGGTGGGGTCGGTGATGAATGCATTTGTATCATGTTCAGCTTCAGATTTGTTGAGGTGATGTTGTGCTGTATGTTGTGTGATCTGCAGAGGTTTGAATTGATGCTGGGATTGTGATTTGAAAGACGAGTTCAGATTGCCTCCCCGGCTATGAGCAGGCCGGCCTGTGCTATAGTGCAAAGTTGGACAGGGTCAGGAATGAACTTATTGTTTACATAAGTGCAGGAAATGGGGAGGCATATCCGAACAGCTGATTTGGTCTGCATTGTCGTGTTTTTGAATCTTTTCGAAGTGTCCAGTGACTGCTTGCAGCTGGTAAGGTACAATACTGTTGATTGCTGATTACGTAGGATGTCATTGAATGTGGGCACAGGTGTTGGCATGTATGTTGCGAGTATGAGCGAGCCTATGCGTTTCTTTTTCCCCGTGGGCTTCTTAACTCGGATCGTCATTTGAAATTTTTGTCTGGTTGAGATTGATGGTCTTCCAGAGAAGATAGCCATCGCCAAGCTCTTCGAGTTGGACTCATACGAGTAGAAATTGGGCCTCAGAGTGGGCTGTTGGTTGTCAATGGTGCCGTGTCGAATCCCCGCACACATCATGACGCTTTGTAACGCGTCACGCTAATTTTCAAAGTATCGTTTCCATGCAATAATCCAATTCGCAGTGACACAACAGATTTTGGACAGTTACATATTACATCACATCGCCTGTCCCCATCTACCAAGCCCACCTCCGCAGCGGCAAAAGCTTCTCATACGGCACGAACCCCACCCCATCACTCCACCCAGCCATTCCTCGGCGTTACCACCGCCCCATCTCTCTATCTTCTCGCACATCCACCAACATCCGAGATGCCAAGCTTCCCGTTGTCGGCACAGACCCGAATATCTTGCTGGAACAAGCAGGTGGCACGATAAGCCAACTTGCCAAGCACCGCGCCCTGCATTCAAGCATCGCGCTATGCTGGAACAGGCATCTGTATAAGCGTTTCCGCACGTCTCTTGGACGACGTGTTTGCCGTCGTTACGTAGGATGGGTAAAATGAGGAGCAGGTAGACTTGCAAGGTAGTGGAGGCGATGCAGGTACGGCCTGTTGGGTTTCTTCCTTTTTAACCCAGCCGGTTGCCGCTGCAGTGTGAGGACTTCGTCTGCTCCGTTCTTCCACTTTTTGGAGAACAAAGTCCATTGTTAGAGGTTCTCCAACTACAATTATGGCACCTCAAGGCCGCTCGATGGCTTCGGCTGTCGTCCTCGCTGCGGCGATGCTTGATGCTGCGGTTGCGTTCCCAGCGCATCTGCTGAAGACAAGAGCGCCAGCAGCCCCTTTCGCCCCCATTGATCCTCAGAATTGGGTCAATCCGGATAACATGACATGGGACGATTTCGTCGCGCCGCCGAGTACGAGCTGGAGCGATCCCGCCAGGAAGGGAAGGAGTCGCAATTTCAATATTGCTATGGTGACTGTGGATTATCCTGGTATGTGAGATGGTGAGCTGGAAAATATGTGTGCTGATATAGCTGATAGATTCCCCTTTCGTGGTCACATTGGCACCGAACTCTGATATCTTTGGCAACCCGCAGCCGCTTGCTGCTGGCTTGAAGCGCGAGGATGTTCCCAAGTTTTACCACGATTTGCTGAACGTGCCGAACGAGCTCAATGAGGGCCACACCCTCCACGAGTACTGGATGGGAGACTCGTTCGGAAAGTACGGTGTCGATTTGACTGTTTTCGGACCTTACCGTATGCCTGCTAAGAGCTACCAATACGGCGTCGATGATGAAGAGGGCGGGTTCAATGAAGATGCCTGCCCGGAAGGCCCACCATGCTCGGTCGACCTTCGAACGGACGCTCTCGGAGCCTGGCGCAGGGATGTGGGTAATGCTACAGCTGATACCTACGAGTTGGCATTTATTCTGTCTGCCGGACAGGACGAGTCTTCGACATGGCAGGAGTTTGGCGAGATGAAGTTCTTATCTAAGGAGGATGTACCTGCAGAGTTCGGACCCCCGGGCAACAGCTCGCTCCCCAACTATGCCAACACTCGTTATGTCGAATGGACTTCTTGGGCTGCTGCCTCGACTATCTGGCCTAATGCTGGCGGAGGATCTTCTACCCAGGGCGAGTCCAGCGGAATGGCTACTTTTGCCCATGAACTTTCTCACCTTTTGGGCATTGGCGACAACTACAACAACCCCTACAGTGTTCCTCCTCGTCGTGCGTACACTGGACCTTTCAGTATGCTCGACCGCGGTTCCTTCAACGGCCCGGGTGGCCCTCACACTCGCTGGCAGATCCCTCCTGTACAGGGAGCGTCTATGGGTTCTCTCCACACCATGCGTGACAAGCACCAGATCGGATTGATTGATAACACCCCGGTCCTCCAGGTCTCTCGTGCAGGTCTTGCTACCTCGGGTCTTGTTGTCGCTGAGATCACAGCTCGCTCCGTTGACCCTGGCAGTGGACTTATGGGTCTCAACATCACATTCGGATCGCAGGGCGACCTCGCGCCCCGCTGCAACATCTCCCTTGATGCACTGTGTGACGGCCGCGGCTACAACAACTACAACATTGAGGTCGTTGACCGCATGGGCGCAGATTCATTCTGCCCTGACTCTGGCGTCATGATCAGTAAGACCAAGAACAGCGATCGCTCGCAGCCTTTCCAGTGGGTCATCGATGCGAACCCCGAGGATGCTCACGTTGTCGACTTTTACCTGCCTAACGGTACTGCGCGCTATTGGAGTATTGGCGACTACCGCCAGCTCGTTGATGCTCTGTTCCATGCAGGTACGAACTCTGGCAGTGAGTTCGAGCACGTCGACGAAGCCAACGGTCTGCACATCTACGTCCTGGACATCAACCGCGATGCATCAGGTATTCTTCACTACACTGTTGGCGCACGGTCGACAAATGGAACCTCCGACGCAAAGCACGATGTCAAGCTCCGCCAGGGGACCGTATCTGGCAAGTCCGCATCCGAGGGTCTGTTCTGCACGTTCCAGCTCGACAACACTGGTAAGGCTGGCAAGAACGCTACCTCTGCGCACCCTCAAGATCTTTCCAAGTACCTCGATTCCGACATTTTCAGGCTGGACGCTAAGGTCGAGGGCAAGGGATGGGAGATTGGTGTTCCCAATGCGTTGGCGTACGCGAAGTTCGGTGAGAGTACTGAGGTCAAAGTCGCCGTGAAGAGCGGATACGGAGCTGCGGACAAGGCCACGGTCAAGTTGACTGTTACGAGTGAAAGTGATCCTAAGGTTAAGGCGCAGAAGAGCTGTAAAGTGCAGGCGTAGAGTGGTACGGTCTCGAAGCGGTTATAGGAGGACACGGTAATGGCACAACAATATCATTGAGTGAGCGTACATATGATCTTACCGGCTCGTGATATTCAAAGGCTCGAGTTCGGACCTCTCTCCACACCCTGGAAGATCGAACTCAAGCTAATGCAAGGGACAATTCTGATTCCACATGCCCTGCATATTCTCATGATATCTGCATTTGGTTCGGTGATTTGAATTAATTCATGGTTGATATCCTTGTTCAATGGTCATGTAAATCAATATTCACTTATGCTGCGTCAGACACACGCCACCTGGAGGGGGGGGCGTCCCTTCTTCAAAGCTTGCAAGGCCTACTGCACGCCTCTCCAGTCCACCACAGACGGCGTTGCATTCAGCTGCCTCTTCGTACTTAGTGTATGCAGGAAGGGGAGACCTTGTGGGGTGAGTCGACATGCCAGCAGTTCACCGCCTCGGTAAGCGAGGCGCGCCGAACCGCGCATCATCTCACGATGCCCCGGACGGCTGCCCGTGCAGGCCACACACAGCGCTTCCTACCCCTCACGCGACTTGAGGGTGTGCATTGGTGGGTGCTGACGAAGGCATTCACGCCGAAACTCGCAGTGCAACGAAAAGAGTGCATTGGCACGCGCTGCTGTTGTACGACTTTCACGTGCAAGTGCAAGTCGCTGGACGCTATAACATCACCACGACACGCAACGAAGCCTCGCCGAGCGTACCACGATGCCAACGCTCGACCAGATTGTGAAGGGTGCGCCTGCCCCGAATACGTCGGTCGATGAGGTCGCAGCCTCTGCGTACGCCAGTCCTCCGCCGCATACGGGCGCCCTTCAACACCCGCTTCCCCACGATGTCATCGACCTTAAGACGCCGCGTCCGCCCACCCTCAGCGACCCCACGTCCCTCCTACCAAGCTCGCCGCCGCAAATCTACCTCAATCTCCTTATCCTTGAGGCCAGTCTGCGCAGCCAGTACCTCACCCTCCGCGCCCGGCGGCGCCAGAATACGTTCGTCCTCACACTATTGGCCGTATGGATAGCTTTCTTCTTTTACCTACTATGGCTGCGGCCGCGCGATGATGGGAAAGGGATAGGAGGGTCACAATATTGGCTGGTTGATATGCTGCAGAAGGTTGGCTTCATCACGGGCGTTGTCACCGCGCTGCTGTTCTGGGCCACTGGGCAATGGGAACGCGGCGTGCGCTGGCCGCGGCGCTGGATAGGCGTTGCCAACCGTGGGTTGCGCGGTATGAACGCGAAAATTGTTGTCATTCGCGGGCCATGGTGGCATGAGCTTGTGGAATGGGGACGCTTCATTGTGCCCTTCTCTGGCGGCCTCTGGGGCGGGGAACAGGGTGGGAGTTCGTATCACTTTATCAATGTGGTGCAGGAGAAGAGCCACGCGCTTGACACTGGTCGACCGAGACATAGGATTGTTGAGGATGGTAAAGAATATGCGGAAGAGGACATCGCGCCCGGGGGAGACTACATCAAGCTTCTGTTGCTACCGAAACCGTTCACCCCCGATTTCCGCCAGAACTGGGAGATGTACCGTACCGAGTACTGGGAGCGTGAGAACGAGCGCCGCTTCGAGCTACGCAAGCGCGTGCGCGCCCGCCAGCGCGAGATCGCCCGCGAAGAAGGCGGCATATTTTGGTGGACTGGCTGGCGCGGGTGGAAGCGTGCACGCGGCTTCTCAGGGCGCAGCGGCGATGTCGAGAAGAGCGGCCACGCCCACAGTCACAGTCACAGCCATAGCCACAGTCATAGCCTGAGCGTGAGCAACTCGCGCCGCCGCCGCACCAGCACCATCACCGGCAGAGACGGAAGCCACTCGCGCACCTCCTCCCGCAGTTCCACCCCAGGCCCTGACGATGATCGCCTCCGCCCCCTAGAGAGCAGAGAGCGTAGATGGAGCTCCAGTACAGCTGGTAGCACGCGATCTACCTCAGCTCCCAAAGGCAAGACCATCACCCAGGGCAATGCTGCGTCCGCGCGCCAACCACCCACTAGACCACTCATGCCTGGTCACAGTGGGAGTGGGAACAGGCCAGGGACACGAGCGAGTATGCTCAGTAACGCGTCGAGTTTGAGCGAGCTTGATGACGGAGGGTACGAGGCTACGAATGAGAGTAAACCTCGGCCGCAGATTAGACGGAAGGGGAGTCGTGAGAGTGGGAGTGGGAGTGGAAAAGAAGCTGTGAGTGCATAGAAGGGGAGGTTTAGATATTGATGTTGATGATACCACTAGCTATTGATGAATGTAGACGACTGAATGCTAAAGCAAACTTGACATTCGTGCGATTGACCGAACTCTCCTGTTTAAATCTATCTTGGTCTGTTTCTGTTATTGGTTGACCAGGACTGGGTAAGTATGATGTTGTAGTCGTTTCTGCTATTTGATTAGCAATATCATAGAGCGCTAGCATATTGGAAGCCAGGTACAATCATCCGATTCATGAACAGTAACATCACAGCGTATTTACCCTTTACCAAAGCAGGTCTGACAGCGGTCCAAGGGCACCAGAAACACTCGACCGGTTTGACTGATTTGACAGCTCGGCAGCTTCACTAGATGACGCCACACCCAGATGTGAACCCCTCGATAAGCGAGAGCCGTTATCATTCCCATCTGCACGCGTACGACGATGATGGAACTGTCTGAGACGCGCACGATTGAGGCAGAGTGCATGTATGATTGATGGATGGTGGCTCCCTGCACCGTGCGCCGCACCTCGACCCTGTTCCGTCATAGCTTCAATCTCCCGCAGCTCTCCGCAAGCATCCCCACGCCAGCCATCCTCCATACATAATCTACATAATCACGGCAGCCCGCTCCGCTACACCTTAATTCGTATTTTGTTCTTTGTATATGTTGTCACATCCTTAAACCGTTCCTTTTGGCGCGCACAGCCATAACGATCCCACAATCGCTCAAGCTGCCACGAATTCAGCTCCCATAGTCGCAGCGGTCGCAGCCCTCCGCGCCTTCTCGCTCACCCGGCACCGTTGGCAGGCACTCTCCGCCCACGATGGTGGGCCCGCGTAAACCCCCGGCTCTGGCCGAAGAGAGCGCTGAGGTTGAGGTGCTCTTCGCCAACATGGAGAAGATGAAGAGTCTCACCAAGAAGATCCAAGCGTCAGTCAATCGACTTGATGCCAGCGGCAAGGCGGTACAAGAAGCCATCAGTCCAATCTATGGGAATACACAGAAGTTGCAGATTGCGACCAGCAACATTGACCGGATTACCGAGGCGATCGAGAGGCTTAGAGCACCTAGAGACCAGAGTGAGCAGGAAGAGAGGATAATCAGGGCTGGGTACGTATAAGAGACATAACAGCAGATCCGTACTGACAAATTCTAGACCTGGGCGAGGCGACCTTCGTGATTACATTGCATCTCTCGACCGAACGACTATGGCTCTCGCCGACCTGAAGCGCACGAACCTACGATCGAACGAACAGGCCATTGCGCAGTTGAACGGACTCCTCAAAATGGGAAATAAACAGCTGGAGGATGTCTTTCGTGGCATACTGGGCGACTGCTCGAGACAAAAGTTGCAGCCACTGGAGTTCGTCGCGAAGAACAATCCTTTCCCGCTTCTGCCACAGGACAAGGTATCGACGCTACGCGCCATAAATAACCACATATCACAAGCCGTTGCCTCGACGTCGCAGGCCGACTTGTCTTCGACTCCAACCCAAAGGATTTATGCAGACATTAGAGGAAGCTATCTGGAAAGCTCACTCGGCAGTCTAGCTCAAGCTTCAATCTCCACAGCCAGGAAGGTACAGCCTGATGCACTGTACAAGAAAGGCACGAACGGCATTGGCACATATGTACAGGCCATCGAGGGCATCTTCGTGGCTGAGTACGACAACATCAACAACGTCTTTGCGCGCTCTGAGTGGCAGTCTGTCTGCGAATCGACCTGCCAGCCATCTTTGGGAGAGTTCAGTAGGACCTTGCGCGAGTTGAATGGCCACATCCAGAAGAACTTGCTCACTGATTGTTTTCTTGGATATGAGATTTGCGGTATGGTACGGACACTATCTCTCAACTTACAGAACAAGACTGGCACACTCAAGAGTCAAATCTATGACAGCGTCAAGCCAGTGCGAGAGACATCGAAGACCTCGCTCAGCAAGCTCATCGAAGACACCAGAGTCCGCACACAGACTCTTGTTGCTTTGCCAATGGACGGAGCAGCGGTACCCATCACAACAGAGACTATGCGCCGTCTGCAGGAGATGACGAATTATTTGGATCCTCTGTCTTCGATCCTGGCATCCTTGGGCGAAGGTGGTTGGAACAACTCTTCGGTAAACGCCTCGTCGACGACACTCGACGTCAATCCCGACATGGTCAAGCTATTTGCCTCATACGCATCAGACACAATCGACACCCTTATTCAAAATCTTACGAGCAAGGCTAAGATGCTGCTTAAGGGCAAGAATCTACAGGGAATCTTCTTAGCGAACAACATAGCGATTGTTACCCGTGTGATCCGCAACTCTGAACTCGGTCCTCTTCTGGAGAGCTACGGAGGCAAACTTGCCAGTTGGCGTAAGACGAGCTCGGCTATGTATCTCGAAGCATGGCGAGAGCCATCTGGACACCTGCTGGACGTGCAATACACCAACCGATCGAAGGAAAGGCCACACTCGGGTGGCGGTGTAGTGGACTCTGCAGCTATCGTCAAAGGCCTCGGGTCGAAAGACAAGGACGCGATTAAGGAGAAGTTCAAGAGTTTCAACACCAGTTTTGAGGATCTGGTCGCTCGTCACAAGACTTATGCGATGGAGGCTGAGGTGCGGACGACACTCTCGAAGGAGGTACAGAATATCATCGAGCCCCTGTACAACCGGTTTTACGACAAGTACCGCGAGATCGATAAGGGGAAGGGCAAGTACGTGAAGTACGACAAGGCTGAGCTCAACAAGGCGCTGATGAGTTTTTCTTGATGCATCGTCTTCGGCGTTGAATTGGACTTTTCGCGCAATACCCTTATTTTTGTTTGGTTCGCGCAGGATTACACTAGTCGCTGGTGCACGCGACATAAGCTGGATACATATCGTTGGACTTGAGATAGTACATGTGTCTGGACCTGTAAAGCGGAGGTGTGCGAAGCTTGAGTCTAGCACGCAAAGCCGTGCTGCAGACGCAAAATATTCTACATAAGCATGCGCACATGGGAACAATTCTCGTCGTGAACAGCTCCATCCCTGTGGCGCGCCGATCCTCAAAGGTAATTTCCATGTTGGTGATGCATGGGCACGTGACAGCTTCCTTTCCGAGCGTTGCAGTACGCGACTGCCATCTGGAGCTGCACAACAATGCAAGAATCGTGCCACTTCGGCGGGTGAGCTGTCAGTTGCAGTCTGCAATTATCAAGACGCGACTTCCAGAAACTTAACGATAGGTCAATTAATTGCATCCTTCTACCAATTACTGGTTGCGAAGCGGGGATCAAGACTCTAGCGTCCATTTCTTCGACGTTGCTCTCCAATCCCTGCGAGGAGAGTCGGACCCCTTTCCACCAGCGAAGCGACCACGCCTGCCTCCTTCAACGTCGCAGCATCCACCGCACCCACGCCTCTCCCGCTCGCAGTCGCCGGCAACCCTTCCAATTCCATTGCTTTGAGTGCATAGCTTCACTTGAGAGCATAACTACCTTCGGTCGGTACGTCTCCTGCATACCTACCTCCCCGTTTCACTTTATTTCTCCAGGTTTTGGCTGGCGTCGCGTCTCCATATTGTTTGGCAGCAGCTCCGGCCAGCTGTACCACGGCTCTGGGATAATTTGCTAATCACGCACCTCGTTACAGAAGTCTCTCACTACACGCCGTCCTCACTGCGATCGCAGCTCCATCGCCGCCATGGGTAAGGAGCCCCTCGAGCCTACACGTATCGCGACATCAACACCTGCTTGAGTCGCACACTCCCCATAAGCCTCAGGCACACATGCCGCAGCGGAAGGGAGTGTGCGGCAGTTTCAATGCAGCTCTTTCCCCAGTTGATGTTGCTGTCCCTAACGGCCACACCACTCGTTTCCACGCACAGGGGCTAATCGCAAACACAGAATCCAACGGCGCCGTATCGCCTGCCCCTCCTTCGCGTGCGTCCCCATCACCACCGGCAACCGCGAATGGTTCGTTTGTTGCGGATCGCAGCACCGCCATGGCTAACACAGACGCAGCTGTTCCCCAGACCATCACAGCGAAGAACCCCAAGCTCGCAGCACAGATGGCGAACGATCTGAACATCGTGCGCAGAAAGCTCACAGGCTACGTTGGTTTCGCCAACCTGCCCAACCAGTGGCACCGCAAGAGTGTGCGCAAGGGTTTCAACTTCAACGTTATGGTCGTTGGTATGTGTGCAGCCGTGCAGCAGCCCGGCAGCGGAGCACTAACGCAACGACAGGTGAATCTGGTCTCGGAAAGTCGACTCTCGTCAACACACTGTTCAACACCTCTTTGTACCCTCCCAAGGAGCGCAAGCCCCCAAGCATCGATATCTCCAAGACTGTCTCGATACAGTCCATCAGCGCCGACATCGAGGAGAACGGTGTCCGTCTTCGATTGACAGTTGTCGACACACCTGGTTTTGGTGACTTTATCAACAACGACGAATCGTGGGACCCTATTGTTAAGAACATTGAACAGCGTTTCGACGCCTACCTCGACGCCGAGAACAAGGTCAACCGCATGAACATCGTCGACAACCGTATTCACGCCGTTGTCTACTTCATTCAGCCCACCGGTCACTCCCTCAAGCCTCTCGATGTCGAGGTCATGAAGAAGCTGCACACCAAGGTCAACCTCATCCCCGTCGTTGCCAAGGCCGATACCGTATCCGATGACGAGATCGACAACTTCAAGAAGAGGGTATGTAGCCGCTACACCATATGACTTTCGCACGCTAACAAGAAGCAGATTCTTGCAGACATCAAGCACCACGGTATCCAGATCTTCGAGGGTCCCCGATACGAGCTGGACGACGAGGAGACTATCGCCG
This sequence comes from Didymellaceae sp. YAFEF048, assembly GCA_032595095.1. Lineage (NCBI taxonomy): Eukaryota > Fungi > Ascomycota > Dothideomycetes > Pleosporales > Didymellaceae > Didymellaceae sp. YAFEF048. The sequence goes on along the minus strand of JAVISA010000025.1, from coordinate 379,171 downwards.
AGAACCAGGAGATCATGGCCAAGGTTCCATTTGCCGTCGTCGGCTCCAACGACGAGGTCATTACCGCCGACGGCCGCAAGGTCCGTGGTCGCGCTCTGCCCTGGGGTGTTGTTGAGGTCGACAACGAGGAGCACTGCGACTTCGTCAAGCTGCGACAGATGCTTATCCGCACTCATATGGAAGAGCTTAAGGAGAACACCAACAACACATTGTACGAGAACTACCGTTCCGAGAAGCTCACAGCGATGGGTGTCCAGCAGGACTCCAGCGTATTCAAGGAGGTCAACCCTGCGGTCAAGCAGGAGGAGGAGCGCTCACTGCACGAGCAGAAGCTCCAGAAGATGGAGATGGAAATGAAGATGGTCTTCCAGCAGAAGGTCAACGAGAAGGAGAGCAAGCTGAGGCAGAGCGAGGAGGAGCTGTACGCCCGTCACAAAGAGATGAAGGACCAGCTCGACCGACAACGAGCAGAGCTCGAGGAGAAGAAGGCACGCATCGAGTCTGGACGGCCGCTGGAAGAGAAGGGCAAGAGAAAGGGATTCTCCCTCCGTTAAGCCGGGTTCCGTGGTTTCAGTTCGTCCTGACACCCCACCCGGCTTGTGCCCCCATCTTCTTTCTCTCCTCCCTCTTACAGACTTGTTTAATATGATGCCGCTTGACGATACCACTGGGTGCTATCGACAGACGACTAATACGGCGGTGCACTTTTGGCGAGTAGAAGGCAGCGGTGTCGTCTCTTGGTCCAGATATCCCGGCTGTTGATTGATACCAACATCATTGCGCTCCTTCCGGTTCCCTTGTGTTCCCTTCGACTTCTTTATTTTTTAGTACATGGGGCAGTTGTTCCCAGGCGAAGTGGTGGAGCGACAGGATACTTTGTTCATGTATTCTACAACTATCGTAGCAGAGAATTTCCTTTGTGGGTAACGATCCGGTCGTGATGAGCTTCAATTGAGTCGAATGTGTCTACAGTGAGCGAACGTTGTGACGACAGCTGACAGTAAGCTTTTAAGCTTCAAGCTTCACATGCTCGCCTCGCCCTGCACCTCCGACGATCGTCAGGGTGCGGGCGGATCAGGCTAGTGCGCGCCAGCCAGGACTGGAAGTGGCAGCACAGAGCCATTTCGTCATCACCCCAATGCCTGTGATCTGGTTTGTGTGCCCGTTTCGAAAGCTACAAAAGTTGACTCCTCATTCTTCCTCTCTCGACATCTTTCTCCGCCAGATACCCTGTTTCATTTGACGTTCCAGCTCCAAGTCGGGTTCTGTCACCTATTCGGTAAGTCGACCTCGTGGGGTCACGCACAGGGAGCGAGCGTCATAAGCAGCAGCGGGCCCCGAGCGCCGAACAGCTGCGCCAGCCTCCGCTTCTTGCCAGATTGCACTCAACCCCTCCGCAAGACACCCAACAGTTGTGTATAAGCTTGAGCTCCATTGGCTCTGCGCACTGTACATAGCAAATAGTCTGCTTCGAGCTTTGCTGACCCTACAAGCTGCATATTACGTAGCCCACACGACACAGTCGAATTCCTACAATGGCCCCTCCTCCGCCCGCCAACCTCCCCTTGGGCCAGCGCCTAGCTGCTCTCGCGCAGACCCTCCAGTTTGCGTGGTTCGCTGGTCACGTCACCCTGCTGTTGGCCTCGCTGAGATACGGCCTGTCTTACATCACCTTCAACTACAACTCTAAGTGGGCTGCTTTCGCCTACCGCACCGGCTTTGTCTCCGCCTGTGTCACCTATGGCATTGTCGTCTACAAGGCGTACCGCGCCCGCATGAGGGCCGGAAAGCAGGGCGGTGTCATGGCCCTGGCTACCGATGAGAACGTCCAGTACCTCAGTAAGTATTCCCAAGAGATAAGGCTCGAGAGACCGTAGGACACAGGCTAACCGCAACACAGTCATGGCTCTTGTCTGGCTTTTCATGCGCCAGATCCCTATGGCTCTGCTGCCGTTCACTGTCTACTCCATCTTCCACGTTGCAACCTACGTGCGCTCCAACTTGATCCCTACCATCAAGCCTCAGCCTGCTGCTTCGGCGCCTGGTGCCAAGCCCACTTCCTCGGCTTTCGCTGAGACCATTGGCAAGTTTGTCAAGGAGTACTATGATGCCAGCATGACTCTGGTTGCTCTGCTTGAGATCCTCCTCTGGTTCCGCGTTTTCGGTTCTGCACTCATCTTCCAGAAGGGCTCATGGATCCTCATCACTGTTTACACCATCTTCTTCCGCGCCCGCTACGCGCAGAGTAGCTTTGTCCAGGAAGCTATCAACCAGGTCACTGCCCGCATTGATGCTCAGCTGGCCAACCAGAGCACTCCCCCTGCCGCTCGTCAGGGCTGGGCAACTCTCAAGAACATTGTCCGCCAGGCTGCTGATGCGACCGACATCCGCAAGTACGTCGGCGCCCAGCCCGGTGCTGCCCCCAAGAAGGCCCAGTAAACGCTTCACAATGCGTGCGACAATAACCTGCTTCCGATTCGCGGCGCTATGAGCTCGTTGGAGGTCCGAGGTATGACAAGTAATGACGTATGATGCTATACGGTCGTGACAACACTAAGAGAGGGGGGCAGTTGGAACGTGGATTATCATGGAAGGATATGCTACTTGAGGGGTGTCCGATGTCTTGAGAGCATTTATGAAGTGGAGCTGAAGTCGGATCGGCTGCCACAGTTTCCTCGTATACGAGAGATGGATATAGATTCCTCTGAGCGCCGATTTTGTAGCTGAAAAGTGTGGCGCTGTTCGCTTGCAATTGAACATGTTATTTCCGTCTGATTCATTCCCCTTTGTGCCACATGCGGTAGTCGCAGGCTGTTTGCTGGAACCACGCGATCAGCCGCACCCACGTTCCACACGTTCGTTCCAGCTAGTCTCCCATGCACGACATTTGCGGCTGTGGAGCAGCTTGTGCTGGTGAAGGCTTCTCGTTCAGCTTGTGGCTGGGAATCAGCTATGCTCTTGCGAACATTGGCCATTTTCAGATTCGTTCGTCACCCAAGTCCCTCACGAATGGAGAAGAAAATCCATACTTGGCCTATCTCTCGGCCATAACCCCTGAATAGAGTGCATGTAAGCTATCTACACCTGTACCTACTTTAGAAATGGGTATTGCCGTGTCGTGTCGTGCACGATGCCATTTCGGCTGTGTGGCTACTAGCTCGCACAAACGAACAGAGCACCTCGTAAACGGCATCCCTGCAGGTTTCAGAACTATATTCGAGTCTAACTTCGGCGCCAGCCATGGCCGAGTGATTGCGCCATTCTCTGCTCGCGCGGCCGCGCGCGGTGAGAGGATGAGGGATGATGTGAGAGGCGTCTGTCAGTGCGTATTCGTGCCGTTGTCACAGTCAACCTGCAGGTTCGGACGTATTCTGTGGCTTCGGGCCCTGGGGGTGGGCTGGAATCTTTTTGTATGTGGGCTGGAAGGTTCGATGGACATGTACATGGCTACATGCAGTGTGTAAGAGCAGGGGAGAGGAAAATCATCGATCTGGATATCACGAGATCATGATCATGGCATCGGACGTTTCGAGGTGCGGATTTATTGCTCCACTAAACCCCCAGGCTGCCCGGAGGTTGTGGACGAGGGTGGGACAACGCGTGTGGAGCGAAAATGTTCATGTGTGCCGATGCTGCGAGAGGTCGTGCAGGACGTGGTTACTACACAGTACAGCATCTCAGGTCTGATGATGCGAGGTCAAGAGTGCGAATTTCGATACACGATGCAGCATGTTGCAACCAGGCCTCTCGGGACCATGGGTCTGTGCTACTGTACTTGACTTGCATTTGCCGTTCCTGGCTGCAAAGCACGTTTACAGAACACCTGCCCCTGCTCTGTCGGTAGACACGCACACAAGCGATTCGCTGTCAAGACGATTCCGTCCCAGTGCTCTGTTTTTCGCAAACAGCTTTCTGACTCGCGCAATGGGTCGTCAATATCCGCCAGCACATCTCACATGCATCTGAAGGATCTCGGAACAACGAAGCGAAGCACGATCCCACCCCAATATCAATCCTGCGCACGACGAATACGAGTCGTGGGGCTCCTCGGAAACATAACTTACGCACTACGCCTGGTGACTTGCGGTATGGCGCGAAGAACGTGCCCCCATGGGTATTGTCAACTTGAGGGTTAGCAGAGCGGGTACGTAGCCTTTGGCGGCTTGGTGCTGAGGGTGTGTGCGAGTGAGAAGAGGAGTTACGGATGTACGATACGCCCGAGCTCCCGTATACGCATTTGTGCTGCGCTTGACAAGCGCCGCTGCTGCGCCGCCGCGCGGATCAGAACGTCGACATGTGAACTGGCGGTGAGTGGGAGAGTCGGTGCTGTCTGTTGAGCTGGTGCTGGTTACTGCGATACTCAAAGAGGTAGACAGAAGGTAGATGCTCGGGTGGACGGAGCGTCAAGTGCGTGGCGTGATGGTGTCGACGGAGATGCAGAAGGGTCTCGTGTTGTGAAACATTCCTCATCCGTCTGTCCAGCGTCCGTAGTGGTGTACAAGCAAGTATTTGTTTGGCGGACATGGTCGTTGACACGATGAAGACCCTTCAGCCACCGACGGACACTGGACGGGACGGGCGGCCTTAGGCGAAGCTTTGCATCGAGATTAATCAAACCTTGGACCGGTATTCCGTACTGTAGCAGCAGTTTGGAATGCAGATCTGGGGAATCATGAAGTCAGACGGGCTGATATTGCGTCGTTGTGTATGAGATGGCGCGCCATGGCGGGAGCATTCCTATGCGGGGGTGCTGCACATTCAGCTACCGTGAGAGGAAGGTACAATGTGGTTTGTTCACCAGCTTGCACTCGACTCGACAAACGGGTCTGCCGGCCTCGCAAACACCTGGGCATCCACAATTGCGTCTGACGGTGCGACTGCCGCCCGAATATTCAATTTTCGCTTGCATCCCCCCTACTGCACTGCCTAGCGCGCTAGGTGTTCAGGTAGGGCTTGGTCCTGCGGCAGGGAGACCGCTACGGTTAAGGAGCCACACGGAGCTAGTGAGCGCACCGTCAGCCGCTTCACCGTTTCGAATACTGTCGTCCTTTTGGGACAGTAGTATATAGTGCTGTGGATGCCCTCGTCGTCAGGCCTTTTATTCTTCTCCCTTCGACGTCTGCTTCCAGAGCCACCACTACGTTTGTACTTCGATCCTTCAATCTTCCGCTCGACAATCGAAACACTGGAATGATTGTTCGAGCAACACCACACCAACCATCGCTATACAAGAGGCCCTGAACCTGCGAAGTCGTTTCTACACGGCAGCACACCAAAATTCGAACAACACAATCGCTTTCAGAATGGAATTCTCTCCGGCTTTCTCGATCACCAGTGATATGACTGATGAAGAGTTGGACCTCTACTTTGCTTCATGCGGTTCGCTGTCCAACCTGCCCACACCTCCCCCTGCAAAGGAGCAGAAGCTGGCACCGACAACGTTAGACTTGCAAGATTTTGCTCCCGAACTACAAGGTCAGTTTGCCAACAAAACATCACCGCACAATTACACGTGCAACATTTCCACTCGGAGACAAGTTTGTTGTTGGTCTTGGACATGTGGGACTTGCTCGGCTGAGCGACGTTCCCCTGCATGCTAGCACGAACCGACTCGGGCGACGTCATCGCAGTCCAATCTCCTTTTCTCTGCGAACCCACATTCCACGGTGTGCCTGTCGATCGATGATTTTTCCCGTCAATGCTCGGCCTGCTCGCCACACTGTTTATTGGACACGAATGCTAACTACTATGTTTAGTATATGCGACCCATCTTGCCAACCTTGTACCATCGGGAGTCTCCACTGCACGTCCTTCAGTGCCTGGCATCCGCGGATTCCTGGAACGATCATGCCTGCCCGATGAGGTCGTTGCCTTCGCTGCTTGTATCCTTGATGCCCTGTCGTGCCGCTTCACTGCGACGTGGCGCGAGACCTTATTGCCTTCGGATTATGCCAGGGATCTCGACTACTTCATGAGGACCGACACATGTCATCATGCCTCCGTCAGCCCAGACGTGCTTGTCCTGGCTGCCTTGTCTTTGGCACATGGTTTCTTCAGCGACACCCGTCGATCTGCACACTACTGGGCGGTTGGCATGAGCCGTAACCAGTTCACCATTCAAGAACTTGAGGCCACCAAGAGGGCAATCCTACAAGACATGGATTATGGTCTCTGTCGCATCACTGAGGGTATGATGGACAGCATGATGCGCGATATGCAGCGTACTGGTACATCATCTCCAGCCGCGTCAACAAAAGAGAACGACTCAGTCGCAAAAGCGACTCGCCGCCGGAACTTCTCCATCGAGCTGTCAGGCACAGCGAAATGGAAGAACGGCGTTCACACACCAGAACCCAGTCCCTGAGCGTAGCATTGGCGTCTTAATTTTATCGCGACCCCTTCACCGTACCTTAGCATCGGCTTCGCTTCTCTTGCAGCGCTTACGATACCCACATTGTTCAACATATTAGTCCTTTAGCATTTCAGCGGCATCAGCAAAAAGGAGTTTCTGGGAATTTTCAAATACGAAGGACCGAATTGGTAGCCTCACTTGTTGCATTATCTGCACGATACCCTCTGTACACATGGTGGCCACTGCTGTGGCACCATTTAGCATTCTTGTAGCGCAGTATCATACAATCACGTACTTATCAGTCGTACCTACGCAACACCTGTTTCACATGCAAACCCGGATGTCTTGACACTGAGCCATATGGGCGAGGCTGACAAAGGCATACGTTTCGGTTCAACATGCCCCCCGCCAAGCTGCACACCGCAGCCCTGCACGCCGAGCTTCCTTCCGCGTTCAGCATCCACCGACGTCACGTCTTCCCCTCCATCACACCACCAATGCCTTTTAAAGGTGCCATTGTCACCGCTTTGTCGCGTATAAAACCTCTTAGCGTATAACTTGAATCCTCAGGATGCCACAAGCGCATTGGATGTGCTCTCAGTCGAGCTGGCTAGCTCCTTCGAGGTTGAAGCTTGGTTGGCGCGAGGTCTGGCTACCCCACTAAGCTCCAAACCCCATGCGGTTCACCAACCGCGTGCATCAAGCTGCAGCTCAACAGCTGTTGAGGTGTTGCTAGCTGTCCGCCCTGGTCGCTTCCCCGCGTTCCATTATAGTCGTCAGCATCTGCTGATACCAATTGACTTGTGACTGTGCCTTGATCCTGCCTGCTCGGCTGCTAAAGCTTTCGTACGGTGTCAACAACCGTTGCCATCCTCTTCCCTGATTGTAAACAATACTCGCGCCATCGAGCCACATACTTTCTAGGCTCAGATCTTAGTCCGGAGCTGCCGGTACTTCCTTGACCTACCTCCCCTCCATCCCCCTCCACGATTCGTCCTTCAACACCTCCTTCTCCTGTGCGTCACAGGCATTCACTTAGCAATTCGCCGTTCTCAGCAATTGACATCCTCAAGATGGCAACTGCTAACCCATCACCTCGGGAGCGCCGCCCCTCTACCAGTGCCCCGCTAGCTGATCTCAAGGGACCTGTGGGGCCCGCGAACTTCACGCGCCCAAAGCACAAGAGGACAGTAACTGGCTTCGGGCCTGGTGAGATCAAAGCTGTCGAGAACAGCATTCCAGAGCCTCAGCGTGAAGCTTGGAGGAAGTTTGTACGTCGTTCACTCGAGCGCCCGGATTGCGGGGTAGCTCCCTGCACAATGTGGGGTATGTTACTGATAAGCCTTGCAGATGCCCAAGCCTTTCTCTACAGCAGACGAGTTTAACAAAGAGACTGTCCGTCATATCGAGACCACCCTTGCGCGCTCGCTGTTCAACTGCGATGAGTCGGCAGCATATGCTGGAACGGCCCTGGCGTTCAGGGATCGCCTGGTCCTCGATTGGAACAAGACACAGCAGAGCCAAACTTTTGCTGATCAGAAGCGTGTATACTGTGAGCAGCCTGTATTTGTGGTTGACAAGCAAGTTTTTGACAAAAGTAGATTTGTCTCTTGAATTCTTGATGGGACGTGCTCTTGACAATGCTATGCTTAACGTTGAACAGAAGGACATCGCCACAAGTAAGCTATTTCTTCTGGGAGACGAGCCATTGGCTTTGCTAACGCCACTTCAGAGGGTCTTTCTGACCTTGGTTTCCGTATGGAGGATGTTGTCTCTCAAGAACACGACGCTGCTCTCGGTAACGGTGGTCTTGGTCGTCTCGCCGCCTGCTTCCTCGATTCGATGGCCTCCCTGAATTACCCAGCTTGGGGCTACGGTCTGCGCTACAGATATGGTATCTTCAAGCAGGAGATTGTCGACGGATATCAGGTTGAGGTTCCAGACTACTGGCTCGACTTCAACCCCTGGGAGTTTCAGAGGCACGACATAACCGTAGACATCCAGTTCTATGGTCATGTGAATCGCTGGCAGGACGATGAGGGCAAGCAACAGTCTTCTTGGGAAGGCGGCGAGATTGTCCAGGCTGTGGCTTATGATGTCCCAGTTCCTGGTTACAAGACCGGTACTTGCAACAACCTCCGCCTTTGGGGCAGCAAGGCTGCCAGCGGCGAGTTTGACTTCCAGAAGTTCAACTCCGGCGAATACGAGAGCTCTGTAGCAGACCAGCAGCGCGCTGAGACTATCTCCGCTGTCTTGTACCCGAACGACAACCTCGAGCGCGGCAAGGAGCTTCGTCTTAAGCAGCAATACTTCTGGTGCGCCGCTTCGCTCTACGATATCGTACGCCGTTTCAAGAAGAGCAAGCGTGCCTGGAATGAGTTCCCCAACCAGGTTGCCATTCAGCTTAACGATACTCATCCAACTCTGGCCATTCCTGAGCTCCAGAGAATCTTGGTCGATATTGAGGGTCTGGACTGGGACGATGCGTGGAACAGTAAGTTGCTTTCTGGAGGTATTCGAATGTTCGTAATCACTGACTTTGCACAGTTGTGCAGAAGACTTTCGGCTACACTAACCACACTGTCCTGCCTGAGGCGCTCGAGAAGTGGTCAGTCCCTCTGATGCAGCACCTCCTGCCCCGCCATCTCCAAGTATGTATCACCTCTTCTTGAATCCTTTCGCGTGCTGACAGTAAATTTGATTATCTATGACATAAACCTACACTTCCTGCAGTTCGTCGAGCGCAATTTCCCCAAGGAGCGCGAGTTGCTCGGACGTGTATCGATCATCGAAGAATCCCAGCCCAAGATGGTCCGCATGGCCTACCTCGCACTGATTGGCTCGCACAAGGTTAATGGTGTAGCTGAGCTGCACTCGGATCTCATCAAGACTACAATCTTCAAAGATTTTGTCAAGATCTACGGACCCGACAAATTCACCAACGTCACAAACGGTATCACACCACGCAGATGGTTGCACCAAGCTAACCCAAGGCTTTCCAAGCTCATTGCCTCTAAGCTTGGTGGCCACGAGTACCTGAAGGACTTGACTTTGTTACACAAATTGGAGGCGTATGTTGACGACAAGGAGTTCAGGAAGGAATTCCGGGAGATCAAATTCGCCAACAAAGTCAGGCTTGCCCAGCACATCAAGGAGCACAACGGTGTCACAGTCGACCCGGCAGCCCTCTTCGATGTCCAGGTCAAGCGTATCCATGAGTACAAGCGTCAGCAGCTGAACATCTTTGGTGTAATCCATCGCTACCTCCAGATCAAGGCCATGTCGCCCGAGGAGAGGAAGAAGCTTGCTCCCCGTGTGTCCATCTTCGGTGGCAAGGCTGCTCCCGGATACTGGATGGCAAAGACCGTTATCCATCTGATCAATAAGGTTGGTGATGTTGTCAACAACGACAAGGATGTTGGCGATCTGCTCAAGGTTGTCTTCCTTGAGGACTACAACGTTAGCAAGGCCGAGATAATCGTCCCTGCCAGCGACATTAGCGAGCACATTTCAACTGCCGGTACCGAGGCCAGTGGTACAAGTAACATGAAATTCTGCCTTAATGGCGGTCTCATCATTGGTACTTGCGACGGTGCCAACATCGAGATCACCCGCGAGATTGGTGAGGAGAACATCTTCCTCTTCGGTAACCTCTCCGAGGATGTTGAGGACCTCCGCCACGCCCACTTGTACAAGCACTACGAGCTCGAGCCCCAGCTCGCCAATGTCTTCGATCACATCCACCAGGGCACTTTCGGTGACGCAGAGCGCTTCTCTGCTCTGCTCAACGGCATTGTGGACCACGGCGATTACTACCTCGTCTCTGACGACTTCGACTCGTACATTAAGACCCAGGAGGCCATCGACGAGAGCTACAAGAACACAGAGGAATGGACGACCAAGACCATCCTCACCGTAGCTCGTATGGGCTTCTTCACCAGCGACAGGTGCATTGACGAGTACGCCGAGAGCATCTGGAACGTCGAGCCGCTTGTTCCCCAGGACGAGCCTGCTCCTTGAGTGGGGTGATGGAGGTATCGAGTGGGCTGTCGTTGTGCGCAATGTCTAGATGGGTCGGGTAGATCCGCGGACGAGTAGATGGTTTTGTAGTTTCGAGTAATACTGATAATGTGCTCTTCTTCTCACATACTCGCGTGTGTATCATGCTCGCGTGTGGATCATGGCTTGTAAGGCAGGCTATGATCCCAGATGTGAAGAGAGTAACTGGATGCCTTGTCTAGTTTCAGAGCAGACTATACATAGGAGCGAAACATGCAAAGGCCACTGTGCTCGTCGACGACGCAAGAAGATGATCATCCTCAGGTACTGCAATGAAGAAGCTTTGTTCATGTGAGGCGTCCAGCTGTCAGTTTACACACAGCAAGGATGGTCCAAGAAATATTGTTTGAGTCTTAGCGTAGCTCCACATTATTGTTTCTGGAAAGTGGCTTGCTGAGGAAAGCCTAGGTGATTGGAATGAGATGGAATGTTCGAGACGCGAGTCCATGTGGTAGCAAAGTCCTCGATGTTTCAGTGAGGTATGGATGTCTAAGCAGCGTCGTGGATGATACCTTTCGATCCTGGTAACGATACTCAACAGGAGGAACAAAGTTGATTTTCAAGTAAATCTGATTGGTTACTATCCATTAGAGAAAGGGCGAACGCAATTCATACCGCTTCATGGCCACTCATTCCATGCTTGGATACTGTTTGATGCGATCGCTGCATGTCACTTCTCGGCGGTACATGTGATTCAATCTCTTGTGCTCCTTTTCATCTCTCCGAGCACGCTCAGTCAGTCTGGCCAACCAGCCCATGATCTGCGTTCCTTTTCTCAACAGCTTCCTTGACTACGAGTACAGCTTCAGAAGGCATGCCAAGTAGTGCCTTCATTGCAGGGGCGAAAAGTGACCCACAGGCCTTGTCTGCGTTACGCTTGCGCATATCTTTCGTACAGATATCCGTTTCCTGCAATGTGCGCGGGTTGAAAGTAGAGGAGAGGAGTCACCGTGGCACAGATGCTGGTTGCTGTATTTATGCAGCGGGAGCTTCTTTATTGGAGATAGTATGAGAAGATCGGCATAGATAGCTTCTGAGTTTCTTAGTCAGGTCTATCTCGATTCTACTACTCTGACGTCGAGGTAGTCATGCAAGGGTGTAAAGCGAGTCATGCCTTTGTGCAGAGACAAGAGCAGCAAACAAGGGCTCAAGGTATGAGAGGTGAGTTATACGATATTGTGAGTTCGAAATAAAGTCGATACAGCCAATGAAGTGTGTTGATCCGGTACTTGCAAGTACAATTACTACGACAGTGCGACTCAATTCTTGGGAATTGGCGCGATATGGCTTCGGAAGCCAAAGCTGAGGCGCGTAAGTCTCCTTTCACTTGTCTGCTTAGCGCTACATGCACGTGGAAGTGGCTGACCGGGAATTGAGCAACTCCACATTATCTGCTCTAGGTGTAGATTTGATAGCCGCATACAGAGCTCAATGAGTGCATACCTGTAAACACCTGTACGCCATTAGTCTTCGTACGGCCAAACACTGTAGTTTATCATACACATTGATGATTGTGGAGAACGAGTACTTGCGATGGTGCAGCCAATCAGAGCTTAGACCCTGGTGCAACGCGCAACGCGCAATCGCAACCTGTCACGTAGAGCTCCGGCAAGCTGACCTCAAGCCGAGCTACCAACACATCCACCATGGCAAACAGAGGCTATGACGTTGTCGTCGATGTCGACCAGGAGGTAAGCTAGCCTTATCAGAGCTACCACTTGTCGCAGCTCTCAACTCACACTCCCCAGGGCGACCTAGGCCATACCGACCTGCAAGAAGACCTCGAATTCCACAGCTCCAGTACGCATTTCCTCGATGCACCCTCCACGCACCTAGACTGACACTCCCAGCCTTCGAATCCAACCCCTCTCGCGGCGCAAAGATCCAGCCAGACTCTTCCTCCTTCCTCCCCGGCCCCGCGACCTCGTCCGCAAGCGGCAACCGCAAGCACCTGCTCTGGACACTCTCCTTCTACGCCCAAGCCTTCGACGTTGATACCGCCGAGGTCCTGCGCCGTTGCACCGCGACTATCTACCCGCGCGCCAACTTCCTCGATGTGCTCGAGGGGAACCCAGATCTTTACGGGCCGGTCTGGATCGCTACGACTGTGATCGTGATCCTGTTCCTGACGGGCACGATTAGTCAGTATCTTGCGCATCAGGGCAAGGATCACTTTGCGTACGACTTCAAGCTGCTGAGTGGTGCGGCGGGACTGGTGTATGGATATACGGGGCTGGTGCCAGTGGGGCTTTGGGGCGTGCTGAAGTGGTATGGAAGTGAGAGTGCGAATCTGCTCGAGTGCGCGTGCTTGTACGGGTACGCGAATTTGGTGTGGATCGTGGTTGCGCTTGTGAGCTGGAGTCCGATCTCGAGTAAGTCAATTACATATCTGCGCTGTGGAAAGTGGTTCTTCCTGTACTAACAAGTTGCAGTTCTGAACTACACCTTTGTCGCGCTCGGCCTTGCCTTCTCCGCTACCTTCCTGCTGAGGAATTTGTACCCCGTCCTCTCTACCACCGAGGCGAAGACGTCGAAGATTCTGCTTGTTGTCGTTCTTGCCCTGCATGCTGGCTTTGCGATTGCGATCAAGGTGCTCTTCTTCGCGGCTACTAGCCCTGTTGGCCCGAACAAGGGAGACGATGCGAAGACAGATCCGGCACGGATGCTATTTTGATTGTAGAGGCTCTGGGTGCAAAGGAGGGATGTTGTACGATTGAAACGATGCTCTTTACACAGCGTGATTGGAAGGGCATAACATGGCGTTCTGGAAGCGTGCAGATAGCGACAAGAAGCTTTACCACACCGTTGTTCTTCATTGGGCCGAGAATTGCACGGTTGCAGGTGCCTGGAGCAAAGGGAGTCGGGTGCTTCCGTTCGAGCTAACATGTCCTATAAGGTCTGTGTTGAATTTCAGATCACGCATCCAAGCATAATCGAGGAAGCAGTGTGTATCTAAGCGTCGAAGACAAACCAAACACCAGCCTTTATCCATTCAGCACGAGAACGATCGACCATAGCCCAACCCATTAACCCCAAAACAACGGCAAACCCAAAGTCAGCCCGAGTTTCCCCCACCACCCAATCTTCTCAAAGAATCATTTAGCCCTTATCCATGAACCAATGGCTCTGCTCTTCCCGGTCTCAGGCAACTTGGTTCCTGCTTTCTCTACCCTTTCCCAACTTTATCCTTCTCAAAACCTTTTCCTCGTCTCCATCGCCATCGAAAAGATCCATAGCCCCAGCATGTAACCCCCACGCATCCGCAAATGCATCACCCAGATGATCCCACTCCACTGTACTCCCCATTGTTCCTGCCTTCTCGACTTCTTCGATATCGCTTCCTTCGTTAGGAGTCTCAAAGTCTTCTTTGGCGCCACTGAAGCTGCCCTTGAGCGGGAGAGAATGTAGTACGGGGACGTGCTTTCTTCTGTGAACAGGGCTGAGGCTGGTTGGACGGAGAGCGGCTCCGGCATGACGGCAGTTCTTGCGCTTCTCAGGGGCGAGAGGTGCTGGCCACGGTTTTCTCGTCGGTGCCTTGCAGCGCTGCTGTGGAGTAATGTCGTGCTTCTCTGCACTACGTATCATGCGAGAACTGCCTAGCATGATCCTCAGTCTCAAGACCAGCCATTTCAGATCACGGACGTTCTGCCAATAAGCCCGAATACTCGTCAGTTTCTCCGGGAGTATGCTCGCAACGGTAGCGAGTACTGATGCTTGGAGTTTGGATCCTACGTGCCCTAGCTCAGAGAGGTGGAGGATCAGCATCTTCTTCCTGGCACTGAGCTTCTTGTGCTTTGCTATAAGGAGTTGGGAGTTTAGGCTCTTGGGGCAAAGTTGGGCTTCCTCCTGTTTAAGATTCAGGTGGATAGGGAGGAGACCTGCGTTGTACAGGCGATTCCTCTCGGCCCAGATGGCGTCTTCAACTGCTAGATTATCCCCAGGGAGATGATGTCCGAAGCGGTACTGGATGGCTTTGAATGTAGGTGGGTGTACGGCAATAAGTTCCTCGCAGTCTGTGGCTTCTGAATCGCTGGGCTCGATGTCGACAAAGGTATCGCAGTGATTGGAGGACCCAGTAGGAGATATGTGGCAGTGACCAAGTGGTAGTGAAGGGAAAGCTGCTAGTGGGAGTGTCTGGGAGTCTGTACGTGCGTTGCGTCTATGGTACTGAGCCCACTTCTCGGATATGGCAAACGGTCTGTGAGGTGGATATCAGCTATGACTGAGCCCATGCTTTGGGCTTGAATATTTAGTAACAATAAGCAAATTGAAGGATAATCTGAGTATACTCACCCCTTGGGTCGCATTGCGACGCCTGCAAGGCGCCAGCAAGCTGCGCTCAAACGATAATCCAAAGATGACGGAAAGACTGACAGAGGTGAGACGTTTGGATAAGTCACATCACTCCTAAGAATAGTCAAGAGCGGCGTCTCATTCAGGGTGACAGTTCAGGTTGGCATATGGATAAGGTCAAAGCACAAATTAGTCCAGTACCATAGCGAAGCAGAATCGGGGCAAGTATAATTGCTATAGTGTCCCAGGGTGCTGGCTCGGGTTGCCCTGCGCTGCTTCCCTTTCTTGAATTTATCACAGCGGATGGAAACTTAGGTGTTACTTGGCTATGCTCGAGGCTGTCGAGAGAAAGTCAAAGCTGTATCGAGTCCAGATGCGATGCAAACAAAGTGAAATTCGAGGAGGAGTGTGGGTGCTGCGTGGGTAGTCGCGCACCACATGTGATGTTCGAGGTCAGAACCGTGGTTAGGCAGGAGCAAATGAGCCATGGTACTGCTCTTCACAAAAGCCAAATGTTGCTAGCAGATCGAAAGCACATAATAGGATAGTCACGCAAACGTGGTTAGACAGGTCGGGTAGAATAGTGTGTTGTTGTGATTACGTGTCCATATGCACCTATGGTGAGCTCATACATGCAGCTTTCTTTCAACAGATGTAGAACGAATGCTGCTTATGGTCTCTTTAATGCATCTGGATCGCCTGTGTAAACGCCAGCCGCCATGCAGGGTATCATGTAAAGTAAAAACGCCGCCTCATGAAGGTCTTAGTGAGCACCATGCAGGATTAGGAATCCCGGGAGCGGCTAGGAAGTCTGGAAAGGTGTGTAGTCGCGACCCTGAAATCGAAGCGCATCCGACGGGTCAAAGCCATCCTCCATCTCCATATCATCGTCGTCACGCGTGTCCTCGATAGACCGCTTGGGTCTTGCTATAGCGGTGGGCTGCAAGCGCGAGGCGTTGTGATCAGAACTGAGTACGGGGTCGGCTGCTTGGTGTTGCTGCGCTTTGAAGCTGGAGACAGAGCGAGAAGCTTGAAGGATATCCCAGTGTGATTTCAGAATGTTCTTAATCGTATCATCGAAGTTGACGCAGAAGCGCTGGGCTTGGCAGACTTGCATTGCTTTGACGTAGTCGAAATCGTCGAGGATATCCATGAGATACGCCGCAGCCACGGCGGCAGATCTCTCATTGCCTGACTCGCAGAAGACCAGTACTTTGCCTAGTGTGGGCTGCCCTGTTTGTTCCAAGGAGTGCTGACGGAAAGCCGCGACGTGTTCGTTGACAATCCTCGTAGTCGTGTCAAATCGTCTGATCAGATCGTGATAGGTGGGTGCCTCAACTGTAGCCACGGCCAGACCAGCATCGCGCGCCGCCTGCAAGGCGCCGCTCATACTGCCATCACGGGACCGAATCGCGAGCACCATGGTAATGCCTTCGCGTGCCAGAGATGCCTTGTCCTTTGCCGCAACCATGGGTCCTAGGTATAACCAAGGCAAGATCATCTGCGCTTGACGCCGCCGCTCGTATGCCCAGTCAACCAGGGTGTTCTTCTGGACAATATCCTCCAAGACCAGCTCTTTGAGAAAGCCCAAGTCGAGTCCTCTAGACCCAGCACCCACCACAAGGCCAGGCATGTCGGTCGAGAGTGTTGGTGGTGGCACAACGACTCGTGGAGGCGTAGGAAGGCGGTAGGTATACTGGTTGTCGGTGCGCATAGCGATGCCTAGGGAGCTGCGCAACGGCGACTCTTCTCTTATGGCCGCCATGGTGGTTGTAGCGTGTAAAGAATACGCAGATGCAGTTATCGGCCCTGCAATGCGGGGGACGCTTCGCGCGATGACGCGCTATCACGGGACTGGCGCGCGAGATGGCGATGCGAGACCGTTGACTTTGAACTCGGTGTATCTTGTGATCAGTAGTGAGAGAGGAAAATACCGGTAGTGCTCGCAACACGCTTTCTGGAAGGTACGTGCAAACCCTTAGGCAACCGCGGCGCTGTGGCCGCCGTGGTGGGGTCGAGACGATTGCAGCCACTGTACAGTCAACTGAGCCGGGCTATCGAGTGTCTGGCAGGCTGAGACGCCTAGTCACGCTGCAATAAAGCCGACTGAGACTGTACTATGTAAGTCCTTGCTTGCAAGTGAATGACTTCCTGATTGATTCGACGACCAGCCACCAGGCCCTGACAGCATTGGCGACTATATGCCTGGTGCTCCCAGTCGAGCACTTCTCGAGGCGCAGATTTTCTACTTACCAGCGCAATCCCAATCAATCCCACTCGGGCCTTCCAGTAATGCAGGCCTTGGTAGCCATGCATGATGTTGTTGCAGCAGACATGTTCGTTTTGTACCATTGACGTCGTGCCCCAGTTTGTCCCTCCTTGGCGGTTGTCAAATCACCAACCATTCTGTCACTCAGCGCTCGCGACCAACCTTCCACCAGCCTCAATAGCATTGACTTGCACACGGGTGAGCGCTACCAAGATAGCAGTATCGGTTTGTGAGCTTTCCTCCAGCCACGTGGAACCACGTTGTCAACGAGACCTCGACCACTCCTAGACATCGAATGGAGGTTCTGCTTTGTTTACTCCTAGTCTGTTGAATCGTCCGAGACCTCCACACTTGCACAATCTCACGCAGTAGAATCATCAACGATTGTCCGTGATACCAATTGCCGAGCTCAAGGCACCGTCGGCGAGGTGAGACGATGCTGCGGGCCAGTCACCCTTCATTGCGCCGAGATGGAAAGGAGTGGGTGGAGCACGCGGGTCCAGGTTGTTTACCCACAAGTTCATCGGGTGATTGCAGTGGCAGCACGATATCCTCCAACACGAGGCAGTCGTTTCGCAGCCACTCCCAGCTGCAGGCGCCTTGCGACTCGCTATCCAGCATCGCGCTTGCCGTTATCTTCTCAACTGACTCTGTGCTACAATTTCGCGATATGGTACAGATTTTCAGCAACTGCATTACCAGATCCAACGGTCAATCACGTTGCAGCACATGATCACATCGTGTTGGAAACGCCATGCGAGTAGCACAAGCATTGTTGGATTGTTCAGTGCGTTGCCACTATTTTTACTCTATCGTGCCGCTGTCGCCGCTCACGGGAATTCGGCTTGGAAGATTTAGTGTGGGTCCAAAAGGAGAGGCTGGCGGCATCCTAAAGACCCTTCGAACCTCGTAACGTGAGCCTCACCCCTGTCACGGAGATTGTGAATCCCATGCACACCAAGCAAGGTCCCAGTGGTGATCATCACTGAGGACACGCCGTGAGCCTCTTGTGGAATAGTACGCTGCTCGACAAAGCTTGTCATTTGGCTGCTTGGCTAAGTGCCTTTTCCGCCAATACGACGTTACAGATTCGACCCCAGTTTTCATCTACATGGTCCGTGAACTGGCGTCGAATGTGTGTGCAGTTAGGGCAGGTGATCCTTACCTATCATGTAGGCGACGATGCCATGGCTTGGTAAGATAAAAGAGTTGGTCTCCCAGTGTTAGAAGCTGCAGCAGCGATCCCAACTTCCTGCCGACCCTGAAGACCTCCACGGTCCGACCCACACTCGCTGATCACCTCACACTTGTTCTTTAATTGTAATTGTTCGATACAATCACACCGTACACCATGCATCTCTCAACCATCGCAGCCCTGTCTGCTGCAACCCTCGTTTCTGGCGCTGCCCTGAAGAGACAGGAGTCTATCCCAGCCACGCCTCTGTTTCCCGCGCTGCCCGTAGCAGAATTTGCCAAAACCGCCGGTCATACATTGACTCTAGAGGAAGCCCTTGCTGGATTGAACATCACTGATAAGATCCACGAGATCGCCGATAAGATCGAAGACGGCGTTGACAACCTCCTCGAACCCATCCGCGACGGAGGGCTGCACCTCCCTCACCTCAGTGCAAGGGCTACATGCGACAGTGTCCGTGTTCGCACAGAATGGGACTCCGTCTCCACGGCCGACAGACAAAACTTCGTCGACTCCCTAAAGTGCCTGATGAAGAGGGGGCCGTCTGGTCAGTTCTCAGCTTCCAAGAGCCGTTACGAGGACTTCACCGCTTTGCACCAGACTCTTACGCCTAGGGTGCATGGTAGCGCGAAGTTTTTGCTTTGGCACAGATACTTCCTATGGACATTCGAACAGGAGCTACGGGACACATGTGGGCTTACAGCAACCCTGCCTTGGTTTGATGAGACCAAGTATGCTGGCAAGTTTGGCCAGTCTTCAATCTTCTCGAGCCAGTGGTTCGGCGGTATCGGTCTTGGTGGCGCCTGTGTGACAGACGGCGTAAGTTGAGAGATTACACATGATGATAATGTAGCCGACTAACTTTGCACGTAGCAATTCGCCAACACCGCCATTAACGTTGGTCCTGGTACGGGCAACCAGCCTCACTGCCTCGCCCGTAACGGTGATGCGGCTAAGACCATCAATACCGGCTCAGCCATGGTAGATGCCTGCAACTCTCGCGGCACCTTTGCCGATATGGCCGGTTGTGCAGAAGGCGGTGCCCATGCCTGGGGCCACAACGGTATCGGTGCGGTTATGCAGGATGTTTACGCTTCGCCTGCCGATCCTGTAAGCTACTTCACCCGAGAATGTATTGTGCCTGTTGCTAATGCTTTTCAGACCTTCTGGCTCCACCACGGTTTCATTGACCGTAACTTCCGCATCTGGCAGAACCAGAATGCTGGCGTCCGCACCACCACCATTGACGGAAATGACATTGACGGTAACGCGTTGACGCTCGACACAGGTATCAACGTCTACAGCTTCAGGCCTGATGCCAAGATCAGGGATGTCCTTGATACCGCTGGCCCCACGCTTTGCTACAAGTACAACTACTAGAAGCGCAGCTACATCGTTCCATTTGGATACTTTTCTTGTTCATAGATCTTCGTCATGGTGATAATAAGTAATATTATCCGCCTTCCACATTAAACTTCAAAACCAACATAGCAGCCGTCATTTCCGTGTCAAATGTTTGCCAAAGTTGAGAGGTCATTGAAAGGATCAAATCTGAAACACAATGCCATGCCCGTGCAAATGCATGAATCTGGAGCACAATCCCTGTCCTCGGCCGGCGAGCTTACCGTGTCTGGTAGTTTGAGATTGCAGACACGGCAAAAGCATACAAGAGCGGGTATTCCCTGTAAGCGCTAGACCCTCTGTGGACGGTTACGAATCTACATTGATTCGCTAAACACACACTTTTCGGCATTAGCTGTTATCTTCGTAGAGGACAAGTAGCAGACATGATTGGCAATCCCAATCACTACTAACGCGTGCTACATATGTCCATTTGAATAGGACGCTGTGCACATATCTACCTGACCACCGGCAAAGCTAGCGTCACGGTGCATTGCATCTTCACCATGTATCTTCTACAGCGTCGAGAGACCGACAGCTTTCAACTTGTGCACCGCATCAATGAGCAAATCCCGCCCTACGCAATCCTGTCACATACCTGGGGACCGAATGAGGATGAAGTGACCTTCCAGGATATAATGAGCGGGACAGGTCGCTCAAAGGCCGGCTATCGCAAACTTGACTTCTGTGCAGATCAGGCCGCTACCGATGGCTTAGACTTCTTCTGGGTTGATACATGTTGCATTGATAAACTCAGTAGTGCAGAACTTACCGAGGCCATACTGGGTATGTTCCAATACTATCAAGACTCAAAAAAATGCTACGTATACCTCGAAGACGTATCATCTCGAATCCTAGCAACGGACGAGCTAGCCTTCCAGAAGAGCAGATGGTTAACCCGGGGTTGGACACTGCAAGAGCTCCTTGCTCCAAGATGCGTCGAGTTCTTTTCTAAAGAAGGCCATCAGCTGGGTAGCAAGTCAAGTCGTTGTCAACAAGTCGCCGAGATCACTCAAATTCCTCTGGAAGCTCTTCAAGGAAAAGCTCTGTCTCACTTTAGTGTCGAGACGCGGATGAAATGGACAGAAGGGCGAGGTACAACACGTGCGGAAGATATGGCCTATTCTCTGCTGGGTGTTTTTGGCGTCTTCATGCCAGTCCTGTATGGCGAAGGCAGTGTCAAAGCATTTCGGCGATTACGCAGGGAGATAGTAGATTCTCGAGGCTACAACCAGGCGGACGACGTCATACTTGAGTCTGATAATTTTGAATTTGCCTTGCAAACATCCACGTTACTGCATGAGACTGACGACCAATTCAGCTGTCTCATGGGTGACTCGAGCAAAGATGGTCCGCCAGACTTAATTGTCGCAAACAGGATCGGTACCACCAGTGAGAATATTGAAGTCGACGTAGCCTTTGGATCTTCTCATTACCAAAGAATGATGCTGCGGATAGCAACACCGGATTTTACACCGTTACGTAGGCATTTGACTGGGCAACTCAACTTCACACTCACCGATTGGAATAGCGACGGCAGTTTAGACCTCGTGGTGGTTAAGAAATCCCACACTGAGTCACACAAAACTGAAGTTCATGTCCTCTCAGGAGCCTCTCAATACCAGGGTACACTTTGGCAAACCAGCACCATACTCGAAGAGACGGATGAGACGTGGTCATTTGGCATGGCAAGATGGAGCAATGGGCAAAAGCCAGACTTAATTGCGATCAAGAAATCTGACACTGAGACCCGCACCACCGAGGTGCACATTCTGTCTGGAGACGATAGCTTCCAGAGCTACATCCTCCAAACCGGCACTGCCTTACACGAGACTGATGAAAAATTTGACTTTGTCGTCACTGACTGGAATGGAGACGGGAGGCCAGATTTGGTAATGATCAAGAAGAGTAAGACGAGTGGAAAGTGTACCGAGCTACATGTACTATCGGGAGCGTCGGAGTTCAAAACCTTCATATTGCGTGCGGAAATGCCGTTGTTCAAGAGTCATGGCTTGTATGAATTTGCGGTGGCAGATTGGAGTGGCAATAAGAAGCCCGATTTAATTGCTTTCAAAAAGAAAGACACCGGGAGTAACACTACAGAGATACACGTAATGACCCAGCGGGGTTGACAATGTTTTTGTACAGATAATAGCTGGAATATAATGGTCCGATGATAGTGTCCATGCAACTCTTGTATCCAATCCGCTTCGCTTACAGTTTTCTCGGTCTGAGCTCGAGAGCTCCGCAACAAGGCCAGACGCGTTACGTCCGAAAGTCCAGCATGGTAAGATTCCATAGTGATTACCTGCCGGATTTCTGAGCCAGAGACATTAGCATCTTTTAACGACTTGACACCGAGGCTACTATTTGCTATCGTGGAGGACTGTGGTGCAGATGACTTAGGTTCAAGCACCTACAGCTAGTGCTTGGTACGGAAACGAGTGTACAAACATTGAATTCCTTATAATGATAATTAACCTAGGTATCAAAGCAATGATATTCTCAAAGGTAATACGTAGAGTACTGAAACAGCCTGAGTTATCGGTGTAGTGAAACGTCAAGAATCGACCAAGGGAATCTCCCAACCCTCGAGGGGAAAGCTAGACCAATCATCCCGCCAATCTTTGCTGCCCTTCTTGCATGGCCAAATGGAACGGAAAAGCTGCTCTAATTCCCCTTGGAATTTTTTTGGCCAGTGCCTTGTAGCTTGATCGTATTCCCTCGAGAGCTTACCAAGCTCCCGTGCAATGGGATCCACTTGGTCATCCCGGGGACTGCGTTCAACCAACCACGACCGAGACATCTCTGCCACGATGATTTCAAATAAATATGTCTGTCCATGGTAGTATTTGTTACCCATAGGCCACAGTCTGAGGCGTTCAAATCGCCTGCCTTCTTTGTTTCGATCAATCGTCCTCCATATCGAGCGTGCCAGGGACTCGTCCACCGCACAGTTGATCAGGATCTTCCTTGCTTTGTCTTTTGTGCAGCCATACCACCTGAGAAATTTTTGGTCCTCATCACTATCCGGAGGATCAGGGACATGTTGCTCAGTCGCCTCGTACAAAGTCTGACTGGAACAATCTAGGATCAAGAACAGGTTACGCAAGCTTGCCATCTTTCCAAAACACTTATACAATTCCACCTCGGATGCGCAGGACTCATTACGCTTGACTACCACAGATAATTCTTCCAGGAGTGGACATAGGATAGCGATCTGAGACAGGTGATCTCTAGTGAATACCATGGGAGGATGATTCACGCTGCGATTGTTGATTTCCGAAAAGTTGTACTCCCGCGGGTGTATAATAAGCTTTCTGAGCAGTGCTCCGTGTGTCAGAAGGATGGTATCTAAGATTCGCACATCAACTGGTCCATAGACAGAGACTTCCTCAAGGGGTCTGAATGACTGGAAAAACGATATTGCGTTTTCGACATAGTCCGGCTTGTCAACTGAAGAATCATTGCGATAGAGAGCCACCGATAGGGTCTCTAAGTGAGGAAATGCCCGGTTTTGGATGATCCATTTCATTTGCTCGCCAGATATCCCGAGCACTTCGTTGTAAAAGCGCCCGACAGTAAGGTGTTTTAGATGAGTCAAGTCGGTGATCCTGCGCCAGCTCTTTTTGAAATTTGGTCCTACGGCACCATCGCATCCTATCCATGTCCATGAGGTTAGAGATCCCCCAACTTTGCCAGTAAGCCCTGGTAGACCTGGCCATGTTTCCCGGCGACGACGATCGTATCTCCAACAACCTATTGGCCAGATCTCTGAAATCGAGACCTCTTTTAGATTAGGAGCGAGTCCTGAGGCAAGATCCATTGCAGCCTCCAGATTGAAGTCATCATCACCGTCTGAATCCCTCCATGCACATACAACATTCAATCTGTATAGAGATGGAGAAGTGGCTATCTCCATCTCGTAAGGATAAGGAGTCCCCCACAACAATGTACGGAATCGGAATGTAAGATGATGAAGCCGGCATTTAGGGTGCTGCTGATGGAGAACCTCGAGGAGACTAGGTGGAAATTGGCTTTGACAGTCATATATCAGATCCTGTAGACAAAGGCTGGCCTGAAGCAGGTCCACCACGGGAGTCCACACCATATCCTCTGCAGAGGACTTTATAATGACAGGTTCATCGTAAACCACAAAGTTTCTCATGCCAAGTGTGGTATTGCTGCCCAAGATCTCTTGCAAGCCATCTGGTGGCTCTGAATCGTCGATATCTGGGGAGTCCTCGCTTGTTTTCAGAGCTTTGGAACGTGCATCACCCTTGATGCTGATGCGTCGGATGTGTTGTGCAGATCCCGTGCGCGATAGTGTCCTGAGCAGACTAGCTACATCGTCTTGCAATTTTCCTGGATCCGAAACGGTGATCTGTATATGACGAAACAGAAGGGGCAGAGCAGCTTCCCGGCAGAAACTATTGATCAAAGTGAATGTGTAGAGACTGGGCGGATGCTCGGTCCCGACAATACCTACTATCTGCTGCAGTAATTCGAGCGGCAGGGAAGTCAAAGCCATCTTGGTTCAGCTTCTTCGAATTGCTCCTGGTAGGCACGACCTGTTGTAGCTGCGAAAAAAAAGTGTAACAAAGGAGCTGCGAGGCAGGACCGCCTGATCTAGGTATCAATGCCAAGTCGAAGCACTGGCCACCCACTACCGGTAGCCCCTGCCAGAGGTCATAACACACGGACATCCGCATCATACAGAACAACTTCCTGGCACGGAGTCCGTTGGTCAATAGCCTTCATGTGCCAGGATGCACTGTGAAGACAGCTGTTATGGAACGGTCAGATCGCAATAGCGACGCAAATGAGGCGGTATCGGATCCTTCGCGTCACACATCAGAACGGACCGTGCCGCAGAATCGGAGTCCGAGACCAGGTATTCCTACCATACTTTCAGTCCGAGCGCTATGAAGTGCACGGATTCAATGGCGGGAGGAGGTATTGCAGACAGAACTGTCTATTTAAACTAATGATCAGACCCCATGCTGGACAGGACAAGAAGTACGTCGTTCCTTGGAGCTGGTATCCATTTGCTGTGTTCTTTTGTCACGATCGTTCCCGCCGTCACTTGTCGTCACATTCATTTGTAGATCCTGCTACAATCTGTTTCGGTCAAGTCTACGACCTTTTTCCTTTCTTACAGAGTCCACTGTCGTCGCCGCCATACATTTCGGCCTTCGTTTATTAATTCCATTGCCTTTCTGGCCCAACCTAAAGTGTTCTATCCAAGATGGTGGCCCTCAAGAGACTTTTCCTCGCTACCTTCTTCGTCGCCGGCAGAGTCACCACAGCCCCTGTCCCAGAAAAAGGACTGGCTGTCACTGTTGCCGAAATACGCGGCGTCAGCGATACTGCCATTGGATTCCGTGATCCGCGCAGTGTTCCTGACTCTACAATTGGAGTGAGAAAAGACAAACCTAAGTCTACTACGCCCACGAAGAAGCCTGCGAAGGAAATTGAAAAGAAGCCTGCAAAGAAGCCAGGAAAACCCAAGTCATGTCCACCCAAACGCCCCCGTGACCTCGAGCGCAGATACCTGGAACTGGGGAAAGACCCTCAGAAGAACAACGAGCACCAATTCGTCGTTTCTAAGGCCTCGGCTACTGTCTGGAATCTGAGTGGATGCACCGCAGTCTTCTTCTGGAACTTCAGCATGACACCATCCGCCTTCCATATTCTTTGTGGTTCGAACGAGGAAGAAGATGGTGCAAAAGCAGCAGAGATTGCTGTGAGTGCCGGTGCGGACTCGT
The DNA here is from genome assembly GCA_032595095.1 of Didymellaceae sp. YAFEF048. Taxonomy (NCBI): domain Eukaryota; kingdom Fungi; phylum Ascomycota; class Dothideomycetes; order Pleosporales; family Didymellaceae; species Didymellaceae sp. YAFEF048. Next base: position 353,834 of record JAVISA010000025.1, on the reverse strand, counting down.
ACTTCGTCATTGTCTCTCAAACTGATGCAAGCCACAAAGGAGTGCGTGCAGGGATCATGAAAACTCTGAATAAAGAAAAGATTGCAATCAAAGGCCCGAACGATAAGAGAGAAGAAGATGATGGCAGTATTCTAGAACTCAAGCCCATAAGTTACAAGAAGAAAGATGGCAAGAGGTTTAAGTTCACCGCTAGTAAGGGATCCACAGACCTTGTCAAGGGGGAGGATGATATCTCTGATTGCTCTGTGCAAGCTCAGTAGCTCTATCCCAGTCTTGCAGCTCGAGATGAGAATACCCGCGGCTCAATGGAAGAGCATGAATCATAGAGATATACAACGAAGACTCGGTGGAATAAAAGTTATTTACGCTTGGCAGAGATCCCAAGCCGCTGTGAAATCACGCATGAGATTACATGTCGTTGTGTAAGCGCACGTATACAAAGTGACCGCGGAGCAGATAAAAGCTGAAGACAGTGCAATAGAAACATGCCAAGGTATCACACCATGATATGATATTGAAAGAAGCCTTCATGTGGCTCCTCACACTTTAACGATAAGTCTGAAACAGAGTTCAGCCGCTATCTGTCAATCCAGGAGCAAGTCGAATGGCATCTCCAAAACTGATGATCACGAAGTCACTGCTCTCAGTGATTGGCAACGTGCTGTTGTGCACCGAAACTATCTCACTCCTGGCCTATCAGTGGCTTCCCGAGAACAAAATGCTGCTAAATCAAGACGCTCTGACTCTCCACATCTTCTGATCAGTCTTGAATCTTTGGGCGAGGCCGAGCAAATTCAAGCTCACCAACTGACGCTTTGTAGACAACTACGTTTCCTCTATATGACTTTCACTCGACGACATCGACACAATCTTGAGCAAGATGCAGACTTGATTAGATATCGGGTCTTCGAGCATGCCGGAGAACCGTGGGAAGGTCTCAACACACCTCTTCAGCGCGATCCTGGGCAAATAGCGTCGAACTGGGATGATATCGCTTCACGAAACCAAGACGGTACGGTGCCAACTTGCCCAGTGTCTTTCACGGAGGAAGAAGCGGAACGAATCGGTACCCGTGAATATTCGCATCGCAATGTGGTGGAGACGTGGAAGCAATTCGCGAGTTTCTCGGAATAGCTTCTAACGGTTGGACCCCGAACGAACGGTTCGATAGTGCTAGAAGCGAAGCAGCTGGAATCAAGGAGCAAGCGCTTGCTTCTGCAGAAGATGATCCATGGTTAAGAAGGATGTCTGAGCAGCATTGGCCCTACGATGATTACGAACAAAATGAATGATGCACAACGTACTATGGTTTATTTTAGTTGCCACGTACGGAGGTCAAGACACAACCCCAGCAGTAGAACCAATAGAAGAGAAAGTCAATAGATACTTCCTCGATGATCCCCGCGTACCCTTGTGCTTTCCTGCCCTCAAGCACTCCAGTCAGTATCTTGATGCGTAGTTATTCCGCTTTGCCCCGCTGGGTATGTTCTTCAGCCTCCAGATTGTGGGCTTCGATCTCTTCGACAGTCATAATGGGCTCTCTCTCGACAATCTTATGCGCCCTACTTCTGAAGGGAGGGCTGATTGTGGCTACTTGTGGTGCCGAGAATCTTGTTTCACATTCGATGAAGTCGCTAGAACCACAGAAGTCTGACTTCGCACCACTCAGATCGTCTTCAGATCGATATTCTACTCGGCGCACATATCTCTTGTGGTAAGGCTCTGGCTTGCCAGCTGGTATCTGACTGACTTCGTTGTCGTCGCAACCAGAGCCTTCACACTCTGTGACAGTGGCCCGTATGGCGGCGCCAGCAGCATTGTTTCCTACTCCCGCTCGCACAAAATGACCCGTACCATCTAAGTTCTCGATGTACTGCGCTCGACCGAACTTTTCCACGCTGTCAGTGCTGATCATCTGATCAGTCTCTACAATGTGAAAAAATGTCTTATTCTCTTTGAGTCTTTCAAAGAGTTTGCTCTGACGTGCTTGGATCCCGCTCTCAGGGATGTTCGCCTGACTGAGAGCTTGCGGAGCTTTTGCACGATCGATATGCTGATCTTCGTTCGACGTTGCTATAGATATGTTTCCACTTGCTGTTTCTTCTTCACGTCTTTTCTGAAAACGAGGGACATCGGCATCGATATAGAACCCTGGAGCAAGCACCCGGAACTGATTCAAGAGACAGACAAACTGCTGTAATAATACGAAGGATTAGTCAAAATCCCCTGGTCTCATATGGCGAGATCAGCAAACCACTATCTTGCAGGGACCGTTGCCGCCGCTGTAGATCTCTGAGGTCTTCTCTCCAATTTCTTTCCACAACGTCGTTTATGTTTTCAGGTGTTATTGGCTCTCGCAGCGCTCGATCACGCTTGGCTTGTCTCAGTGACAAGAATCTCTGTGGTGGGTTCAACCTTCTTGATGCAAGTTCTACATCGGAATATTAGCGTCTCTAAGCTTCTTAGACAATTTGATGCATACCCTCGGGATCAAGACCATAGGGATTCACAATCCTCTTCACTACAAGCCGTGCCCAATCTGTCTAGTAAGCTGATACTTGAGATGGCGGGGCTGTATAGTGATCCTGAAACCAAGGCAACGATGCTAGACGCAGTAGCATCTTGGCCTTCGGTTTGGGAGACGGAAAAGCTCCGGTCTCTGCAGGGTTGGCTGGCGAGGTCGGTTCACCATGCATCTCTCGATCTAAAGTTGGCACAGGAAAGTCAGGCTCTCCGTCTTGGTCGAGCAGTACGCGCAGTCTGTGTTTCTTTGGTTTAAAGGATCGCGGTAGTGTTCTCGAAGTTCGTATGTCATACTGATATTGACCCTCTACGAAATTTTTTACGTCTTGTTGGAAGGGGTTGATCGTCACCCAGTACTGTCATATGGTCCATCAACTCCAGCCTTTACACCCTGCGATATACTCTGCTCGGTGCCTGATACGTCAGCAGTGCCATCATCGACTCTGAGGTGAGGGGAGAGAGGGAAAGATATACGCTCAAATCGCTCCGGGTAGTGTATTCGTTCCAAGGATTGCAGTTGAAAGAAACGAGTTCTCAGCTCTGGGGTTATTGCGACCCAGTCTCGCAGAATAAAAGGTAGGATGGCAGTCGAAGAGATGTCGCTGTCAATATTAGCACGTATGTCCAGCGTCAATTGAGCTATAGTCCAGCTTAGATGATCCAGTATCAGCAAATTGTAGCTGCTCTCCGCGTTGATGCGTATCTGATAGTGGGATGTCAGGCTGCTGATCTCCCTTTCGACTTCTCTTCTTGTTCTTCCGGATCTACCCTCCCTCAGGTGTTCGAGGCGCTGACCAAGAAGGCAGATCAAGGACAACTCCCTTGTCAAGTATTGAGACAAAGAATCGACACTGCTGCAAAGCTGGAAACGACGCGGTCTATCTTCCATGTTCTACATTCGAGGAATGATGTAGGTGTCCGAGTCTCGAAGTTGCATGGCTTGCTTGGCGGTACCAAAGAGGTAGTCGCCATAGTCCAACTCCTCTTTTACTAAGAAGTCTAGATCATATTCGTTCTCTTGTCCTTCAAAACTCCTGACACGTTCTGAGTCTTTCTATGACTCAGCGGACTCATGTATCCACTCTTCGCGGTCTTTTGCCCAAGCAATCTCTCGATCGGCACGTATTAAGCGTGCGCGCTCTATGGAATCGTACTCTTCTCGAACACGCTGCCTCTCTTACCATTCCGGTGTCCACTCAATCGGAGATAATGGCAATGTCATAGATAAGAAGAGATTGAGAAGCGGGTCTCGAACATCCACATCGATCTCGCTGCTATCGTCTTGTAACGTAAAGGGGCACAATGTAGATTTGTCGTCAGCGGTGGGCTCTCGCAGGCTTCCATTGCAGGTAGCAGTTAAGATGTGCATCGAACCACGTTTGACTCTTTGATCGCTGGTAGAACGCTTCCGTTGAATGTCTGGCAACGATTTCTTTTCGTCAGGCGAATTTGTTCCAGGCATAGAGGAATTGCCCGACCACTCTCTTAGCTCGGCAACGGTCCGGATATCAATACATCTTTGCCGCTCAATCCGTGAGTCATAGCTTGCGAAAACTGATGCTCGGTAGTCTGACTGCTGTATATCTGTCATTTCTTGTGCTTGGCTGTTTGCTGCAGGTTGAGGTGCGAATATCATTTCATCAGTGCTATCGTGCATCGTGTCACCTGTCATGAGTTGATCAACGACAGAGTCTTGTCTTGGCTGCTGACTAGTCGGCACATGCAACGTAATTTTCTTGCCACCATCGAAGTGGTATAGGTCTTTGTTAGCCTCGCCTGCGGCCGTCATGATCTCTGGTGATGGCGCCACTGTAAACGGACGCCTGAACAGGGCAGGTTGTGCGTATGGTACTATTCTTAATGATGTAAAGCGAATGATCCGGTGTCAATGTCGATGAAAGTACTGATAGAAAAAGCGACTGAGACATGTAGGCCTCATTAACACCAAGAGCAGAGTCGTGATTGTAGTCTGCATCAATTAGCGTGCTTGCAGTCGCTCTATACTAGATAAGGGAAGAACGCCTCTAGACGTGTACGCAATAATGGAAGTCGCTTTGAAAGCTTCAAGTGAGGTTTCTCAAACAGTTTGCATGTGGGAGATCACCCTCATATCTAAGAGAATTGGCCATGTGTGATATGGGAGAATTTCTAAGATGTTCATGTGTCCCTTACGCGCCCGAGGCGTATAATCACATCGTAGCACCCGCAGCAGTTTCGCCCCCAACATCTAAAATTGCACCTTCCTCAACGCTTTTGGGCTTCACCAGTTTGATATTGACCTCAGAATCTTGGCTGTAGACGCGAAGGCCCAGAACACAGACTGCATTCCAGATCTTTGGCTTTTTACCTGCAGGGGAACTAGCACGCATGGCAATCAGTGGTGCCGGCTCATCTCCATGGTAAATGCGAGGCGTGTCGTCATACGTATGTCTAGAGAGACGCCTGCCTCGAAGATCAAGAATTCCGCGATCTTCGTAGGGCATGCACGCGGTTCGAACATCGCTGCCAGATGTGCCTGCACCACCAATTTGTGGTTCTATGGTCTCGCCTGGGCGCTTAATCTGAGGAGTTTCATTTGTCGACTTTTCTTCATCCGCGCCCAGTCTTGAGTCTTGAGCTGTTGCGTTATCGTCTAATTTCGCTGCAGAGCCAGCAGATGTATCACCGATGTCTGTTTTGGCACCAGCGGAAGTGTCTTGAATCTCTGTTGGTGATGAGTCGACTGGGTTGACTTTCGTTGTCTCTTTCGATCGCTTCCTTTCCCTCTTCCAAGCCTCATACTCTTCTTTGTCCTTCTTCCACGCTTCAAATTCGACTTTTTCTTTGTCAGCCACCTCTTTCTGCTCCCTCTTGCGCTCAGCGGCCTTTTTTCTCTTATCGTCCTCCTGCTTCTTCTCTGCTTCGGAGGGCTCGACGAGACCCCTGGCATTGGCGAGGTCATAGTTCATGCTAATCTGTCGCAGTTTCTGAGGATTACGTTCTGCTACCTTTGTAACCACTTCATGTATATCTGGCACATCAGAGTCGCGCCTGGCTTCGATCTTTGGTACTACCTCGTAGATGCCAGGTTCTAGGTCAACTTCTGCAGATATGCTGCGGTGACCAAACCACGCGCCACGTGCGCGAATGATGTAGTCGCCAGCGGCGGCGTCCTTCACTTGCAGGACAAAATGCAGGTCAAAGCTGTACTTGCCCACGAGCCCTCGGAAGTATCTGTCGTCGAGCTGGTCCAGTTAGCATATCTGAAGGAAATCTCTATTGGGAAGCAGACCTGACAAAGCTGAAGTACCGTCGGTCCTGCTTTCTTGATCTCCACAGAGAACTTCGTGTTCATATAGCCAGTGACCCATGTCACGGAGACACTGGTCCAGCTTTGCACAACAGTCCATTCTGAATCGAAGATTCGCGTACGATCAAGCAGATCAAAGCGTTTCAAGAGATCCTCGTACGCTATCCAGAACATACCATCATCGCCGAACTCATGTTCGAGTTCCTTCAGCCAGTGCTGGTTCCATTCCTTAGAGCCGTCTGACCAAGGACCGTTCCATTCACCTATTCCTTCGGTCTGTCTTCGTCCCCAAGGGTTTCTATTCAGAATTAATAATTACGAGGTAGCAAGGAGGCGTCGCATGCGCACCTAACGAGGACCAATCTATGAACGGTCTTCTTGTCTTCACTCTCCGCATTACGAGCTTTGATAATCGAGTATGCATGATTCAGCGCCAGCCCCCGCCTCGCACCGCCGTAGCCGTTCGGAGATGCTGCGGAAAAGACAAATTCTTTGCCGGTCTCTTTGAGCTCATTCCAGAGACGGTCTTTATCAAGGATTCGATTGGTCAGAACCTTTGTGGTAACACCTCCAGTGAGATCTTCAACAGCTTCGCCCGGTATGCCGCCAGAGATCGCGTCATAATCGCCGTGTACCTTCGCGTAAGCCTTCTCGAGCAGAGGCAGCCAGGTTTCGTTCTCGTCCGCACAAGAGGCAAAGTAGAGTGCCTCAGATCCAGTCTGCTTGTTCTTCCTGTATCTTCTTTCTTTGATACCTGTTGGGTCATAGATATCACCCTTCGCGTCGAAGTCATCTTTTGTAAGGAAGAGATTATCGTCCACCACGGTCGGTATCCACCCACCATCTCTGTAGAAGACAAACCCATATACTCCACAGCGCTCATTTCTTGCGACACACACTCGTTTGATCAATTCCTGCGAACTGCATATAGTTGCTACTGCTGCAATGAACCAGCAATCACCATTTCTACCTTGCACAACATCGGTGCTTGCGAAGTCTTTGATCTCAAACTTAGGTTTCTCAAAGATCCAATCCACTCGATGGACAGAACCAGGACCAGGGACTGTGTTGTTCGACCTGTTGAGGAGAAGGTTTGCGGTATTATTCAGCGACAGAACGGCGGTGTCCGCGGTTAGTACGTCAGACTCAAGAACTGTGCGTAGAGCGTAGCCAAGATCTACTGAACTGATATCCTTTGCTTCTGAGTCCGGACTGGGATCTTCATACCACTCCAACAACCCATGGAGGCAGTTGGAAGGCCGCCACATCATGTCGAATTCAGGGTCTGTGAACTTTTCATTCGTTCGTTCGCATTCTCGAACTATGCGTTGGACTCGAGATCGGCAATCTTTGGCTGCAGCCTCGTACGATTCCGCAGCATTCTTGCCTGTCGTGCTGCCCTGCGGAAGCAAATTGGTGTATAGTGACGATGGAAATACCTTCGTTACTCTCCCAGGCTTTTTGGTGATGAGGTTTTCCCAAAATTCATTGATGATTGTTTGGGGAGAGTGGCTTCCCTCGTCGCTATCGCTGGCAACAGAGCTCATCCTTGCTGCTCGTCGACTATCAGTCAGCCTGGCGAATAGGTACTGGTCCACTGCTTACGTTCTGATTCTGCTTGTTGCCTAGAGAGACTTTTCTTCGAAGAATGTAGTGACTAGTGAATTCCTACAGTACTTTGCAACAAAGAACGGATAATGAGGAGCATCATAGCGCTTATAACTATGTAGCCTTGGGGGCCGAATCGTTCCATTGGCTCTCTAAGCACTTTATGGCTGAGGCAGCTGCATGGTAAACGGCAGATCCGCGAGTGAGGCTGACAGAGGCGTCAGACTATCTGAAAGTTGCATGACCGCCCGACGATGTTCGAACGTTCCAAGTAGGTGCGAGCAGGCAAGCTGTTGTGCGAATAACAGTTTGTACGGGACCCGAACGAACACCGCGTTACCGGATCGTGTATACGCTCCTCCTGCGCGAGCATTGTACTGTTGGTGTTGGTGTCAGGACCTGCGTTTTGTTTATTACATCGTCTTGGTGTTCGCGTCTGTGGTGGGGACGTGCCAAACCGGTCAGCTCCTGCATCAGATCCAACGTTTGACAGCGACAATGAGACAATTGCTGACAAGCAGGTCAGGCTGGACTCAATAGCTCTGCTATCATGCAGGGCATGTAGCGATAATCCCGTCGCAGCCTGCTAGTCTCTGGCATAGTATCCCGCCGATTTTTCGGCCCATGTCTGTAGCTATAGGTGGGTTATCTGATCGTGTTGTTGACGGTAGCCTCCGCGAGGATAGCGGATCGTTCACGCTTTGAGAAAACACTTGACTCGATGTAGCATTGTGCATCGGTGTTTCTGCGGGTATTTATTATAGTGCCATGTCCCTTCGCCGACCCACATGCGCGGATTCGCATTCTACAGATCTCTCCATACTTTGCTTAGACAGTTGTGATGCAGCGTTGTGGCACGTACGCGTGTGGATTATTGGCCCTTGTGCACTAATCGAGGTGGGTCGTATTGCCAGGGTGAGCAACAGGCCTGACCTGCCTGCAGCAAGGGATTTCCGCCAATGATGAGCATGGTGCGTAAGGAGAAGTTGAGCGTCTTGAGCTGTTGCGTGATCTGGCGACCTCGGCTAAATTCCAAACGTGATGGTTAGCGGCAACATATGCGCATGAGATTTTGAATCGATGTGAACTTCTCTCTATTCGGCTGCGAGACTGGACTTTCATGGGAACATGAAACGACCATCCCCACTCTAGACGTGGGATTTGTACAAGAGGCTACCGATGATAGCCGGAAGAGAGTACGGAGGGTACCAGATGAGGATGAGATACGGTACGTGAGAGGAAAAAACATTAGATCGAAGAGCAGACCGCGCCAGGTCTAATAAGCGAGAACAGATGATACAAGAAGCAAATCCGGCCAGAAAAGCCAGAGGCCAAACCCCAAGACTACTGCACATAAATCCCATATGAGAAGAGCTTGCAGAATGAGCAATCGTCGCACACGCACGAAGCCCATGTCCCCACTGAAACACTTCAGTGTGGAGTTCTGGTGCTGTTATGCAGTTGCAATTAACGCCTGATGACAGTGACCGACCATTTCGAGATTGCCGCCCTTGGATCGTAGGGCCGCCAGATGTTGAACCGCCGAAACGCCGTGCTAAATCGATAGAGCCGAGATATATATGTTGCCGTCCGATGGAGGATGCAGGAAGGAGTAGGAAAAAGCATTTCGTTGGATGACGTGAAATTGGACGTGAGTCGTGCCGATGTGTATGCGAGCCGGGCGTGATCGATCCAGGTATTCGGATCAAGATCCTAGCTGGTCGATCCCCTGCACGCCGCACGCGCTTCCTGGTCTGCACGTATGAAGTCAGCAACGCGAAACTTTAGCTAGCAAAGAACTCATTCATCGAGATGTCGCATGTAGTCATTGAGTCTTGGGAGCTTGCAGCCTTGCGGTCGCCTACTGAGAGCTCGAGATGGGAGTTGGGGAGATCTTGGCTTACCTATGCCTTCGATGCGCATGGCCGACATGTCTTCAATTTGCAACTCGAGCATTCGTAAATGAGAGAGTGAGGCCCCGAATGGCACATGTTGCAATTCCAGACAACAACGGTCGTATCGGACTTGACGACCTTGAAGGTGTGTTGGCAGTTTACTGGAGCAGCCATTGTGATGCGATAAGGTCGAATTGAGTAATTCTTGTAAAAGCAGTTGCGGGAGACGGAACTTCATTGACTTAGCAAAGGTAATCGAGGCGGCAGATAAAGCCATATGTACTTAACAGACGGGGAAGATATACCTGAGCGCTCTAGGTGAGGGAGCGTTTGGGATGGCGTGGGATGCGCGGAAGACCGAGGGCGTTCAAGGGTCCTGTTAGCTGTGGCTGCGGAAAAGCAAGCAAATGCTGCAGAGGTAACGAAAGTAGATTGCGAATTGCGGTTGTGAAGAGACGACTGCTTGTTGCTAAGCTGGAGACGCTAATTGCGCGGATCTGGGTCCGTCTTATACTGATCCCAAGATCGCGAACCATGTTGAACTAAGTTCGAGCTTGCCAGATCTGATACCAGGTTGCGGAGTGTACAACAGCAAGAAGTGTGTAGCCGTGTTGCGGTCTTGCCGCTCTGCAATGTGATGCTCCAAAGCGGACGGTTGCCAGACAAATGGAGGAACAGATACACCAAGGGTCGCACAACAAGGCCGATTGAGAGGTGCCTCTCCTACTCCTCCAATATGAGGCTCTCGAAGGGAACAGCGTGGTGGAGCTGGTCAAACGCGGGCTGGCTGTTCCGCAGCCGCGGGCATGGTAGCATCTCTAGGTCGCGAATCCTTGTTCAGGGCGCATCGCGATGCGAATGTTCCGAGATGATTCGAGGCATAGCGCTGCCGAATTTATGTGTCACACAAACCGTGCTGCATACGTCCTGTCGCGAATGATGGCTCTTGCTGCGACTTCCCAGAAGGAGACGGGCGCACTGTCTCTTGCTGCTTCTGGCCGTGTTCTTGCCAGAACAGGCTACAACCGATGGGGTCTAGTGTGAGCTTAGCGCGAACTGGGGTCGGCAATCTGAGGTTGGTTCACGAGTGCTTTTTCTGTCGCTCTTTCCCATCACGTCGTTAGACGCGAATCCTTCACCCTGCTTCTTTTGCAAGGTCGCCCGACAGTCATACGGGAGCGCAACGCCGCACCCATTGAGTACTGGAAGGGCGCTCGGCATGGGAAGGAGTGGAGCTGGCCAGGGAATACGCGGTAGAGGCGGTCAAGCCGCTCGCACACCAGATTGCCGAAAACGTCGTCATGCATAACGCCTCCAACCACCATTCTTTCTCCACTTCTCTGGCGGCCTTCTTTGCTTCTTCTTGAAACCTTCCCTGGCCAGGAAATGGGTCGCTCGTTGAATGGGTCTCCCTGCGAAGCCGCCAATACGTTCAGCACAACGGCGTGCGGTGGACGTGGCTTCGAATCAGTGCCGTTGTAAGATATCTCTACAATGCAGTTGAGGTTGCACGATAGTGTACGACGTGATCCTTGTTACGCTCCCAGGTATTCCAGTTCCTGTCGTCTTTCGCTCTTTTTGGCAGACGCGCAGCTAGTCGATGCATTTGAGAGGATTAGTTACCGCCTCCTGCACGATAGGTCCCCTCTACCTGGTTCAGCTGTTCGGCGAACGGTGTCACGCAGCCTCACCTCATGAAACACCCTGGGCGCCTTGTAGTAGCGCCGAGGATCTGCTCTGAGCCATTCAGCAGATCGACTTGTAGCCTCCGCGTGCTGCTGTAAGATGCATGCTGCCCTGAAAGAGGCAACTTTCACTCGATCACTAGCCGGGAGGCTGGCGCGGCGCCTGTTAACTATTCTCTCGGCGATATTTGCTTCTGGATCAATAATACCATGAACCAAAGACCGGCTCTGCGACCCTTCTTTCGAAGCGAGAATCGAATGAAAAGACAACCAACGCTGCGTCCTACAGAGTCTGTGCAATCTGCGGACAGGTCTCTACCCTTGACAGTTCATTTCAGATACGCTGAACCCAGTTTCGGGAGCATCTCGGACTGTCATGACCTCAAAATGCGAATGGTTCTGCTTGGCTCACCAATTTACACAGTATTATCTGCTTGGAGACCGTTATACTGGATGCTCTGATTCGCAAAAGAAAAATCACCTGCCTGCCTTACCACCAGCCACAGACTGCACTTTGCCTTCGGTGACGATCGTACAAACACTGCATGGTCTTCTCTTGTGCAAGTGCCGGCCTCTGGGTAGTAGCAGATCCAGAAGAGATATAGGTTTCGGGTAGATCTTGGGACCAGCATCACTCACTTGGTACCATGTCTGGTATGGAGTACTAATCATGTTCCTGGTTGATAGCAAAGACTGCCCTCGACGGTCTGTCCACAGATTCTCGCTTCAACTCCCCCTGTTACACAAGATCGATGTGAACCTGGCGCTCGGTGCCACCAATGCGAGATCAGTGTTACCATCAAGTCCGCTGTGTGATCTGGGCGCGTGTGGCGCTACCCCAGATGGACTCAAGTGCGTCATCCCCTGGACGTTGTCCCGCCAAACTCAATCAATGTGGAAGTCCGAACGATCCGCCAAGAATTGCTCTGTCTTTCTTCCACGCGACACATCAAGGCCCGTGCCGTTGCTAGAATGCTTCACCTGAGATGGTAATTGCTAGCAGGGGGGAGGCCAATGCAACGACCCTAGGCTACCGCCGTCAACCTGTTACCTGGTCTGCGGGTCCAAGTCCATGGCAGTCAGACACTGTTGCATCACGTCCCTCTCCATCGACCATGCGGTCCGCAGTCTACGCGTTCTAGCATCGGCACCTCAGCCTCTGTCTTGAACGAGCTGCTTCACCCCGATCATCTGATCTTACACACAGTCGATGCTGTGAACCACATTATCGAGAAGCCAGAGCAGGTTGACTCAGCGCTCGATCGACGCAATCGTCGGGAAGACTGTCGATCAGTGAATCGTCAATGCTGAACTACCTGCGTCAACGGACTTGACTGGTAGTGAAACCACGCATCCGACGATGCACAAATCCCGATCTGCACCCTCTTTAGCCTTCAACACTTCGGACCGGGTAATCGGGACTACGCCTAGCCAGCCTCAGTCGGGTCATTGGTCAACCCTCGTACCTGACTCAGCATTGTACCTGCCGTTTTCTGTCACTTCTCTTGTGACAGCCCTGGCTAGGCGTCACAGCTAGTGCCTCTCTTGGATACGACTCTCGGACGAAGCCGCAGCACCGCGCGTGGACCGCCAGAACGACCTACTGGTAATAGCGGTAAACACTAACCATCAAAGCTCCAGATGTCTCACCGCTAACCTTACATACTCAGCCCTACAAGCCGACGGCGCCCGCTACAGTGATCGTGTGGAATATCCGAGAAAGACTCTGTATATAGACTTCAGCGGTCATCAACGGTGGTACGTGAACGATCAAGCGTCATGTCAGACGATACGTTGTTACCATCGTTGCGCAGCACAAGGGTATCCGTTAAGCGCCTCTACTATATATGGCGCATCGCACATATTCCTATCACGGCATATGAGCGTAAAGATCACGAACAATCTCACCAGTCTGGTCACCATAACACGAGAAGCGTATGCTGAGCTTCTGTGTCTAGGCTTAACAGCTGAGGTCCTCGCGAGATATCATTGTTTGTTGTGCAGTACGGACGAAGACCTCGGTTCCAGAGACCCAACAAGAACCCAACAGGTATAATCATTTCGAAGTTGCTGCGAAAGCCGAGGATGAAACGTTCGAAGGCTGTGTTGACAGTGGGTTCATGTTACAGTCTACAATGGTACCCTGCAGCTCGCGTGACCTACGGCAAGGCTGCAAATGGAGCTCAGAATCGACAAAGAACAGCCGTGACGTCGGTGAAAATCAGAAAGCCGCAGTTCAACATACTTCTAGAAAGGTACGAATGTAGCGGCCAATCGGTAAGGCTCCAGTCTCGTCAGGAATGTTACCACAGCGGATACAGAAGATGACACCAGTCAAGCGGTGAGCAGGTGTAACAGACCTTGTGGCTGGAATCCTGGCAGCCACATCTGCAGCCAGACTTTGATCTTCTTCTCAAGAAATTGCTGCAGGTACCACGGCGATCATACCTCCTTCTACTAGGATGCTGGTGAACCTGGAGCCGATCAGTGACCGAAAGTTGATATCGCCGACCAAGTCCTCAGCCGAATCCCTTACTTTTTGTTCTCGCCTCGGGTGCAAGTTGACGGTACCTTTTCTCCCAAAACATCGCAGATAACAGAGTACTGCAATGCGAGCATCTGCATCTAGGCATGCCTTCCCAGTACAAAGAGGTAAGAATCGACTGTTTTCCCATTAAGGTAGGCACCTGTTCGTTTCCGTAGCCGGTCGAGTTTGTACATCTGCAGATTACGCTACTTCACTGACATCTTTGGCCTACTATCCAACACAGAATACTGAAACAACATGTTGAAACTTGCGCATGCACCACTTACCACATTCGCCTTCTCATGATCGCATGCTGCCTCTTGAACAGATGGAAGAAATCTATGATGGTGTTGAGAATAGTGTCAGCCGAGTGTAGGGTGATGGCGGGGACGTTGGGCACACAAATACTCCGCGTGCTTTCGTGCGTAGCCATGACTGGCCAGGGTACGTTCTGTTATGGTCGCGTGCCAGCGCACCAGTGCTTGTAGAACGCTTGATTGATATGGGCATTTGTATGAGAATGCTCAAGGCGCGGGTGCACTAATATTGCATTTGTGCACAACTTTCACTGCCATTAGACATCTCTCAAGTCCCTCTCGTCAACCGATCCACACTGCGCTACATTTGGTTGCTTCGTTTCTGACTAGTTGCCCTCATCTTTGCCCGAATTGGATGCCAAGCTTTTCAGGCGCCGACACGCCGACTTCGTTGCTCGCGATGCTGCCAAAATTTACGAGACCTCCGCGGGCCACCCCACGATTCGATCACTACAACGACGTCGTTCTTCTTGGTCCTCCCACAATGCGCGGCGCCATTGTCTTTGGCGGGTCATCGCACCCTAAGCTGGTCGACGGCGTGTGCGACCGTTTGGGCATGAAGCCTGGCTCTGCGACGCTGGGCAAGTTCAAGAATGGAGAGACGTCTGTCACGATCCGTATGGCTTACTGATCTGCTGCGTCTCTCGCGTTCTAATTGCTGGCAGACACTTCAATCCGAAACAAAGATGTCTTCATCCTCCAGAGTGGCAGCGAGAAGTGCGTAGCCAGGCCTACAAGCCCTTGCACATGCTAATTGCATGCAGAATCAACGATTCGGTCATGGAGCTGCTGATCATGATCTCTGCTTGTAAAGGAGGCTCTGCGAAGTCCGTCACAGGTACTGAAGCTCTTATCGGCCTTTGCCCCACCGTCCACTGATCGTGAAAAGCGGTTATGCCATACTTTCCCTATTCGCGCCAGTCGAAGAAGAAGCAGCACCGTGGAGCTATCACAGCTCGTATGGTCGCCAATCTCCTTCATATTGCTGGTGTGAATCACGTCATCACCGTCGACCTTCACGCCTCTCAGATGCAGGGCTTCTTCAAGTGCCCAGTCGACAACCTCGTAGCCGAGCCTCTCCTCGCTCGCTGGGCGCGCATGCATGTGCGTGACTGGAAAGAAGCTGTTGTAGTCAGCAAGAATCCTGGTGGTACCAAGCGGGTGACATCGCTGGCAGACGCCATGAAGCTCAGTTTCGGTATTGTTACAACGGACAGGCGAAGGGCAGGTGGAAGCAGGCCATGGAACGAAAGTGCCATGTTCGAGCAGCTGAGACTTGACGGGCCTTCAGATACCCGCGAGGTCGAAGCTGCACTCGATGCTGACGCCGAGCTTACACCTATCAGCAAGATCTCTTTCGATCCAAAGTCAGAGCCCGCCAACCCCAAGGTTGAAGTCGGCAAGCCAAAAGCTAGGTCAGGTCGCACACCGTCGAATCCGCTATCACGTCGTGCCAACGGAACCATCGGTGAACACCCTCTTTCCAAATCGATGCGCGCAAGCTCAATCGTAGAGCCGGAGGTTCCCTTGGAGCCTGTGCGAACCGAGGCGTTCACTCAGTCTGAGGACGCGGACGGCGAGCAGAGTCAGGGTAAAGACAATGTAGAGGAGGAGGAAGAAGAAGAGGAGGAGGAGGAGGAAGAGTATACCGACGAGGTACGCCTGGTAGAGTTGATCATCATGAGTATTGCTAACACGCACAGCGTGCGAAGAATGTTATCCACGGACGCCTCGTACAGGGTCACATCGTTGACGACACACATCCCTCGCCCGTCATCTCTGCATCGTCCCACACCAACTCATGGCGCAACCGTCCTCCTTCCGAAGGCGAGAACGAAGACATCCCTCCACACATGATGAACTCGTTCATGTCGACTACCTCGTCCAGGAGAGATAACCTCGAGAACGAGCACGGCCACGCTCTCGGTGGTACATACGACGCAGCTGCATCATCAGAAGATGAGGAAGAAGACCTCCAGAACCCGGAGATTGAGACAATGGTCACACTTGTAGGCAACGTGAAGAACAGACCAGTCTTCATCGTTGACGACATGATGGACAAATCGGCATCCTGGATTGCCGCAGCTGAGACTGTCGTCAAGCGCGGTGGTGCTACCAAGGTCTACTGCATGGCTACGCACGGTCTGTTCGGCGGTGACTGTCTCGAGGAGATGTACAACTGCGAGTGCATCGAGAAGATAATCATCACGAACGCATTCCCCATCCCAGAACACAAGCGGGAGCAGGCTGGCGACAAGCTTGTCGTTTTGAATGTCGACAACTTGCTTGCCGAGTCTATCAGAAGGAATCACCATGGCGAGAGCATGTCGCAGCTCTTCATGCACTACGACTAAGCGCATCAAGAATATTCGATGATAACACTATGAATCAAAAGTAGGAGTTTGACATTTCATTTGGACAGTCACACATAAGACCATTTGGGCGTTGAAGAAATGTTGCTCGGCGCAGCAACAGCAGAAGGAGCAAGTGTAACGGGATTTGATTGAACAGGCACGGAAGCAGGCGAAATGAGGTTCAAAGCCTGGTCGCAATACCACAAACACTACCTTGATACCACGCATATTCTCTGCGCAAGACTGAAAATATTTTGTTCTCTCTCAAGAACTTACTATCTTTCAGGTTATCCACTCCCATCCGACTGCTATCTTTTCTGTCCTCCAGTCAACCGCTTCTCGCTTTTCCTACCTTCGGGATTGCGAGGTGGGCTTTGAGTCGGCCCTTTCTACGGTTTTCTCACGCATGAAAATTCAGGCTCCAAAAGTATATGTCCAAGCCATATATCGATTGTCTTGCCGGCTTAGGCAACCGATTGCAAAATGCAGGGTGCGATAGAATTAGTGACTAGGCTCTACCTTCCTACTGAACAGGTCCAAAACAGTGCCGTTCCTTTGAGTCTTCCAGACGTTGACCCTGCCCGTGTGTCTCGCAGGCTGAATCCTTCAGAAATGCCAAGTGGCTATCCGGACCTGGAAGGATGCGTTAAGAACATTTGGGCCTCGCCTCAAGCGCCGCACAACCTTCTCAATTTAAATAGCGCCCCGCGTCTCGAAACGCGTGGGTTGACGCGTCGCACGTTATGACGTCGGCGCTCTGGCATCACGCGTCTGCCTGACAGGCCTGGGACACACCACTTTGCCTACCACCCTCGACATCAGCGCATGAATTACATACGCAATCCCCTACCTGGGGATCTTGCTCCCAGGGGTACTAGCCGGCCAGACATGGTACTCCCTTATGAGAATAGGCAGGCTAATAGCATGTTTCTTACCAGGTGTGGTGCTCGGACCTACACTCACCGTCGTTCAGTGCAGCCCTGGCCCCTTCGCGCTTCGCGAGACACTGCCCTGTTCTAGCCTGTCTCGCTGCCGTATGTTCTTGTTCGCATCTCGCGTGCACGTTTCTCAATCTTCGACTGACCCCCAGACTTGCACAAGGTTGGTCAATGATACGAGGTAGCGACCCTCCTTGATGGAAATTCCCACTCCATCCGCGCCACCGTGGCTTATCTGACCGCTCGTATGAAGGATGGACAGACTCAGGGATTCGCAAATAGGGCAAGGGATAGTTGTATTCTGAATCACAGCGCTGCGCCAGTCGCGTCGGCTCGGTCCACCCAGAGCAGGAAACCGCTAGAGCCAAGCGGGATCTTTAGGCATCACACGGCAATGAAGCATCGGGTACAGAGTTTTTCAGTGCTGTCAGTGATGTACGATCCCAGTTTCTGCGTGTACCCAAGTAAACCTACGGCCACCCGCAAAGGCGGTGTGTAGCACAACTCTTACGAGTATAGATCCCCGAGCAATGACCTGGATCGACTCGATTCCCCTTGCTCCTTGTTCCTTCCCGGCTTCCACACTCCGGTGACAGCGCTGAGAAGGTAAGCGCAGTTACAGGGAGGGCAGCCGGTCCAAATCGTCCCGGGACCTGTGACAGCGGCCCGCGCAACGCTGGTAAGCGCTGGAACTTTCGGCCAACGACCTCATGTCTTCCTACTGGTACATCGCACGGAGAATGCATACATGTCAGCATTTAGCTCTCCATGTGGCAGCTCATTGACAGCAAGGTATCCGTGTCATCCTGGTTCGTCTCTCCAAGCGATTGCGCCATCAGGCTGCGCGACAGTCGCGGTGACTTATCTCACATCATGATCATAGAGATGCTTTCCGCAGCACAGCGACATGTCAATCGACTCACGTCCCGCGTTCCGCTCAGAGTTGCTTTTCCACCGCCGTGACAGTGCCACCAACGGTATCTCCAAATACAAGGGCAATCGTCTTGATTAGGATGCTCGTGCAACATCATTGGACTACAAAGCGGCGACACTGCCTCATACAATGGCTCTGAAGTATCAATATCTTTACTACCTTCCATCTGACCATTTACGGTTATATACCCAGTGGGGTCTGGCAGTGACATCAGACCACAGCCCTCAATCTCGAAACCCTATACCTCACCAATGGAAAGCCCCTCTCAGCACGGCTGGGTACAGAGAGGTAATGCTGCACTCGAGCTGGTTCACAGGGCCATTGCCTGCATCGACCTCATTGTGACGGTGTGGAAGAACACTCTTTATGTCATCACTGGGCGTGATCAGTCAGTACCGATATTGTCACATTGGTTATGCCCCACTGACCCATCTCAGTCACCGTGAGTCTGAAGTGCAAGAGGTAGCCTGACTGTGTGTATGTTAGCGTCTATGGGGCTTCGCAGGGTGGATGGACGGAAGTAGGATGCTGGTGATGACGAAGGGCTGTATAGAATAGAGTGAAGCTTACACTATACCAAAAGTACATAGATTTCTTCGACAAATAGATTGCCATGGCAGGAAACCTTACAGCTGCTCAACAGTTGATTGATTTGAATATGAACATGGCCATGGTCATGAAAGTTACCTCGGTCCGGAGTGTCTTCATAACATGCACGCCTCTCGACGCCCACGACCTCTCCTTACCTCGTCAGTGACTAAATAAATACTATCTCCCACACCTCACTCGCCCCTTACCCTCCTCCTCCACTCCATCACCAGCCCCCTCTCCCTCTCAATCGCCGCATCCCCAGGAACCAACCTACACGCACACTCAATCGACTCCACCGCTCTCTCCACATCTCCCCCTTTCCCCATCAACCGAAGCAACAAGGCCTGCCTATAGCAAAACTTCGCCCTGTGCACATCACTCGGCCTCCACTGATAGCCCTCCATCCAATACCCCTTCTTCAGCGCCCTCAACGCCATCTCCATATTATCCGCCGCCAGAACCTCCGCGTAGGGCTGACGCGTCTGGACCCGGCCGATCTGGACGTGCAGGATATTGAGTTTCATCAAGAAATACGTTTCCGCGAGTTGAGCGGCGAAAGGCTGGCCGGCCTTTCCCACAAGCGCAGGCCACGAGCTGGAAACAACGAGCTGCTCGATTTCCAGCGCGGCGTCCTGCCATATCAGACAGGCTTCGTCGGGCTGGCCGGCCTTGAAGAGGGACTGGCCGGCCGCCTTTTCGTTATGGGCGGCCGCCAGCACGACAGCCGGGTCGATGGCGTTGTCCTGTGCGATGTCCTGTTCGGCGGCGTGGGCGAGGGGTCTGTCGACCAGGCCGCGGATTTTGATCTTTTTGAAGCCGCGGAGACGGCTGCGGAAGGGGTGGAGAAGGGCGGTTTGGGTGGTTTCGGAGAAGAAGTCGGTGAGGGTGTCTTTGTACGGTGAGGGTTCGAGGGTGGCTCCGGGTGCGATGGTGAGTTTGAGTGATATCTCCATGCCAAAACCTGGTATGTATATATCTCCGTCCATTAGGACGTCGCACAGCACGTCCATGTCTCGGCCTAGGAGCATCAGACTACAGGGGTCGACGTTGTAAGAGTTATGTTGCTGCGCGTTGCTGATGTGCTTGGGGCAGACTAGGGAAACGGACAGGACGTAGCCGTTGAAGAAAGCGCTCGCGTGGCTCGAGGTGACGACGGGGACTTGCAGGTGGCTGAATAAGCCTCGCAGCGGGATGCCACCGGAGCTTGTGAGGCGGACGAAGCGGTTGGTTTTGACCATGGTGTCGTATGCTTCTCTGTGGATTTGCCTCGAGGTGAGTAGGATGGAGGTCCTCGTGTCATGTTCGACACGTGCAAGAGTGTCGGTGAAATCGAAGTCGAGCTCCGGATCATCTGGAATTGTGATGGTCGTTGGTCGAGGTGCAAAAGAGCATAGTGCGATCTGGTAGATCTGGTTGCGTATCTCTCTTGGAAGGTCGAGGAAGCGGAATGGCTCTGAAGTGGGTGGGAAAGCCATGTTGCAATAATATTGATGAAGTTCACGTTTGCGGATGATAGGGTCAGCAGTGGGCGTCTGGACGACAGCAAACAGTTGTATTCAAAAGACTTGTGCTACGAATAAGGTTTCTTGCAGTGACGCGCAAGGAGATGTACTTGCCTAGGAAACTCGGTGCATGTACGGTTTCCAGCCAATGGGTTGATGTTCACGTGTTCACGCGTGCTGCACGCGCAGATGGTGCGGGGCAGCTGGACGCCAGTATCGGATCGGCACTGATAAACCCTCTCCGGTTCCAGGACGGTCCGTTTCGTATGTATACGATGGAGAGAAGCAATTATAGACCCTGCAACCTTGGAGACGAAGCGTGAGCAAGATGTTTTCCGCATTGGGCGCTATGGTCAGGCATCCTCGCGTCTCCGACGATGTGGACCGTAGTAGATTTAGATATCCGTTTAGATATTGACCTCTTTCTTAGATGCTCCACTCTCTTTCCACAACCCGTCTCAGGCCCTCCAAGCGTTCCTCTCTTGCTCCGCGACCTCAGCATCAAAGAACACGCCTCCGTCATCCCTCTTCTCGCCATCTGTAGTCTCGTCATAGCTCGCTATCCTCTTATGTCCAGAACTTGCACTTGAGCTGTGTAATGTCGATCCATCCAAGCTTCCTCCCTTGTCTCTCTTAAAGTCCTCTGCACGCTTCAGATCACCGGGATATAGGCCTGCGCTAGGTGGGGGCGAGGTGGTGGGTGTCTGGTTTGCAGAGGCGCTGCGGTTGCCCCAGCCTTTGCGCTTCTCGCTGGCCCACGAGCCCCAGGAGGAGAAGTATGCGCCGGCGCTGGCACGCGCGTTACTGAGGTCTGGGGCTTGTGCTTTCCCTGTGACGAGATCAGTGATGTTGTTAAGGTTGCATGTCTAGTTGACTCACATTTGCCCGCTGGCTCGGGTACGATGCCCTGCTTTTCCTGCTCGAGCCGTAACTTCTCAGCTGCAGCTCTTTGCTCTTCCTGTCGCTCTCGCTGTGCTTTGCGCATAGCCTCAATGTCTGCCCACAATTTGTTGTATGCTGTCGAGACTTTCGCTTGACCGGCAGCAACTCGCTCGCCAATGACTTCCCTTGACTTCTCCAGTCGCTCGTCGAGGTGTAACTCTGCTACTTGCCTATGCGCCACGCTAATATCAGCACACAGATGCCCATTGTAACGGCTTGAAACGTGGTATTGGAAAAAAGACTGGCACGCTTAGCAGCGGGAGAGAGAACGGAAAACTACTACTTACGCTGCGAGTCGTCTTTGCACGTCTTCGACTGACAGGCCGCCAGAGCATGGGTGCTTAGGGTCAACGATGTCGAAGAGGTGTGAGTCTGTGTACTTGTTCCATATTCGGAAGTTCTCTGTCTGCATCCACGAGTGTACCCACTCATTTGCAAATTCGCTTGCGGGATCACCGTGTACCTCTGGCATGAGAGGCTCATTGCTAGGGTGCTTCTCCGTGTAGAGCTTGTACTTCACCGAACTCAACATGGCGAGCAGGTACTCTTCAAACTGCATCCTGATGAATTCCTCACTCCCTGTGTACCCATGGTCCTTGGGCCGGGCGGGGTTCGTCTCGTCCCAAGTGTCGTTGACTGTTTGAGTCAAGAAATCTATCCAGCGCCGGTCTGGAGTCGATAGAACTGATGCTTGACGCAGTGAAGCTGAAGTGATGTTCACGGTATGGTCATCGAGGTTGATCAGTACGTCACTGTAACGATCCTTTTGCTGCAGCAGTAGCGAATTCGTCGATCCAACAATGTATGCTTTGGTGTTTGCATCGGCAAGCATGTCGAGTTGCTGTAGTGGCGTGTAGGGGCCAAAGAGAGAGCCTTTTCCAAATAGTTGAAGTGGAAGGCCCATGTAGGCAAGTACTGATGCTGTCAGTAAGATGTCAAATCGGGTTGTGTGCAGACTGACAGGATGAACGCTCAGAAGTTTTGAGACTTGTGGGCATCACGATATTCTCCTCAGCCGAGTTGAATGCAGGGTCAGCGGAATCCTGAAGGTGGCGCATAAGGCCGGGTATCAAAGAAATAAGGGCAAATTGCATCATGCACAAACGTTCGCAATGAGAGCCGAAAAAGAGCACCTAGTTGCTGTCAGCACTGCCCTGGTTTGGAAGCTTCCCCTGCACATAATCTTGCGGTCCTGCACTGTCCTCACCTTTCGCTGAAGCAAAGCACACTTGAAAAGAACAAGAGTCTGCCACTTGAACTCATGTATGAGCTCGCGAAGCGATATGCCAAAGTAGTGTTCGACCTGGCCTTCCTGGTTCTCAAGCAGCCGTGGCAGACTCTCGTGGAACCTCTGCAATATCTCGATGTCCTTGAAGTCTCTACGTAGACGACGTCAGCAATTGTCCTTCTGCCTCCATGCTCGCTACTACCAAGCGCCTAGCCTCAGCACAAGACATACCTCTGCGCAAACCAGGCGGCCGTAACGACACCAAGTTGCGCCTTGATCGCCCCAAAGTGCTGAGGGCTGTCAGTCACAACAACTACCGCCTTTTGCACAGTACTCCTTGTGACTTCGGCAGGTCGATCGATCAGTTCGGTCGCGGGGAGTTGTCGCGTGCATGATATGCCAAAGAGACTTGTCGCGGCATGGGAAGACGTGGCCGAGCGGCGGAGGGTAAAGTAGGAGTAGTCTTCTGTCGAGCTGGAATGAAGTCAGTGCTGAGTCCTGAGGACAGCAAGCAGCATTTGAGTGCAACAGGGCAAGCAGAGCCCAACCGCTGCACTACTGATATATATATCATGAGCACTCACGCATGCGCACCATCACTCAGGGCCATGAACGGCAGCAGCGGCCAGTCATGTTCAACAGCGGGATCCTCGCCATCTTCCAGGCCAATCCACGCTTCAACCTCAGGACCCCGCGCATGGTGGAAGTCGATGACACAGACAAGCGGCGCGAGCGCAGTCGAGGAGGTCAAGGTCGCCATCACGCAGTCAAGCAAGATATGCGAGAGGTGAGCAGGGTCGAGTCGAAGCCATGCGCCAGGCTCGCGATCCCCAAAAGTGCGGGACGCGGAGGTGTTGGCGGTGACGATGGATCATCAGCCTTGTCGATCTAAACTGCTTTGAGGCGCCGAGGCAAGCCATGAGGCGTGACGGCCCGTAGATCATGCAATTCACCGCACACCGGTGGCCTGGAACACGACAACGTCCGGCCGTTACATCTAGTTCTGGTGGTTGTGATTGGAAGTTAAAATGGTGACGATGATGCAGCTGGGTACCTAAAGTTCTATCCACACCAGGCCATCGGCCAGTCTAGATCTCGGCCATACCTTATTATAAGTAGTTGTCAACCAAGCGCAGCGTGATCATTTACGTCGTGAATTGTGCTTCTATTCTTCTGGATTGAACACAAGAGGAGATACTCTGAGCCTGAGCCGATGTTGGCATGTCGCTTGCCATCGCCACTTCACCAAATCCAGTCGCTCGTCCAACACGCCTGTGAACCAAAGCGGAATTCAAGAAACACCAACCACCTCCTCTTCTACCGTACCTGTCATGGCAGTGGCCCCTGAAATGAAGAATATTAGGAGAAAAGACTATTGACCCGCCCGCACGAGGCAGGTCGCGACACCAGATTTGAGCGAAGCGAACTCCTTCTCGAAGAAGTGGGTCATGCCATGCAAGCAAGGCGGTGGTTCGGCGCTCAGGGCCCCTGGGTATCTCAGCTGCCGTTCTGTTCCTCCTGTGCAGTAGTGTCGACGTTGTGGTAATCGAGAATCTCCGAGTACCTGCAGTAATTAGCATATGCGTGCCATACTACGAAGCAGTCAGACTCACATCATGATCTTCCAGGTGTCGACTGGGAGATCGGCGTCGTTGAACGACCAGTCAAACTTCTCCTCAGCGCTAGGCTCATCGGTAGGGTCGTGGTATGGGGCAAGGTATGGGTGAGCGAGGGCTTCTGAGGCCTTGACACGCTTCCTAGGGTCAAAGACCAGCATGTTCTCTAGCAAATCGATTGCTATACTTTATCAGCAGATGCACACCGCAAAATGCTAGATCAACGTACCTTCCGCCTCAGCATTCCTGAACTTGTTCGCCAAAGGCTGGCGCTCGCGCTTGGGCAGAGACTGGACAAATCGCAATGTCTGGTGGACGTCAGTCAGAGATAACTTGCTGGAGATATAGGGCCACTCACGTTTTCACTGCAGATGGTCTGGATAACATCATCTGGGGGAGTACCCAGGAGTTCTGTGATGATGGAAAACTGGTTGACGTGGTCTTTTCCAGGGAAAAGAGGCTTGCCCTCAAGCATCTCTGCAAAGATACAGCCAGCACTCCAGATGTCGACCTCAACGTCGTATTTTTGCCATGTGAGCATGATCTCGGGCGCACGGTAGTAGCGGGTGGAAACGTAACCGGTCATCTGAGGATCCTGTATACGGGCCAGGCCGAAATCGCAAATTTTCAAATCGCAGTTCTCGTTTACGAGGATGTTGCTGGGCTTCAAATCACGGTGAACAACACCGGCTGAGTGGACGTATTTCAAGCCACGCTATTAAGAGTCAGCAATGCTTCTCCAGATATGTCGGCCCGCCACATACCAGGATCTGGTAAAGAAAGTATTGGATGAATTGCTTCTCCAGCGGTCTGGAGGTAAGCAGGCGGTGAAGATCGGTTCCGAGGAGCTCCGTGACGAAGTAGCTGGGTCGATCAGTAGAAGTTTCAGAGGCGGTTGCAGGGTTATCCTACATGTCCTCCAATGGGGAGATGAAGATGTCGCTCAAGCTAATGATCTGGTCTGCTGTCAGGAACAGTCGATTCGACTATGAGTCGGGGAATTTTCGTACGTTCTCGTGCCTTAGGTGCTTTAGGAGCTTCAACTCGCGGTAAGTGCGCTTCGAGAGGACTGGTGTGCTGAATGGCTTCATGATCTTCTTGATCGCCACGGCCTGGCTAGTGAGCTGATCCTTCGCCGAACTGCATCGCTGATAAGCCTGTAAGTTTCTAGTGGCAGGGTGATGATGCATACCAGACGAGGCCGAAGGCTCCCATGCCTACGGGTTGCAGATCGGTGTATCTGTACGTGTTAACTATGTGCAGTTGCGCAATGTGGGGTAGTCGCCGCGCACCTGCTTGTGATCTCGAACGTCGTGCCGAAGATTTGGGCGCGCACAAACTCAGCCATGATGGATTACTGCTTTCTGGATTTTGCGACAGGCGCAGAGATGGGGATTTTGGAGGGGCGAAAGAGGTGGTGGTGGTGCTGGAGGGTAGCGTCTAGCAGGTTTGTAGTGCAGACAAGACCAAAACAGGGCTGTGTGCGTCTATTGGTCTGGTGGGGTCTCCCACGGGATTCAGGGCTGCGCTGCTGCACGACTGCAAGAGTTTGCGCTGGTAAATCGAGGCCCAGAGTCTGGAAGGACAGTTTTTAGTAGTGCACAATATGCCGCCAGGGTGGACGCAGCAAGGAACGCGTTCGGTAGGGAGAAACACAGTGGCCGAGGTGGGCGACACAATGACGGATCGAGGCTCGACGAGTGACAGAGGGGCGGGATGCGGATCACTGCCGGGTCAGGGGCGAAGACGTACTTTAAGTAAACAGTGTGATGAGGGACAGCGAGACGAGGGGCAGAGAATAACGCGGTGTGCAAGGCCGATTTGCAGTGCCCTGGCAGCGTGCACCGACGGTATCGAGTCGATGCCAACTACGTCATTATCGCATTTGCGGAAATTCCATGGAAGCTACCCAATCTGCGACAGCGCAACTATGCCGCTCTGCACCGCCAACTCACGACTTGTAGTGATGATGCAGCTTTGTCGTACCTGCTGACAAGCCACAAGATACCACTTGATGCTGTTTCCTGTTCTCTGGAGTCTCCTCCCCCACCTTCCTTGTGGTCCATCCTCGTTAGGTTGCGCCTCCCGTTTCGATCAAGCCATCCGCGATCGAGATCGCAATGCCTTAGTGCGGTCCTCAGTGCCCGAGACTGTTATTCTCATCGACGGTCCTTTTGCGGTGAACGACATCTTGATGTCGACGCGTCTTGCTCATACAAGGTACAACGCGCGCAGATCTCGCGAAAAGTCTGTTATCCTACAATTTGGAGCCTGCAATGTTTGTCCAGACGAGCAGAGAGCTGACACAATGCTACCACTACCGGGCATGCCGAAATCAGACGCTATTCCTGCGCTGGATTGACTCCGCGGCTGTCGAGCGTTGTTGAGTGCCATAGACTAAGTGCTTCCATCCATGTGTGGCCGGTTCAAAAGGCACTACGGCAGCATGTGCAGACCATGGAACTACCTAGGGTATTGCAATACAAATCGAAAGGCACATGCCCTTCACGGGCGCAATCTCCCACCGCTCCGACATACTTGTCGCAATCCACGATTCACAATCGGCTCAGATCCTTCTGACTCGGATACGATGTAAATTGATTGCAATGCGAGGTCCCGTGACATCCAGGAGATAGGCCTGGACAAGCGAGGGCGTGACGATGCTTCCAAACCTCCAACGCGCTGGCTGCCCTGCCAAATGTGATGCAGCGCAGCCACTGCGCAAATCAAATAGAGTGAGCTACCGCTGCAGCATGCTCCATTCCACTCTCGACTCGCTCGCTATATGTTGATCTGAAACGAGGCTGCAAGCAGCCGAACTCACAGAGACTACATCGCTGACAGCCCTGACCATCGACAGCAAAGACAAAAAGGAAAACCACATGACAGCCATCTAGAAACGGCTCAGCAGTGACATGCGTTGCAAGAGTGTTGCGGTTCCCGAGCCTCGTGTCGAGCCGGTGCCAGTCCGCCCGTGATGCCTGAGCTCGGCGTATATGGCACAGATCTGAACAACGTGGCAAAGACAGATGACAGATCTGGGGTGCACATGGTGTTCTGCGGATTTCACGATTACTTGTGCATACTGTGTCGCGCTGGCCTGGAAATAAGTGTGCATTGGCGTGCAGAGCTCAAGCGCTGAGGGCGCTGATAGGCGGAAGTGCAGCCTCAATACGAAGCTGTGAACCCTGGAGATCTTCAGTGCAAGTGGGTATCCGAAGGTCGAGCGGGCGTAGAGTGCTTGCTTTTTCCCGTGGGATAGCTACTTGTAGCCGCTATAAGCAGACAATGGAGCTCTGGCGCAGCTGGGGCAGCAGCTCAGCGAAGGCTCCCTTGGAACACGATTGGAGAGGCAGGGCGTTTGAGGACCCATCTGGCGAAGCTGTTACAGTCCTTTAATTAGATGCAGCCCAGATGCGGGTCTAGCTCGACACACCATCCAAGAACATCTAACGGGTGCTTGCGGGTGCAGGAGAGCAGAGGCTTGGAGCGCATCGACTCTACTGTTATGCTGCTGCATGGAGACGGGATGATCTGAGGCGTGCGGTACACTACTCCCAGTCGGGTGTGTGGCAGGGCGTTGGAGAGGCTCAAGTCGTTCAGCTGAGCAATGGCCACAGCTGTGGTGACGGTTGACGGCCATGTGGGAATGTCCTGCAGCATCCAGCATTCAGGACCCGTCTCGCGCCTATCGCAAAGAGGACCAGGGTGCCCGCATTGAGGACATTGTGTCTGCGGGCACGAAACGGGAGCGTCAATGAAGGGCACTTCTTTGCAGCGGACGTGCAATCTGCCAATAGCACGCCGTGGTCAAGAGTAAGCCACTGCGGGCGAGCGTCCATCCACTGCACCGTCTGCGCGCATCATCAGCTCTCCGCTGGCCCAACGCACCCCGTCTCCAAACACACCCGCCATTGTCCGCGCTGCTGGTATTGCTGGTACTGCCCTGCCGCTGCTGTTGCTGCTGTTGCTGCTCTTGTTCTGCGCCGGCTCGTGCCGCTGTCCCACCGGCTGCTTGTCGATGCTCGTCTGCCAGTTTTGCTTGAGCAAAGCAAGCTAAGCTAGAGTGCTAGCCATCGCCCTGGCCGTGAAGGGAGCTCGCAGCCGCGCAGCGCTTGCTCTACCTACCCATCGACCACCGCCTCCACCGTCTGTCTGCAGGACTCGCGCAGCGTCTTCGCTCCCCGTCTGCGCCCTCGTCCGCGCAGCTGTCCGCGAGACTCGCGCTGCCGTCGTGCCCCCCCGTTGCGGCTGTCCCCTCGCACCTTGGCCTGCCTGCCGGTGCTGGTTGACGAGCAAGGCGCAACTGCCCGCACAGGCCTCCTTCCCCGGCGCGAGCTGCACACCCTACGACGACGAGACGCCCTTCGACGCCGCCCACCTCCGCCAAACACTCCCTCGGCTGCGCTGGTGCCCACGCCGGCCCATCTCTGCGCCCGCACGCACTCGCACTCGCACGCCGCCTGCATCGCCTGCTCTTCGCGCTCTCGACCCGCCGCACGCCTGCGCTGTCGCCGCCCGACCTCCCCCGACGGAAGCATTCAAAGCCCCAAGACACCCGACGCACTCACACTGAGACGCTGTCTCGCCACGGCGCAACGCCTGCAGCCGACTCCCTTGCGACGACGCGCTGGGCCTAGTGCTGCCCCCATCCACCCTCCCGACCGCCCTCAGCATCTTGCGGCGGCCCGCCGCTGCGACCTCCAGACACCATGGGCATCTGCATGAGCTCCAGCCCCGAGGATGGCGAGCAGAAGAAGCGCAGCCAGGCCATTGACCGCAAGCTCGAGGAGGACTCGCGCCGTCTGCGCCGCGAGTGCAAGATCCTGCTGCTGGGTACGCAACAACACAGCGCATCACACGCATCCCTAACACGCACCGCTAACACGCACCTCAGGCTCTGGTGAAAGTGGCAAGTCGACCATTGTCAAGCAAATGAAGATCATCCACCAGAATGGCTACACCCAGGAGGAGCTTGCCATGTACCGCCTGACAATATACAAGAACGTCATCGACTGCGCCAAAGCCCTCATCGGCGCCATGCGCCAGTTCGAGATCCAGCCAGAGATCCCCGGCAACGACGAATACTGCAATTATCTCGTCGACTATACCGTCGACCCGGACCCGGAGAAACCCCTCGACGCACGCGTCGGCCAGGCCATCACGTCGCTATGGCGCGACGGCTGTATTGGCAAGGTGCTCGAGCACTCGAGCGAGTTCTACCTAATGGACTCGGCCCCATAGTACGTTTGGGCTATATCGTGTTCCCCACACGGCTAACCTCCTTAGCTTCTTCGAAGAGGTCGAACGAATATCGGACCCTAATTATATCCCCATCGAGTCGGACGTTCTACGAGCACGAACAAAGACCACCGGTATCTACGAGACAAGATTTACCATGGGCCAATTAAGCATCCAGTATGTTACGCACGGCTACATCAAACTTTGAAGCGTTTCGGCTAACATGAAACAGCATGTTCGACGTAGGCGGACAACGGAGCGAACGCAAGAAATGGATACATTGTTTCGAGAACGTCACATCCATCATCTTCTGCGTGGCCCTGAGCGAATACGATCAAGTGTTGTTAGAAGAGAGCTCACAGGTACGGCGGCCACTAATTGACTCGCTGATTCAGCCACTGACTCGTGCTTCCAGAACCGTATGATGGAAAGTCTAGTCCTCTTCGACTCGGTAGTAAACAGCCGATGGTTCATGCGGACATCAATCATTCTCTTCCTCAACAAAGTCGACTTGTTCAAAGCGAAGCTTGCAAGATCACCGCTGGGCAATTATTTCCCAGACTATTCGGGAGGGAACGACGTCAACCGTGCCGCCAAGTATCTCCTTTGGCGGTTTAATCAAGTGAATCGTGCTCACCTCAACTTATATCCCCAGTAAGTCATGCCTTCATGTGGACATTGTCATCACTGCTGACCCCGCCAGTCTTACACAAGCCACCGACACCTCCAACATCCGACTCGTCTTCGCCGCCGTCAAGGAGACAATACTGCAGAACGCCCTCAAAGACTCCGGTATATTATAGCGCCGTCTCTCGAAGCTTTCCACCGTTTCTGGCGCCACACGTCGACCGCTGTGCATACCGCGCCCTCTTATTATATAATCTACGAGCTCCATTTACGATCACCGCTCCGATCGACCGCGCCATGCCCGGAACCCACCATTCTCAGTTCGGCCACGACATCAGGATCGGGACACATTCTTGCCTCTAGCCCATTTACAAAGAGCGCAGCAGCATTGGAGTTCACCGGCGTTTTGAAGATTCCCTGGGAACATCTGTTGATCATCTATCCACCTCTTTATTTACTTTTCTTTTCTGCTTGCAACACCCGCGGCCGCGTATATTACTATCACCAGCCCTGTTCTTTCCCGGCGTAGGCCTATCCGCCCATCTGCCTGTCTGTCTGTCTATCTGTCATACCAAGCTTACTTGCTTACTTACTTGTTCAACCTGTTCGTCTGCCTGTTATCGCTGCCGTCTGCTTTTTCAACGCGAACTCCAGACTCCCTCCACCCCTTTCCCCCAACGTTGTGTGTGTGCGTGCGCCCCTCGTGTGTTTGTCTGTTGTTATTGTTGTTGTTGTTGTTTTCTGGAGCAAAAAGTTGGGTACCCTGGCTCGCCGTACACGCCCAATATGGGAGGAACGAGCGGGAGGAACGAATGAAGGAAAGAAACATGTGGGAAGGAAGGAATCGCATTCCAAAGTGGAGTACGGGAAGGAAGGGAAAGGGAAATGAATCGAAAGGAATGGAAAGGACAGGAAAGGAATCAAAGACTAGGAAACTCATGTACGGTATAAATCTCTCTCGTTCTTTCTTATTATCCCCAATCGGTCGGTCGATTGGTTGGGTTGGTTCGTTACCGCACGCACGCACGGACATACGCACACTCACCGCACTCGCGCTCGCACTCCGTCCGTTCCCCACGTTCTGTCCTGTCCTGTCCTGTCTTGTCCTGTCGTCTGGCCTGACCCGGCCCCGGCACTGAAGTCCGCAAATTGTGGCGGTTGCTGTTTGCGACCTGACCTGCCGTCCATCTATCTATCTACTCACCTACGTAATCAAATCAATCGAATCGAGTCGAACTGCATCAACCGCACGGTACGAAGATAGAAACGCTCTTCGTACTCCGTCCTTTCGTTGCGTGCAGAGTTGGTGCCATTAGTGGAAATGCGTAGTGTCTTGTCGTGCTGTTCCTCCGGGAAGTCGAGGTCAAGTCAGCAGATGAGAAGGTAAACCGGTTTGAATCCTGTTTGTCGCAGTGGGAGAGCGCCAGCCAGGAAGCGCGGTTCTGCGCTCGTGCCTAGGTGGTACTTATGGTAGCGTCCAACATCGCTGTGATGTGCGCGTGAAGTCATTTCCAGAGTGAGAGGAGAAAGTGGTGGTTGACGCTTCTCGTGCAGTCAGTGACAAGGAGTGTGGCCCAGCTCTTTCCGTGTAAGCAGTGGCATGAGTCGGCTGTGTTGCGATGTGCGCGTGGGTTGATGTCGAGAACGACTTGAAAAGAAAAATAATAGACTTCCTTTTCGTTGCAGCTCGAGACAGGAAGAGCAGTTTCAGTCCTCGCACATAAGCAGTAGCAGTAGCAGCGAGATAGTATGATTACGTTCGTCAAATGCACATATGAATCAAAAAGTGAAGCTGCCAAGCAGAGGGATGGGGAAGAGAGCATTCCTTGGACTTTATATCTCGTGAAAGTTTTGTTTTTTCGAAGGATCGAGATGGGGACTAAGGTATTACTGTGGCGAACCTCCAGAGAATTCGGATCATCAAGCCAGCAAGCAAGCATTAACCGTCAAGCGTCGACCCAGATCAACCACGAACGCCATTTTCTCCTGCCATTTTCTCCTGTCACACATCGACCCACGACACACATGAACACCGTTTTTCTCCGTTCAATCATCAATCCATAGTAAGCACAAATGCCGTCTTCTCCCAATATCGTACAACTCGTTCAAATTGAAACAAACTCCGTGAAAAGCAACACAAGGGTGCAAACTGTTGGCAGGTAGGTCAGCGAGTGCGCACGGAATGGGGCAGGGGAGTTGAGCTCACCTCGAGGGATTGGGCAAGTCGAGTTGCAAACCGTAAACCACCTTTACTGCTTTACAGATCGTTTCGCCGTGCGATATTGTATGTCGTGACTGCATGATGTCAGTGTTGAGCAAAGGCACGGCCATGTGTGATGGGATCTTACTTGCTGGAACCGGACACAAGCAACAACGCAAGTACCTTCTCAGGTGACAGTGACCTCCTTCTGGCCAGCCTCATGCTTCTCACCAGCCTTCTGAGTCACTTCACCAATCTCTTCACCACTCTCTTCACCGCTCTCCTCACTCTCGGTATCATCTGAGGCCTCACCCACAGTGACAGCCTGGCTGACACCGTGGAATAGAGACACCGCGCGAGCCTCAGTGTTGCTGTTGCGCACGGCAGCCTTGAAGTCATCGATGAAAGACGCCTGAGGGCCGGCATGAGGCTCGATGATAAGCTCGCCGTACTCATCAACGTACTGGGTGACGCGTCGGTAGTGCCTATCGTACTGCCAGTCTCCGTAGAATATGGCGTTGGTGTCGAGGCCTTCTTCATAGAACGACAGCTGCTTGAAGAGCTTGTTGCCAACCCAACCGGGGATGTGCTCTCCAGGCGTGAGATTGCGAATGGTGATGGTCTTCAGGTTAGGCAGACGCTTGAGGATCTTGGATAGCACGGTGCGATAGTCACCGGAAGTGACGAAGTCGCCGTTGAGCAAGACGTCGTGCCAGTGTGCGTTGTTGATCGCCTCGATAAGGTCCACGTCGCGCTCGTTGAAGTCGAACTCACCCCAGATCTGCAGATCCTCCCAGGCCCAGTTATAGCCGTACTCGTGTTGCATGAGAGTCTCGGCAATGACGGTGATGTTGCGAACGTAACTGGCCACACCATTCACGTTGAGGGCGACGAGGATATCCATCATCTTAGAGCGGCGGGGGTAGATCGTGATGTTGTTCATGCGTTTGCCCATAGCAGGGTTGCTGAAGTTCTTGAAGCGCCGACTAGCCAGGCGGAAGTTGGCGAAGTCAGTGCGATGCTCAATCTTGCATGCAATTTCGGTGATGATCTCGTTGGGTAGAATCGGCAGAAGCTTAGGGCCACTGTGTCAGTAGCAATTTGTTTTCGAGGAAAGAGTTTTTTGGTAGATACGTCGTTACCTTGATATTGGGGAGAAAGAGGAAGGGCAAAAAGCGCACGAACAAAAGCAAAAAGCAAAACATGAGTGATGCTGGAGAGTTGGCAGCTCTCCAGCTTATTCTTTACTTACCCAGGTGGGGTCCCTGATGGTGTCGGTTTTGATCAAGGAAGGGGAATTTGTCGAGGAGTCCATTGTGATATATGTTGCCCGGCGTGAAACTATCCGTTAAGAGAGTGTCAACACCAAGCTGTGCAAAAGGGTGGTGTCAATGTCAAGAAAAGAGGGTGGAAACAGGTGTTGAAAGAAAGAAAGAGTCGAGGTGAGGTGAGGTGACTCTGATTTTTGTTTAATCTCTGGAGGCAAAGCTTGGCGCGAAAGCTGCGAGAAATGAACAAGGCGCGGCGCCGATGAAGTGAGAGATGAAGTGAGCGGATTGGCACATGATGTAAAGCACTTGTGTGCTGGTGGCTGCGCTTGACCTGGCTTGAACAGAAGTTGAGGAAGCAGGATGGGACTTGCTGCGGAGGGTCGTGAGGTCCTTTGGCTACCCAGAACGTGGTGGAATCTTGGTATTTGATAGATGCGGCAGTTGCGCAGGTTCAAAGGCCGCTACTATGCCACCGGGCTGGTGAATAAAGTGAAATTGTATCAGGTAGCTTGTCGTATATTGATGGAATGTGGTAGTGTGCACATGTTATCCACCAGACAGTCCTCTGAGTTGCACATAGCCTTGCTACTCGATGGGAACCCACTGAGAGCTCTTGTCCTGGTCAATTTGGTGTTGTCTTGCAGAGTACACGATTCCTGTAAAATGACTGGTACTCGTAAATAACGTCCCTGGGAGGATACACAATCGCCCGTGTAGCTCTAATATTGAGCAAGCTCGTCGTATCAAGCGGCGAAAGGGACCCAAAATCACCCCTTCGAAGCACAAGGAAGGTGTCAGTGTTGCAGGATGGTAACTGACGTTCGACCCAGCTGCGAGGCCCTGGCGCGACGTCACGACTCGCACGTGGCAGAAGCGTGAACGCAGGTGCGATCGCGATGCATACTTGATTGCATCGCTGTAGACAGGCTCACGCGGGCTTTGTCATCAATTATTGAGATTTTTCGGATCTGGCCATCAACATGTTCGCGCTTGACGATGGCGTTGGCTTCACCGGACGGGAGAGGCACTAAAACGAAGGTAGACCCACAAACATGCATCCTCTGCAAGAAGACACCACCAGACACTGCCATCTCTCCATCACAAGCATCATGGGTGCTGTACGTATCTGCATCATGTAGAGCATTTGACCCACCGGCTTGCAGCAAAGGTATACTCCGACTCGTTGCGGGGACATGGTAAATCTTCCTATTCGACCATGCAGCTTGAGTGCCTTCACCATCAGTAGCTGCCGGTCTGCCTGCAGAACTCACGTGAACAGTCGCTCAGCGTCCTGACCGAGTTATGCGCCTCTCTGATAAAACTCTAGTTACTGCAGCAACCTTCGAGTCGGGTCCATACTTGCTATCGAGTGCATGCGACTACCCTGACTATTGCCACCCAAAAATCACTTCCTGAACGGAACATTAGCCAAGACTGCCAATGCCATGAACTTCAGGAAAGCGCCGTCTTCGTATGTGCTCTCTGGTCGCTCTGTAATCCACGTAGAAGCGGCCAGTCAAACAAACACGGATTGAGGTTGAGACAAGGCGGGTATGATTTGCAGCCAAGAGTCCGAGCTGGGTTGTGGGTACTCGCCATTCTGGGTGCTGTTGAAGGCTGCGAAACTTTCCGTCAAAGCTAGGATGAGGCGGCCGCAGGCATTGCAGCGTCAGCGTCAGCGTCATGGAGCAACTGGTCAGACATTGTTGTCGCTCTGTGATGGAGGGTCATGGGAGTGAAAATCGTCCATGAGGAACAGCTGGGCCAGCAATCGGTGCCGAGGCTCGCATCTTTCGCCGTGATGCTACGGGCAATCTTACCTCTCCGCTCGTCCTTTCCGCTTCAATCACACCATCGCACGACCGTGAGTCTGTCGTCCTATGCACCAGGCTACGTTCGGCTTACGCCTGCATCCACGGCCACTCGTACGAGGTTGTGAGCAGTTGCGCGCCTACGGCCAGTCTGACCCCCGCGACGCACGCGCCTACACCACCGGCTAGGCTCCCCAAACCGTACCGAATACAAAAAAAGTTGCTCACATGCACATCCTCGCGGGATTCGCAAGCAAGGAAACGTATGCACACGACAAGATCATCATCGCCAGCACTCCGCTGGCACCAATCGCAACGGACCGTGAGAGACGTGCGGCTGTCCCGGCTTCCTTTGATTCTGCGCTTGATGTTTTCGTCAAAGCATGCCACAACCACACAGCGGTTGTGTTGGACGAACGTGGTAATTTCACTAAATCTGACCCGCTCTCAATGCTTCTAGCGCGCACCGACTGACTGTGTCCGACGACGAACGCTGTCATAGAGGTGGGGTTTGTAAGATTTGTGCACTAATTTTATTCGGTCTTTGTAGGTACGCCGGCGGACGAGTCTTTCGCACAAAGGTTTTGATGTTGCATGCTTGATTTACCTAAACCTTGTTGTGCATATTCACCACCTCCTTAGCCCGGACTCTGAATCGCTCTCAAAAGCGCGCCTTCCCCATCTGTGTTCCAGCTCTAGACTCTGCTATCAATTCTCCGTTGTGTATCACATAGTCTCCACTTTCGCCGCGCCAAACTTCCCCGCCAAGCAGTCGATGTGTACAGGAGATTCAAAACATTGAAACACGAAGAGCCGCCCCAAACCTCACTGGAACTTCTTATCGCCTTTCAGCCTCCAGCAAGCTAAAACGTGAAGATCGCTATTTGCACAGCATTGCCAAGGGCGATCGAACCAAACAGTGCTTCAGACTGCACAAGAGCCCACAGCTAAGAGCTTCGAAGCATATACTCAGACGCTAGACGCAACGTGAGGGCACCTTGCAGCTTGCGCGTTCGATTAAGCACCTGGACGCCAAGTCGTTGATCGCGCTCCACTGTCTCCTCCTGCATACTGCCCGCCTTCCACACCGGAAGAACCCTTACAGCCCGGACCACTAGAATCGATATTACACCGCGGACGCTCACAGCCAAGCCAGCAAGTGTGGAAGTAACTGCGACATCCCGCGCTGCATCCCCAGGCAGCACGTTTGTCGAGAAGACTTGGACTTTCATGCAAGGCTAGCCGCTGCATTACCCACCTCGCTACACGACTGGACTAGGCATACGCGGAATAGTATAAAGTCACCGGAGATTCCCTCTCATCATATCAGTACAACCTTATCAGCCAGTCACATCAGTCAATTCCCACACGCTCTAGCCCGCCTTTACTCGTGAGCACCCACGGACCCAGCGGAACCTTGGCAGCCACAACCCACTACAACCCACTTCCCACCCCACTCCACTCATATACAAAAGCGCCGGTCGCCTTGCTCTCTTATCTCCTCAGTCCACCTTCCTCAACCCACCTCCCTCAACCAAATACCAAATACAACCTTCCCACAATTTATACCTCCAACAACCTGGCGCAATGTCTACTTCTAGCCAATACCACATCCCGTTCCCCAAGAACTTTCTCTCTCTCAACACGCCCATCAAGCGCAATGGCGATGCCGCTGCCCCCGCCAGCAACACCGCTGAGCTATCCAGCAGCGCCGTCGCTGAGCTGCCCGAGCAGTCTGCTCACGGGTTTCTTTCCAACAGGCCCGACGGGCTTCAGCGCCACCAGTCCATCTCCTCAGTCACGAGCGTTAGCACCACCGCAGACTCTCTTGCGGGCTCGCCACCTAGTCTACCCGCCAAAGATGCCCGTTCACCGAGCGTTACTGAGGCGGCTTTCGCTCCTCTCGCGCTTAACACCCGTCATGCGCCGCTGCCTCCGAGTAGCTTTCGCGAGGTGGGTGAGAGGGGCGTGAAGAGCTGGTTCCTGACCAACAGGCGCTAGAGCCAGCCAGAGGGGTTGAGCCTTAAA
The DNA here is from genome assembly GCA_032595095.1 of Didymellaceae sp. YAFEF048. Lineage (NCBI taxonomy): Eukaryota > Fungi > Ascomycota > Dothideomycetes > Pleosporales > Didymellaceae > Didymellaceae sp. YAFEF048. The sequence goes on along the minus strand of JAVISA010000025.1, from coordinate 316,707 downwards.
GTGCGCAGCACGGGGTTTTCTTTTACTTGCATGGAGGGGCAAAGTGGAGCAGTGTTGTTGCTCAGTTAGATTGTAAGCTGGGACGGATGGATGGAAGGGGGAGCGAGCGGGCGCGTTACGATTTCACGATACCTCTCAGTTTTGTTTTGAAAGCGAAAAGCCACTCGCGGCACAGAAACCCAGACTACACATGCATGGCCTTGGGGTGGTACGGCGTTTGGTTGAGCATAGAGCAATAAACATCATCACACAACTGTACTTGACCTTGACCTTGACCATGACCACTACGATACCACACCCTCTACACAGCCACCTCTCTTCAGTTAGGTACACCGTAGCCGACCCTACTCACCCACCTCCCTCACCCCCTCAGACTCGTCCTCCCTCCCTCAAACCTACCCTTCCACCCGCCCGCTCACCCACCACCCGCTGACCCGAACACCCCCCCCCCCTCCCCACCGATCGACCTCCAGCACCAACACACCACCACAGCAGCCCTACTACATGTCAAACTCACCCCAGACCACCACATGTCGTTCGGAACCAAGTACACAGCCAGGGAAGGCGCACCCGAGTCGTTTACTACTTTTAGAGTTTTTAGTACCCGCGCGACCCGGGTGTTCCCGCGAACCGCTTGCACTTTCGGGTCGTTTCGCGAGCGGAGGGACAAAGCTTGTCTGGCGGAGGAACCAGCGGAAAAAGCTGGGGTGCACGGGGTGGGTGGGCTGACTATTGTGGGGAAAGGATTTGCTGCGTTTGGGCGTGGCGTTGGAGTGGGCTGTGGGTGTGTTGTGGGAACTGGGAGGGAGATGGAGCGGGAGAGTTTGAAGGGTCACGTGATGTCGATGTAGTACCCACGTGCAGTCGGCATAGGTATGGCTGTTTAGCAGGTCCAAGAAGGCCAAGAGCTCGTGTCTCACTGAGAAACGTTCAAGAGTTGCGGGAAAGAAGCTTCTGTGAGTTCTTCGCTTGATTCAACATGCGCTTTCTACACCATCTACCAACTAATCACACAGCTCAACTCAACTTAGGTCAACTCAACTCAACTCACCCCAGTCTCCCCTTCCCGCCACCGTACTTCCCCTCGGGTCCCTCAAGATGCGCATCCAGCACCGCCGACTTGCCGCCAAGCACGCTCTTAATCGCCTCGGGCAACAGCCTGCCCAACTCCTCTACTGTACTCGCATGCGCGGCCCAGATCTCACCTCCAGACGCCGCCTTCGCTATCCCGGAGTAATCGGGGGTGGGCGCGAAACTAATGTTCAACTCCTCATTCGACACTTTGCTCCCCTCGCCATCGGGATGGACCAGCAACATGGACCTGCGGGGCGCATTCCAGCCCTTGTTATTCAGGACGATGGTCAGGATGGGGATGTTGTAGCGCTGGGAGATCCAGTAGACGGAACCAGGGACGGAGAACAGGTAGGTCCCGTCGCCGACGATCTGGCACACGAAGCGGGCGCTGCCGGCAGCGTCGGTCGCGAGCTTGATGCCCAGCGCGCCGCCGCCGGACCAACCTAGGCCACCGCCGCCGCAGTTGATCCAGGACCCGGGGAGGGTGGCTTGGATTTGGTCGGCGACGAAGCCGGTTTGGGTAACGGCTTCGATGGCCCAGATGGTGTCGGCGGGGCAGTGGGTTTTGAGCTGTGAGCAGAGGTAGGGTGTTGCGAAGTGGCCGTTTGAGTCGGGCTTGGCTTCGTTGGCGATGGCGTCGAGTTTCTGTTTGTGGGAGGCTTGAAGGGCGGTCCAGCGGGAGGTGAAGAGGGCGCTGGAGAGTTTGTCGCTGAGGTTGCGCTGGAGGTGGTCGTTGAGCTGGGAGAGGGAGGTGTAGGAGTCTGCGCGGTAGCGTTGGATGGCGTTGAGGTAAAAGACGGGCATTTGCTGCTTGAGCGGGTCGACGTCGACGTGGAAGATCTTAGCCGTGTCTTTGGGGTGGCACTGGGTGTTGATCCAGGGCACGTCGCAGTCGATGACTAGGATGACGTCTGCGGTTTTGATGCTGGGGTCGTTGCCGTAGCGGAGACCGAGCCAGGCGGGGTGGTTGGCAGGGAAGCACATGTCGCTGCCGCCTGTGTCAAGCACGCGCAGGCCTTTGATATTGTCTGCCAGGTTCACGAGCTCCTGTACAGCAGCGTGGTTGCGGCCTGTGTAGCCTGCGATGACGAGCGGTTCCTGTGCGTTGACCAGTGCCTCTGCGATGGTTTTGACTCCACTCGGGGGAAGCGCAGCGGGCTCGACAGGGCGCCAGTAGTCGAGCTTCAGTTGATACGGCTCGAGGTCCTCCTCCATGGGCTCTCGTGCACCGTAGAGGTAGACTGGACCCTTGGGGTCGCTCATCGCGAACGAGAGCGCACGGTTGACCATCTGCTTGACGTTCTTGCCTGTCTTGATCTCGCCCGTATATCTACAGTACTGGGCCACAATCTGCTTCTGATCGGGCACATCCTGTATCCAGTGGATGTACTCTGTCCTGCTGCCGCGCATCTCGCCTTCAATTGTGTATGGAGAAAGACCCGCGAAGATAAGGACTGGCGCGCGACCGCAGGAGGCATTGTGAACGGCCGCTCCCAGTCCTTGAGTACCGACGTCGACGTGCACGATAACGCATTGTGGTTCACCGGAAAATCGAGCGTAGCCGTCTGCCATGGACAGAGCAACCATCTGAGAATGTTAGCAAGAGTTGGTGACTATTGGACACGTGCCTACTTCGTTTGGACATGTCACGATCTTGGGAAACTGGTCTTTCTTCTCATTCTGCCCTTTGACAATAGCCTCAATGATGGACGGATGATCAGAGCCCAGATTGACGAAGACGTTCCTCACGCCTGCTTCCCACAGCGCCTCAAAGAAGGCGAACGAAGCTGTATAACTGCATGGAGGTCAGTCAATGGCAATGGTTTACATTTTGTTCTTGTGGCTTACACCATCTTGCTTGTATTTGTACTCCACCACTATAGCAGCAGTATCAGGGAGGGTAGATGGTCGATGCTGAAGGAGCTTCAAAGCATGTACGATCAGATGTACAGCCAGACCGTTTGTTAAGCCTGGCAACACCTAGCCGCGCCTTATAAGCTGCCCGCGCCCTGTGAACTTGCCCCGCCATAACGCGGGGGTCACTCCTGTGGAGACGCGCAGGTGGTACGGGGCTCGAAAGCGGTATGGAAATGCGGTAGCTCCGGTGACGGCATTGGCGGACGGCAGCATTTGCGGCGCTATTCCGCACTATCCACCTAAAACATCCCATCGGCTCACACGCACGGCATCAGTCAGGAACTTCGATCTCCCACTAGATTCGCGTGATGCGCCTGGTATGTATGTGTATCCTATGAGGCCAGGCTGCTCTGGTATCTGAGGCAGCAAGCTGCGCGGTCTGAGGATGCTGCGACATCAACAGCCTGAAACGCGTTTCAAGCAACATGAGGTAGGCAGCGGAGAAAATGTACAAAACGTGACGGTCCGACGATGGACTCCTGAAGCTCGCATTCTAAGTATTTCCTCATAATGTTTTCTACGATTTCGCTTGTCTTCCCAGCCCTTCTAGCGAGTGCTTTCGCACACTCTACAAACAGCCCTCTCACATCATCTCCAACCCTCGCACCCAGCCTCCCCTCATGGCACTCAACCAACTATACTTGCCCGGGCCCTCCAGATGTCTACGCCGTAAGGCCTAGCAGCGGCAAAGGCTTGGGCGTGTTCGCCCTCCACGACCTCGACATTGGCGACATTGTCATGCGCGAAGCTCCAATCCTCAAGATCGACCCCCCAGACTACGTCCGCGGTACAGGCTACCCAATGGCTCAGATCATCGACCTAGTGCGGAATGAATTCGAGACTCTCTCTCCCGCCGCGCAAGACGAAGTCCTCTCCCTCACATACCATGCGACCGCCGTCGAGAAAGCCACAATGGACAGGCTTGGCCTCATCTTCCGCACAAACGCCTACAACACAGACTCGCAAATCGGACTATTCCCTAAGATCGCCAGGATAAACCACTCGTGCAGGCCAAACACAAGCTACTACTGGAGCCAGAAGCTAAACAAACGCGTGGTGTACGCGAGCCGCAAGATCAAGCAAGGCGATGAGTTCTCCGTCTCGTACATCGGACTGCTGTCCACGCAATCAGATCGCCAGAAGCGCCTGGACCGGTACGGCTTCACGTGCACGTGCTCTGCATGCGCCGCGGCGCGGGACGAGAAAGCGGCCAGCGACCAGCGGCGCGTGGACATCCAGCAGGCGTTCCTGGACTATGAGCCGCAGCTCACGCTTGAAATGCCGCAGTCTCTGGCCGGCAAGCGGAAAGCACGCAAAATGGCGCAGGAGACGCAGAAGCTGGCGAAGATGGTCGAGGACGAGGGACTGGCGGATTACTACGCCAAAGCGTACCGTGTGGCCGCGATTAGTCACGCGAGGATTCAGGAGTGGCAGCCTGCTGCGCTGTTCGCGAATAAAGGGTATATGCTGAAGCATATGGAGGACCCCGAGTCGGCGTACACGGCGGAGATGTACGCGCTGACAAGTAGTTTTATTCAGAGCTGGGAGAGCGAGTTGACGAACCGGTCGGCAGGGGGGATGTCCAAGTAGTAGCCCATAGCCACCAAACCTCCTCTGAATCCACTTATACACGAACCCACCATCTATGTCACCAGAAAGCCCCCCTACAAAACTCCCTCACTTCTCCAAATACGCCTTCAACGGCCCAACAACATACCCATCCCCCCACCCCAGCAACTCCCCCGCGTACAGCCACACCACCAAACCTCCCACCACGACCACCCCCTGCAATACCACCATAAACACCAAATACCACACCATCGACACCCACGCCGCCTCCAACCCCCTCCTCATTGCTTTATCCTCTTTGAACCTTGGAAAAGACGTGCCCTCCTTAGGCCTCCCCACCTCCAAAAACGCACACAACCCATCCCACCCGACCTCCCCCTCATCACCATCAACATCAACCTCCAACAACCTCTCCTTCGGCACCATCTCCCTCACCACCCTATTGTGCTCCTCAAACGCCGCCCTCGCTTCCTCCCCGCCGTACACATTTCCATTGTGCATCCCGAACAGCCCATGCAGCAGCCCCATCAGCGGCGCCATCTGGCCCAGCCCTGTTAGTCTGCAGAGCGTGAACAGGCGCCAGGAGAAAAGCACCCAGAGGCTTTGCTGCATGTCTGCTTCCCAGGCGGGGTAGCGGCGCGTGGTCAGGATTACTTTGGCGGACGGGTAGGCGGCGATTAGTTGGGGCGCGAGGAGGCACCCGGGAAGGTCGGCGATGCTGTCGTGGCCGCTTAAAATGGACGGGATGAAGGGGGGTAGGGGTGGGGTGGATTGGGTGGATTGGGGTTGGGATTGTTGGTGTGGTTGTTGTTGTTGCTGTTGGGTGGAGATGGTTTTCACAGCAGATTCCCAGATCGCGATGTGTGAGGGCGTTGTGGCGAGTGTGCGCATGGTGTACGGGTTGTAGCCGAGGGTGCGCAGGGCGGTGATCAGGGAGCTGGTGGTGCGCGGGAGGCCGAGGAGGAGGACCCGGATTTCGTGGTTGGCGAGGACGGGTGTGGTTGTTGCCTTTGGTTCGGCCATGGTGGTGGATCGAGTTGGTTTGAGTTGGGTGTAGGAGTCCGGGTTGTGGGAATGGTCGGGCTGAGGGTTGGGGTATAGGTAGGCTTTTCGTTTATCTTATGATGTGCGCCAGTTGCGTCCGTCGCGAATCCTTTGAGGCCAGTTCCAGGTCAAGAGGAGTGGATTAGGCTAATGTGGTCGCGGGATGGAGATGAGAGCCAAGTACAAGGAGACACCGAGAGTGATTTTCTCATTCGAACACACGTCTGCTATTGATTCGAAGGGTACGATTGTAGCCAAATGGCAACGTCTACACGTGCGAAGAGGTCCCACTATCAGGGTTATATATCTAGGATCGCCCGCGGTTGTAAAAGACCACCTAAGCCTGGACCGGGTAAATGGCACGCAGATCATCCCAGCCGCCCAGACCCAGGCTCCCCTACCTAGGTATCCAGTAGCGAATTAGGCGCAGACACTCGGTAAGCTGATCTACTATGTAGTCGAACTTACACCATATTCATCATTGCCCAATATCTTTAAGAGACCTCAAGGTAAGAAATGCGTAAAAGCATATCCCATCAACGCACGCACGCCCTTCCCTTCTTCCCAACCAGCCATTCAAAAGTCAAAGACATCGTGAACATCACTGACCCCGCTAATACATGCCACCCTGATGCGGCTCTCCAAAGCGAGGCGCATCCTTGCGATCTCTGCACTCCACGTAGAAGATCCAGCCCTTCTCATGCCACATCCTCAGATCGATCTCTTCGCCAGGCTCGAGAGTCACCGCGTTCACACTCACATAGTGATACGGCTTAGCTACCTCCTTCCCATCCTCCACTCTCATTTTCGTAGTAGGCTTGGTCCTCAGAACTGGTTGTAACTTCCCTTCGCCATCGCTCTTCCCACTCGCCGCCCACTTTTCCAGATCGATGTTCGCGGACTCCCATACCGCACCGACGCCGAACACGCGAACACCGCATTTCTGGCAAAAGTACCATCCGTTCGTTTTGCTGTAGACGCGGTAGTCGCCAAGTTCCTCGAGGTTGGTGGGTGACACTAGGACGAAGTCTCCCTCAGGTGAGGCGGGGCGGCAGTGGAAAAAACCCATTTTCTGGCATGTCGAGCAGTTGCATTTGTATATGCTCGTTGATGGCGCGTTGGGGTCGCGAGTGGGTGGAAAGGTGAGTCGGACCTGGTACTGCACGAACCCGCAGTGGCATGAGCCTGAGTACGCCTTGGTAGTTGACATGATTGCAATGGTCTTGGTGCGAAAGATTCGCCGTCCGAGGGAGCTGGATTATTCCAATGAATATCTGTTCGGATACTTTAGATGATTTGTAAGACGTGTCCCAAGCGCTTACACAGGCAGCAGCCTCGCTTAGAGCAAGAATGCTGCGGTGTCATCGTGCCTGCCTTAAACTCATCGAGATGTAGGCACGTCCAATTATCTCCAATCTCGCCTACCTACATCCCCGCCTGGGATTACACAGCAGACTCATCAGGTGATGAAGTAAAACTCGCGACACAGAATTCGGCGCTGAAAACAGTATTGACGCGTATTCACATGGAAGGCTCAGCGGGCGACGTGTGAGGGCTTTGCTGTCGAGGAGCCTGAGCTGATGCGATGCGTCTACACATGACGACAGGCTGTCGAGCGGCGGATGTATCCCTCGAGCGCCTACGAGGTCTTTGAACTATGTACTCGCTGTTATATATAGTTGGACTCACAACAACAGACTTAAAGGCAGCGCACCTTTCAGTGCCAAGCGCCGCGGAGCCTCGCCCGAAGCAGCAATCGCGGCCCAGAATCCCTGAACTCAGATCTCCTTTGCTGCAACGACACATCAGTCAACATGGGTATTGGCGGCGGCATTGCCGTGGCACTCTCATTCATCAGCTGCATATGGCTCCCCGCTACACTCCTGTGTTGTTTACCATGGATACAGAAGCGTGAGTGAGCACCACGGCTGCAATTCTGCATGTCACGTGCGACTAATCGCTAAGGAGATGCAGAGATGCTGTACTTACACTGGGTCACCATGTTCCCTGGGAGATGGCTTGACGAGCCTGAAAGAGCTGGTTTCCTCAGTGAGTTTTACCAGTTTCACCAATTCCAACATCTGACTTTCAGGCCAACGCTCACACGCCACAGAGAATCAGGTCACGCCTTTCCGCATTGCGACCAAGGATGGTCACAGGCTCTTCACGTGGCTAGTCACACCGCTGGGTGTCTATGCAAGACATCTTGATGACTTCGTACGGGAGCGACCTGGTGTCGACGACGTCACAGAGAAACTTGCGTTTCGCTTGCTGCAGGATGACCCGGAAGCACGGCTTCTGATCTACTTTCATGGCAACGCGGCGACACTTGGGCAGCAGAGGCGCACAGAAGAATACCGAACGTATGCTTCTGGAGCATGCGAAAAGATCTTTGTTTTGGCTTTTGACTACCGTGGCTTTGGGAAGTCTAGCGGTGAGCCTTCTGAAGCTGGGCTTAGATGCGATGCTGAAGCCGTGGTGGATTGGGCTTTGAACGTCGCAAAGGTGGCGCCAGAGCGCATAGTCTTGCTCGGGCACTCATTGGGTACAGCGGTTGCTAGCGCCGTGGCCTTGCAGTACGCCGAACTAGATGTTGAATTTGCAGGCATCATCCTCTGCGCAGCATTTACGAATGCAGGCAGCGCGTTCGCCTCGTACTCCATCGGTGGCGTCATACCAGTGTTGGCTCCTGTCAAGTTGATACCGTCCGTGCAAAACTGGTTCTCCCGGAAGATGCGGGATACATGGCATTCTGACATTCGTTTGGCCGCGCTTACTCGTAAGTTGGTGGAGAGCCGTTGCGGTTTCGCGCGTTGTACTATTGCGCGTCACTCAACTATCGAATGCTGTATTGCCGCTGACAGCGTGAACAACAGGCAAATACCGCAGACTACGACTAGTCTTCGTACATGCGGAGGATGACGGTACCATGCCGTGGGATCAGACTGAAGCACTCTGCAGGTCGACTGTGGAAGCAGCGGCTGAGCCGCGTGCGGATGACGACGGATCAACGCCTAGGTATGAGGTGGTTGATCTGGGTGAGGCTGGCAGACAGGAAATCTGGGAAACCGGTACTGCACGCATCGTAAAGCTCATAGCCAAGCATGGAGGTAAGCAGCCCCCCGCCCGTTACAAAGAAGCCCAAGAAGTCCGCGTCCTCGTGGCGCGCTTCGGCTCTTCAAGATCGCTTCTGTGGATCGTCGATGTCCCTGCCGATCATAGAGATTATCAAAGAGATTCGGTGGGAAAAGCCCAGCTTTGTCTGCGCGCTTCGTTCACAACGCTGCACACCGCATTGACCCGCAGGCTTTGTGGTGGCAGACAAAGGATCCCGGTGTTCATCAAGGCAATCGACACCGCCTCAAAAGGGTTCAGAGCGCACAGGCAAAATGACTTCACTCGCGGTACGCCGGCACGGCACCTAACCGCACTAGGCTAACTACATTCTTCTAGACCACAACCAGATGATGACATGGAGTCCAATCGCCCTTGGGATTCTCCAGACTTTCGGATTGACGGCTTCGACCACGCGCCTGTAGGGTCTTGGGCCCACGTCTCTTTGCGTAATGCTGCAATCACATACCGCCTGGCTGCGCTCGTGAGGTTCTGCACTGTGTAACTCGACGTGCGCGGCTTCAGCTAAATGTGTCTTTCGCAGCGGCTGAGTCAAGCTTTTGTAACGCAGACAGCCTCAGGCTCACGACATGCAGCACGGCGGCAACGACGCAATGTCTGCAAAAGCAATGCATGATTAATGCGGTAGGTGTGGAGCCAAGGGTCTTACGTAGCCGGCTACTCCCAAGCGCTGGCGGCTTCCAAGATGTCTCGGTGGCCTGGTGCGTCACCTGCGGTTGGTCCTCCCATGACGTCCCAAAGCGGACGCACCGGATACAAAGCCCACTGCGCGCTTCACTCGTGGTCCGCATCCATGCTCTCGTGAAATTCACAGGCCGTCTTTGCTCTCGGGTTTGTTCTTCAAGACCCGCTTTCAACAATCCTCCTGTCGCTTGTGTTTCACCGTTAGTGCTATATCCACTCAAGAACCGTTGCAGCCGCCGAACACATTCAATATCAGAGTATCGTCGCCGCTACATTTACACCTTCCATAATTTAACCTCGACTACAACATGCCTGCTATTGCCCATCTTGCACCTCGCTTCCTGGAGGGTGGCTCCTCTGGGGGCATTTCTGGAACCGCTATTGCCGTACTTGTCATTGTCGGAATCATCCCTGTCATCGCCGTCATCTGGGTTTCTGTATGGCTTCTGTTCTTCTACGGCAAAGGACGTAACTGCTGCTGCATGCGCCGCAAGAAGGGTACCTCTACCACGCCCGAAGTTGCTGAGACGCCCATGTCCAGCGACGCCACCCTGAATGAGAAGACCGACTACACTCTTCCTCAGAGACCAGATCCCGCTTGGAGAGCTGAAAGCGGATCTTCCAGCGACGGACCAAGGGAGAGCAGGGGGACATTGAAGAAGCACCACCCTAGAGAGAGCCTCCAGAGCCAGTGGAGCAGCAACAGCACGATTCCCGTCATGCAGGAGCCTAAGCAGATGGTGTGAGCTGTCGAACGGATGACGAGGACCTCCGGGCCTCGAGAATTTCCTTCAGCAATATGACACGGTGCATCCCCTCCTGGATATCCTGGCCTGTCATCCACAATGGCACGAGCGTCTTAACCGGTACATGTCAAACCAACTCATAGGAGCACGCATCTCCAAATCTCACCGCCAGACCCGCGGACACCGGAACCACCAACACAGCAGTACCACTTCAGCAAGACAGACCCACGCTTCCAATAGTGAAGAAAACCCTCAGCCACAGTGCACGCAGCGCAATAGCATCTCAGCCACCCTCCGCAACCATCAGATTTAATTGCGCCGTCCGGCTCCGGCACGCCCGCCAAGAAAGCAAGATGACTTTTCTAATTCACGCTCACAGCGCTCGTGTTCAAAGCCGCCGCCTCCGGATAGCATGGGTGGTCGTGCATCTGCGACCCCACAACCGCGCTGGAATGCATCGCCTAGGTCTCTCGGCTCCGGTGGTGCGGGCTGCCGGGGTCGGACCCGCTTCGCACGCTTCGAGCTGAGAGGCGACTGTGTCCGTTTGCGGCGACACAGCATGGCATCACGATGTTCTTTCGTGAGGTCAGGTAGGCGAGGTGCAGTGTCTGGATTCGTTCGTGCAGCGGATGTGGCGCGGACTGCGAGTGGCCGCATGTGCGACCGGGATGCAGGGAGTGAGGCGCGTAGGGTTTCAAGTGGCGCAGATCTTTGTACCTGGTGTATATGAGGCGCAAAGTCTCGTGTCGGATGTTGTGACCGCGAGCATGTAACGAAGTAACGATTAATGACTATTTTTATCACATTGAAATACATGTTCTTCTTCTGGTGATGGAGCGCTGCGCATGCTTGGTGAAGTCACGTGCTGGTGCTGCTGTTGAAGGGTCGTTCAACGAGCATTTCAACGAGTATTTCAGCGAGCAGGTCAGTAGGAACGTGAACATGCTTACTACGCGGTATTTGAACAAGCGATGGACTGAATCATTTCACAAAGGAATGAGCGCACATGGACGATTACCATCATCATCTTTATCCCTCTATGATAAATGTCCAGCATCGGCCAGACCCAGCACCGCTCAGCGCCCAATCAGCGCCGGCCATTCCAGCACACCAAAGAAGGCGATGCCCTGAGGCGCTCCCAGCTTCTTCCTCACCGCAGAAGCGCGATGGTAAACAGGTGGGGCAAGCGGCGCAGAAAAGGCGTGTAAGAGGCAGCTGTCGAGACGTGCAAGCCCAATTGATGGGTCACATGGACGCTGTTGAGAGGAAGGTACGGCGCCGATAGGCATGCGACGGGCGCCTCAAGTATCGTCGATTGTCGATGCGAACGTGATGCCCCTCGATACTCATACCCGTACATAGACTCACTCACGCACTCACTCCATCTCCACACGCCGTCTGCCCCTCGTAGCCTCATCTCGTCACCATCCGCGCGCTCTCAAGACACGTCTCACAAGCAGCCAGGCAGCCGTGATCACGGCAACGCACGCGGCGAGGCGGAGCGACTACTTGTCCGGGGCTCTCTTAAACCCTAAAACCGAGCGGGCGCAGGTGCAAGTCACACAGGGATTCGCCGCCCGTCGTCGTCCGCCATCCGCTACGTCAGCACATAGAAAAGTTGCGCAGCAGCAGTAGCTGCCTCAGGGACGCAACAATCTGCGTTCCGAGGCTGTCTCCTGTTGCTCATACAAATAAACACCGCCACCATTTCCCACACCCACTCTCTGTTCGCCCAGCTGCGCATGCTGAGGCTCTATCTACGATCTCGAGGTCCTGCCGCCCGCGGCGCTTTGTTGCAGAAGACGGTCGGCTTTGGTGGCGCCAGCTACATCAGTCTGAGTCTGTCTACGCCGATTAAGATTGGAGGCGGCGAGAAGAGCGGTAACAGCAGCGTAATGGCAGCAGCACAGGAGGAGCATGAGGGTGCTGGTGGGGACTTCAAGACCAAGACGCAGCAGAGCCCGCTGGCGTCGCAGCGTCCAGATGGGCAGATTCCAGGGAGAATCGCGAAGTGGTTCCCGCTGAGCGCGAGTGAGGGCTTCTCGCAGTGGGTGAGTTGGAGCCCGAGTGATTCCCAGTGCGCCTGTTTGAGCAAAGGCTGACGATTGTGATGCGACAGTGGGCTGGTCTCTCCCCCATGGCTACCGAACACCGCGTCATGTCCTTCATCCCCTACCTGCAGAGCCCACCTACACACACACAGACGGGCTCCGCTCCAGCCTCGACCTTCCCCTCGTCGGCAGATCTTACCGCTGCGCCCCCGCAGAACCCTGAAGACCACATCACCACCAGCTCCATCACCGATCCCTACGGCCCGCGGCGATGGAACTCGCAGATGGTCGAGTTGAGCGGCAAAGGGCGCGCTCTGAACGAGTTCAGCGTCGAGCGCCTGGGCGAAGAGGTCGATGAGAACCTCGTCATGTTGCACGGCTACGGCGCGGGACTGGGCTTCTTCTACCGCAACTTCGAGGGCCTGTCGCGGGCCCAAGGGTGGAAAGTGTACGCTCTAGACTTGCTCGGCATGGGCCGCAGCAGCCGCTCCACCTTCAAGATCCACGCCAAAGACAAGGACGGCAAGATCGCTGAAGCCGAGTCCTTCTTCGTCGACGCTCTCGAGGAGTGGCGCATCAAGCGCGGCCTCGACAAATTCACACTCCTGGGCCACAGCCTCGGTGGCTACCTCGCAGTCGCATACGCGCTGAAGTACCCGGGCCACCTCAACAAGCTGATCCTCGCCAGCCCCGTGGGGATACCCGAGGATCCCTACGCCGTCAACGAAGAGATGCCTGACCCCAACTCCTCCACCGTCGTCAACGAATTCACCCAAGACGCCGCCTCCACCCGCAACGGCGTCCCCCCCACCACCGACAACAACAACTTCCTCAACCAGTCCAAAAAGAACGCCGAAACCCCCTCCCAGCCCCCACGCCGCCGCATGCCCGGCTGGCTCACCTACCTCTGGGAAGCCAACGTGCTCTCCCCCTTCTCCTTCGTCCGCTGGAGCGGCCCGCTCGGCCCGCGCCTCGTCTCAGGCTGGACGAGCCGCCGCTTCTCGCACCTCCCCGAGGAAGAAGCCCAGGCGCTGCACGACTACAGCTACGCGCTCTTCCGCCAGCGCGGGAGCTCCGAGTACGCCCTAGGCTACCTCCTCGCGCCTGGCGCGTTCGCGCGCTCCCCGCTCATCCGCCGCATCCACGGCGTCGGGCGACAGTGGATAGGTCCCCACGCCGCGCCCACGGTCGATGGCGATGCGCCGCCCGCTTCCCTCACCACCTCCCCCTCTCCATCTTCCTCCACCGCAGATCACCCCCCCGCGCCTTCGCCTTCCCCCCCGCAGAGAGAACAAGGCTTCCCCATCATCTTCATGTACGGCGAAAACGACTGGATGGACGTCGCCGGCGGGTATGCCGCCGAGCAGAAGATCAAAGACGAGCGCACCCGCCTCCTCGCTGGGAAAAGCCAGCAGGAACGCGAAAAGGATCGCGCGAGTGCGAAAGTGGTTATCATCAACAAAGCAGGGCACCATGTCTATCTCGATGGCTGGGAGCAGTTCAATCGCGTCATGCTGGATGAGATGAAGGAGACGAGGGAGTGGGATAGGAGGGTGAAGGGGTGAGCGTGGAGTAGATAGGTGGGTGGAGGGTTTGAGGGGGGAAGAGGTTTGGGCGTTGTGCGTGTATGTATATATACCTTTCGCAATTCTACGTGGTTTTGATGCTGCGGACTGTCTGTTCATCTATCTAGCTATCTATGAAGGTCCTCGCGTGTGTGTGTCTGTTTCCCACATGATGGCTGGACTGGCTGGCAGATAATGCAGCGGGGAGATAATAGATGGCATGAAAGACATTCTTCCCCTTGAAACCTGGAAACTTGCATATAATACCAACTAGTTCCACCTCTGGACTGTCTGTTTGTCTGTCCTGTGCGGCTCCTTCTACAGGGCTGAGGATACCAGGACTAGATATGTAGGTATGTGGGGCGAGCTAGCCTCCAAAAAGCACACCACGTCATACTTCAAGCATCGCCATTATCAAACACCATAAATCTCCAAAACACATCATTCTGCAAAATTCCTTCCCTCAATTTCTCTTTCCCTCGATCTCTCTCCCTCACACCCATCCAACTAACCCCACAAGTCTCACCCAAAAATCCACGTCGAATATGCCAGACCACGACCCCAACGACACCTTCCCCTGGCACCTCGGCGTGTACGACGCCCACTGCCACCCCACGGACATAATGGCCAACATCCCCAAGATCCAAAACATGCAAACTCGCTGCCTCACCGTCATGGCCACGCGCGACCTGGACCAAGCGCTCGTGCTCTCAACCGCCTCGCAGCACGGGATCCGCTCGGCCAAGCCGTCCGAATGGTCGCGAGAACAATGCATCGTGCCCGCCTTCGGATGGCACCCGTGGTTCGCGCACACCATGTACATCCCCTCAGATACAACCTCCACCTCTACCTCCACCATCCCGTCCGATCTGCGGCCCCTCACCGGCGCCGCCAAACTAGCCCACTACCAACAGGTCCTGCTCCCCTCGCGACCATTCCCCCTCTCCCCCTCCGACACAGCCCTCTTCGCCTCCCTCCCCGACCCGACCCCTTTCCCGCTCTTCCTCGCCCAGACCCGCGCCCGTCTGCAAGCCCACCCGCTCGCGCTCGTCGGCGAAGTGGGGCTCGACCGCAGCTTTCGGATCCCAGCGCCGTGGACAGCGGAGCAGTGGGCGGCGCGGGGCCCAGACAGCGGGCTGACGCCGGGCGGGCGTGAGGGCCGGCGGTTGACGCCGTTTCGGTGTGCGCCGGGGCACCAGAAGGACGTGTTGAAGGCGCAGTTGGGGCTGGCGGGCGAGCTGGGGCGCGCCGTGAGTCTGCATGGGGTACAGGCGCATGGGGCGTTGTTTGAGGTCGTGAGGGAGGGGTGGGCGGGGTGCGAGAGGGTCGTGAGGAGTAAGCGGGCGGAGAAGAGGGAGAGGAAGGGGAGGAAGAAGGAGGGGGAGGGGGAGGGGGGTGGAGATGGTGGTGGGAGTGTTGCTTTGTCATCGCCGCAGTCTAAAATTGGTGACGATGATCATGATGATGATGATGATGATGATGGGCAAGTAGAAGACGGAGGAGAGGGAAGGGAACACGCATCTCAGCCGGATGTGGATGGAGAGGTGCATGCGAAACAACCCACGCCCCAACCGTTTCCCCCCCGCATCTGTCTACACTCGTACTCCGGCTCGCCGGCGAACTTCAAACAGTACCTCAACCCGGCTATTCCGTGCGACGTGTACGCGTCGTTCAGCACGGCGATCAATCTGGGCGATGAGTTGGACGCAGACACCCCGAAGGAGTTCGAGGATGTGGTTCGGGCGGTGCCGGATGAGAGGGTGCTCGTGGAGAGCGATTTGCACACTGCCGGGGACGAGATGGATCGCAGGATGGAAGATATCGTGAGGCGGATATGCAGGATCAAAGGATGGGGGTTGGAAGATGGAGTCAGGCGGCTGGGGGAAAATTGGAGGGCGTTTGTGTTTGGGAGTAGAGAGGCAGCGAGGTAGACAGGCAGAGAGTCAGGTAGGTAGGTAGGTAGGTAGGTAGATAGATATGAAAAAGCGTGCTGATGATGAAATAGAGTAAACAATTCATCTGGAACCTCACTCACTCACTTAAGTGTCCGGGGTCACAGTCATTACAACCTTTGGTTCAAACGTGTACTTCTGGCGCTGCACCTCGGAAACCTCAAGACCAATTCCTATTCGTCGTATCCAAGCTAGAGTGCTCTTTGAACCGCGACTGCGCTCCTACCCGAGGAGCAGGCATCCTACGTTCCGTCGTGTCCTTCTTCTCCTTGTTCCCCTTCTCGTGGTGCTCCACAATCATCTCATTCGCCCGAACCAGCGCGCGCTTCTGGACCGACTCGCGTTTCGCGGGATCAGATGCGATCTCCAGGTAGCGATTGACCGCCATCTCCTCCGCGCTGCGCAGCGAGCGCTGCTTCTCCTCCTCGCGCGCCGCAACGACCTTCTCGAGGTACATGCTATGGGTCTTGGGGAACTCCTCCGCCACCAGCGTCGCTTCCTCGTCTGCGCCTAGTCGCTCAGCGGCTTTCTCAAGGCGATTGGAAGGAACGCGATGGAAGGCGGAGGTCCCGTGCTGAGACTTGCGAACCTGGGCGTGAACAGCATCCACCTCCTCATCCTTCTCCATCTCCATCTCCTTCTCCTTGTCCATCTCCTCCTCCCCATCAACCACCGAAACAGGAAGCGTACTCCCGCTCCCCACGCGCCCCTCCAACTCAGCAAGCGACATCTGCCGCATGCGCTCGCGATACAAGTGCGCCTGGACTTCCAGCCCGGTTTCGCCGTCTCCCCACCCCTTCTCCTCGTCCCCGTCCCCGCGCGCCGCCATCCGCGACCGCACTCGCCCCGGAGTGATTCGCTTGAGGTCCCCGCTCTGCCACTTGCGCAGCTCGGCTTCGAATTCGGCGCAGTGCGCGCATCGGCCGCGCAGGCGCAGCGTGATGAAGTAGAGCAGGGCGGAGAGGAGGATGAGTGCGAAGATGATGGTTGCGGTGAGGAAGAGGGCGACGGGGGCGTTGGAGGAGGGGGGTTGGGGTGGGGAAGAGATGGGTGGGGAGGAGGTGGGGAGGGTGGCGGCGGTGTTGGGGATTGAGATTGTAGTTGTGGGGATGGATGTGTGGACGAGTGGCATGGTGACGATGGAGGGCGGGATGAGGGTGCGAACTCCGTGAGGTGCCATGGTGGGGGTGGTTGAGTGAAGGGTGTGAATTGAATTGTGTGTTTGCTCGAAAGTGAATGGAGAAGGTGTTGTGGGGGGTATTGTAAAGATAGGGCTGTCTGAGGTGAAGGAGTGATCACGTGTGCACAGTGAGGAGGGATGCGCTGTGTGACGTCAGCGTATTCGCACAATGCGAAGGGTCGGGTGGGTACACTATCACGGTCATAGCGCAAAGTGAATGGTGTTGCTGTCTTTCATTCATGTCTGTGGGTGGGCTATCAAGCCGCAATGTCCTCGATGTTCCGACTCGCAAGTTCTCAGTTGCATGTCCTGAATCGTGGTCGGTCGAACAGCCAAGATGTGATCCCAAAGTTACCATCCCCGTGTGACAAGTCACGATCCTCATCTACTATCCAAGGAAGGAGCGAAGTTCGTCAAGCGCATCAGCAAATTGCGGAAGTTCACTCTGCAATTCCTTATAGAACTTGGTGGTCTGGATGCGGCCTTGCTTGTCAAGTAGGACTTCCAAATTTCGCGGGAGGCTGGAGGTCAGTTGCATTGCATCCGTTGCGAAAGCCTGACAGTCGCTCTTCCAAAGTTGATTTTGGGCGCTGTGTACAGCAGAGCGAATAGAGCTCTCTAAACTGGGTGTTGGGCGTGACGGATAGTTCATCAAACGAACGATTTCCCCTCGCTGTGTCTTGTGTTTGTTTGTACCACGATGATCTGCACACGAGACTTGAGAATAGCGAGGGTGCATGATCGTAACGATTGGATCGCTAATGTCTCTCTCGGTCGTGTAGCGTCTGTAGATGCTCCAGATCCTGGCTACCAGCTGAACTCGTAACTTATCCAAGGCCCGGTCGATACCCTTGGAAACCTTGTGTATCTCAACTCGAACCGCCTGCGCAAGAGAGGACGCTCCGATGGCTGCCAGACCGGTGACCAACTTTGTCTGAGTCTTCGTCAGGTGTTTGCTGAGAAAAGCGCGCAGGCTTTTCTTCACGACTCCAATGCGATTAAGAGCGATGTCTTTCCAAGTGTCTAAATATGCTCTGTACTGGTCAAGTAGACACTTGTTCAGGTTCAAGCCGCGCGATCTTCCTCTTCCATAATCGATGCCGTAGGTTCTAAGCATCTTATTGAATGTCTGGTGGTAGACTTTCGGCTGTTTGCATTGCTCAACAGCTTCTTCTAAGCTCTGCATAACAAGTGGCCGATCGCGTAAGGTCCAAGGCGATGCGGAGATCGCATCACACTGCTGATTTGCGAGGTCCTCCAGCTGAAGTTTGAGGCTTTGTTGAGTAGAACGCAACTCGTTGCATGCATCGATGACGACTTGATTGTAACGGTATTTACTCAGGAACCTCTCACTCTCATCTACGACGTAGGCCAGTTTCTCTTGCATATGGTCAACAAGCTGACGCCGGTTGACATCAGTTGCGCATGCTATGAGGTGTAGTCGCAATGCTGGAATGCCAGTTTGGACTGGATCGAGACGCATGGTATGCTCACGCTGGCTGCGACGTATGAGACCTGCATTGGGAGATTGAACCATCTGGTTGATGTACTGCAAGGCCGATACGGCAAATCGGCTCACTCCCGCGAACATGGAGGTACGGTCGAGTTTCTGACCGATCTTGCTGATCTCGAGTTCGACAATTGCCATCTTGAGACGGTCGTGGATATAACCTTCGTAACCGGTGATAGCCTTATCAGACAGAGTATCAGGGTTCTGATTAGCGTATTCGAGGCATTCACGTAGCTCCAAGAAGGGAGCTTCGGCCATGTGGATCGCATCTTCGAGCTGTTTGTGAGCGATTTGTCCAGCATGGAGCTATGATACATTAGTAACCGGGTACACAGTTTGAGTGTCAAAGCATACGTCAATTTGATTGAAGACCAAGATTGTTTTCTCCTGCCCGTGTTGGTGAACTGCCTCGCCCAGATACGTGTCTTGCTGCTTTTCGGTTTCGTAACGCTGGCTCCAGGCTACGACGATCTCATAGTCAGCTTCGCGCTGGTACTTGTTCACCGAGGCTGCACGGATGAGGTTACAGTCATCATTACCTGTAGTCGTTAGTGAACCGGAGCTTGCGCCTGGATCGATGTCACCTACCTGGGAGATCGATAAAGCGTAGACCTCTGCGAAGGAGCTCAGAGCCGGTCGAAATCGTCACATTCTCTACTAGAGGCCACATGTCCTTGATGCAATGGTGTAGAGCGGGTAAGTCTGAGATATCGACATCGGTCTGCTCGAAGGTGTCGTCGGGTCCTGAGTCCCAGTTGTTACTGTCCGCGAATTCGGCAATACGGGCTCTGCAGTTCGCGACCACATCGTCCAAAAATCTTTATGAAGGTAAGCAGAATATTTCAGACCATGCTCTGTTTACTTACCGTTGGCGAGTGCGGAAGCTACCGTGGCTGAGAGGAGTCACCCTGCTCTTGAATCGCTCAATGTCGAATGATCCAAACACGATGCCAAAATACTCCTCGGCTGTTTCATAACCATGGCGGAGATTTTGATCGAAGATTTGGCGGTCTTGAATCTCTTCCTGCGATCCACTGCCAAAGATGCCTTGATAGGTGGAGCGCTTCGTCGGACCTTTGCGTGGTGGAGCTTGAGTTTGAGACGAATTTATGAAGGCCAAGAAGTCCTGGAGGTGCTGCGAGCCACACTCCCGAAATTGGTCATCAGTCATGAACGTGATGCTGATATCGCTTCTAGTTGTATCATCGGGAGCGTCCTGCTTCCACTCGATGATTTGCGGATACGAAGTCTCAGCCCTTCCCCCAGCCGATACATCCACGACCGCTTTTCCTACGAGTGCGATGAGTAGGGAGCTCTTACCTTTACCTTGGCTCCCAGTAACTGCAACGTTGATGACTTCCCGCGCAGGTAGTTCGTACGCGGAGTGTATGGCTTCCATAAGGTGCTCGGCAGCCGGATCGATATGAACGCCGTCTATACTGTGGAGGAGCTGTTCGCACATCTCGATGGCCATAATCTTAGCTTTCTCGAGCTGCTGAGCACTGAATGTTTCGTCGTGCTCATGAGACACGGTCTGCGAGCCTTTGCCAGATGTCGTGAGGCGGCATCGAGCTTGCCAGGTGGCAAAGTCTCGTCGACCCCGAGCGAAGGAACGGGACATGGCACTACCAATTGATCAGAAGTTTCTATGGAAATGTGAGAGAAAATTATTGTACCTTGAGCTTTGGATTCGGAAAACGGCAAGGTTCTGTGTCGCGACACTGTGTAGCAGAAGTGGGTAAAGCTGCGGGACGAGTGAGGGCACCAGAGAGTGAAATAGCAGCTAGGCTGCGATTCTTGGTGCAGGCAAAGTCTCTTGGCAACATCTTAGTGTGAGAAGATGGGAGTTGTCGTCAAAGTGAAAGCAAGTTTGAGCTGCGCGCATGCTGGCCGCTTGGCGTGTTCACATGTCTCATCCTCAGTTCCGCTCTTAGCGCTTCGTATAATTGCAAAGATGACCAAACGTTTGCATGTTCGAATTATGCACTTCATTGCTTCTCCACAAATGCCTATGTGTTCTCACAGGTGCAAGCTATCCTACTTAGAATCTCATCCTTTGTATTGCCCAGCAATGGCTGAAGAGTGGCCCGTGGACATTTTACACACCGCCGCTCAGCCGACCTTTGAGCCATCATTGTGGATGATGAGGCGGATATGAGCTCTGATGTCGTGGGAGCGCTTGGCTCGATGAGTCGAAAAGACCGGACTGATAATGAAGATTCTGAGTGATATGCAGTATCCGCCGACGAGAATAAAAACCCATACGATATGTCGCAGTCTCGTACATCAAATTGACGGATCAATAACAAACGGGAGTTCTGCGTCGCTCATAATGCTTCTCGAAGCACGAGTAACGCATCGAAGTGGATGAAGGGCTGCGCAAAGGCCCTCTACTATCTTCGCAATCACCATAGTACCAGAAGTCCCGTCATAGGTACGAATTGGCGGTGATAGTTATCCGAATTAGTCAGCAATTTCTTGAGGCCTAGTCACGGTCAACCTGGTGGTCACTCATTTGCTCAGCAGACGGGAGACTCGGTGGCAGTCAATCAATGTATAATATTTCTCACAATAACGCTGGTTTGCTGGAGTACTCGAATGAATTCCTTTGCCGTCAAATTTATGAGAGCGCTCGAACATCTGCACTTCGAGGGAATTGGATCTTTCAGTCTGCAAGTAACAGCAAATCACCACAACCAAGTGTCAGGGACGATGAGAACCAGATGAAACACCCCGACAAGATACGCTTAGACGTGTGATTGCATCGTAATTGACCTTGATCAGCCAAGAAAAATGAAGCGAATCGAGCTCCTCCATTGCCAATGACAAGTCAACGCATGACGGCGGACCGTTTAAAAGCAGATGGTGGGAGGTGGCCGCCACCAACACCAGATAACTTCTGTGAACGGGATCAACAGTGACTGTGAGGGCTAGAAAATTGAAGTAATGAAGATGTAACTGGAGGCAATAGATCGGTATGAACCGGTTTTGATTATTGTAACCTAGAATATGTAGATCCGGTAGCAAATCCCTAATGTCAGACCGCAATAGAACGCCAAGTGTGACGCATGGTCTCAATTTCGAGATGATATGCAGAATAACCCTCGCAGTCTTCGTTTGACCATACTTCTGACGCGTCTCCTCCCCATTTTTGGCGCCGTAATGTGCTAATATGGACGCAAGCGTGACCGGCTCTCATACCGGTCTTCTAACTGCCCTTAAAGCAGTGTGAAGTCCACAAAAGACTCAAGCCTGGAAATAGATCGTCCAGGTTAGCTAGACTTTGATTGGAGCTAGGGTGCTGGAAAGCTAACTTGTTGCTCGGGCGGCACCACTGGATAAGTGGTGTAAAGATAGTCACTATAGAGAAATCGGGTTCGAGGACTTGAGGCGCTTCACAGGACGCGACCCAGAAGTAGGTGGCTGAGTGGCCAATCTCTCGTCTTGAGCTGTCTCCTCGGTTGCTGCGGCATCTGACTGTGAGTTCGAAATGGGATGGTTCGGTGACTCCAACCTGAAGAAATGCTCTTGAATGAGTTCGAGTTCCCTCGAAAACACTGGCAGAAGAACGTTCAGCTGCTCTCGTACGTATCGATACTCTGTCGGTGACAGCTCTCCGGTCTCTAGTAGTTCTCCGGCAATTCTGTTGAATTCGTCCAGCAGTGCCATGGCTCTCGCGACATATATATCGCAGTGTTCTTGCCAGCTTTCAACTAGCTTGTTCTTGATATTCTTGCCCATTATGACACTTAGACTCGGGTATCCGCCAAACCCGGCGGTGAGACAGTCATCGAGGCGTTGAAGATGTCTCTCGTGTGCGCCCTTGTCGCCTGGTACATCGAGAACACAGTGATATATCCTCTTCATTTCAACTGCCCAGGGGTCAGATTTCGTGCCTTCTTCCGTAAAATGTATATAATTGTAATGCATTGTGGCTTTCAGGTCGTGAGCAAAGAAGTTGTACAGATTGTGCATACGAAAAGATCTGGTTTCATAGGCCTGATGTGTCTCTATCTTGAGGACGGCATTGCTGGGGTCGTCTGGTAGATTTTGTACCAGTTGCTGAAGGTTTTGAACGGTATCTTGTATGGGAGCATTGACTAAACCCGCAAGCTCTTGGCTCTCTGGAGACATGCTGACGTACCACGATTCCAAGAATGGTTTAAAGATCTGAAGAATCTCGTCGTTCAGGTTTCTACCCTCGTACTCGCCGTTTCTGGGTATACCGTTCTCTTTGCACATCTTGACAAGGCCATGATATTTGACACTCGGGTGGCATAAAGTTCGGACAAACTTCTTGAGTAATGTGTTAATTTGTTGCTCCGCTTCGACCGTTGGCCATGGCTCGGCAATCAGATATTTGAGTACACGCTGGGCAACTTGTTTGATTTGCTCCTTGGTTTCAGGCAATTGAGTATGCATGTACTCCCTCATCTTCCGGTATTCATCGTTCTCGCGATGCTTTTCCAGGATACGTTGTATCGTCTTTGTAAAATCGTGGAGCGTATCGAAAACATGCTTTCGTAAAGTATCATAATTCGTCTGTGCAGGTAATGCAAGAAGACGCTGTCGCAAATGCGGTATTCCGGTTGCTTCTGGGGTCAGTGCAGCACTTTCAATCTCTCCTTCCTCATCATAACCATCATCATCAATGGATCTGGGTAAACATAGCCCATACTGCATCGCGGAAACAGCTAGTACTTCCATCCTCAAACCTTTTTCAGCCATGTGATGTTTGACTCCGTCTTCTTCAAACCCGATATATGCTGCTCGCATACACCTCAGAATGTAGTCTCTGTACTTCTCGATCAGGGGGTCAGCTTGTGCATCTCCCCTGCGTATTGCCTTAATTTCTTCCAGCCTCCTGTGTAGCCTTGGAAATGGCTGAACTTTCAGGTTTCTCGTAGTCTTTACGATTTGTTTGATTATTTCCTTACAATATTGTTAGTTCACAAAATCAGAATGTTGCCATGAAGCGCTCACATCAGACTTGTTCAAAATCAATAACGTGTTGTAAGGCCCTATGCGCTGAGTGGAGCGGCGAAGGTACTTTTCCTGTACGGTATTCGTCAAGGACCGAGTCATTTGTAATACCACAATCTCAAAGCGAGCTTGTTGACGGAACCTATCGATGGCTGCAGCACGTAAGTAGTTCTCGTCTCCGTAGCCTAGCTATCTTAGTAAATCGTAGAGTGTCAATGTATCGGGCAAGATTACCTGGTAAATCGAGAAGGCCCAAGTTATTACTAAGTAAGACGTGGCCAGTTGAGATCCGAATGGATTTAACAAGTGGCCAATGATGATCCGCCCACTCTTCTCGAACATGGTGCAAATCATGATCAGCGACGTGTTCGAATCTCCGCATTCGGTTTGTGGTGCCTATCTCGCTAAGGCGTATTCGGGCTTCTTGGATGCAGACCTCGATGAAGCGATCGTCGTCCGCAAAGTCCAGCAGACACTGTAGATACTCCTTTCGTGCATTGTTGCCTTTAGTATCGAAGATGATGGCAAAGAAATCTTTGGCTGTGCTTACAGCGCGTGACTTGAGGATAGCTAGTTTTTGGTAATCACCGTTGCTGTCCATTTCGATAGCTGAGTCCTCTGCGTCCTTGTCACTTAAATCATTGTCGTTATCATCGTCGGTTAGGATATTGGATGTCTCAGGTCTCGTCTCTGAGCTTTCGCTTGCGCGACCATCGGACGTTTCCAGGCTGGTCTGGCGGTTTACAGTACAATGGAAGCGTCCTTCTTGTCTGCGAGGATATGTCTCGCGGTAACAGAGTATCAATTCCTCAGACAAGTTCCTGGTCTCATCATCATCGTAGAAAACGATAGTGACATCGCTTTCCCGCGTGTCATCTGCTGCTCCAACTTTGTAAATGATTTCTGTCGTATATCTCGTGCAGGCTGACGGTTTCGCTGAGGCTTCGACAAGAGGTCGGTCAAGTAACGTATTGATTAAGGTGCTTTTGCCCGTTCCTTGATCTCCAAGAAATGCGACATAGAAAGGATCCGGTCGCGGTATGTCTTTCGCAGCTTGGAGAGCATCCTGAAGTCTTGATATCTCAGTGTCGTCGGGAAATCGGTCCTCGACGAGGTTCAGGACATCGTCACACATCTTTTCACTACCTTGGATGATAGCTCTCTGATCCAAGGCGTACCAATCATGTTGTGGAGGTTTCTCAGTACCGGGATCGTAGTCATTTGTCGTGACCGAGGCGTCACCCGCCTCGTAGCGAGCCTTGAAGTGTTCGAAAGACATGGTCGCCCAAGCCACGTTATCTGCGAGCTCCGAGGGTAGACTGTCGTGATGTTAGCTTGTGGTAAAATCGATCATGAACCTTAAGCACATACCCTGCACTAGTTGCGTTGGAGACTGTAGCATGCGCCATGGCTTGGTGAATGAGCGGTCGTGCTATGAAACTGTGGGGTCGAGGCGATGTGTTGGAAGAGGCGTCGTATGTGCGTGGTGGTGGAAGTTATGGGAGCAATGAGAGTGAAGCGTGGTGCGATACTGATATCAGTGGGTAGATCAGTCAATTGAGAGTGTCAAGTGAGTGAACCTGATGCGCAGCTATGGCTCCTAGGTGAGAGCCCGCGCACTGATGGAGAGCGGATGAGATCAGCACTGCAGCCGCCGGACACAGAGTCTGATGGTGCAAAGTAAGAGAAATGTTGCGCCAGCGATGCAAAACAGTTCACTCCGTGTCATTGAGATGGTGCAAGTAACCATCGTGGCGCAAGGAGCCCAGTTCCCCGCCTGGACTCATACTCATGCTACCTGCACCATAGTGCAGAATACTCAACGAATATGACTGCCCTATCTGCATTGTGCATGATCTGCTGAGACGCATTATGCCGTAACCTAATTTTTATTTTGGAGCTATTTCATTTTGGACCTATTCACAGATGAGAAATTCGTGAGATGCAATCTTCGTGAGATGCAATGGAGTTCATTTATTCCGATTAGGCTATGGCTCCTCTCGTACATTGCCGTACGTCAAAGCCGTGCATTCGAAATTCAATCCACTCAGGAAGGACCAAGTAAACCCTCAATGCAAGTAAGCCTCCATTAGAAGCTAACCTCGTTCCCCAAGCACGTAAACACGTTGTGAATCAACTCCCCATCATAACCGCCAAGGTCTTAATCCAACACCTCCTCCTTGATCTGCATCGTACGTACTTTCTTCGCAGCCCGCTGAACCTTTGAGCCCGAGAATTGTCCTTTGACCAGCGCAAGACTACTGCTGAAGCCGACGAGCTCCCGGCCCAATCGCTCTCGAATCAAACGATGTTCCTCCAGCATGTACGTCTCGTCCTCAAGCAGCTCGGCTAAAGCCTGAGCAAACTCTTCAAAGTGACCGAGGACGGTGGCGATGAATGCTTTGCTAACACTCTCCCATAGCTCGCACTGTCTCTTCTTGACCTGGACAGAGATAGCATCAACAATTGGTTTCTGACCGTTGTTGGATTTGGTGAGGGTGTGAATCATCTCTGCCTTTTGTTGTTTGTAGATTCCTCTGCGGTGCTTGGGTCGCTCATCCATGCGGATAATGTTGATGCGTGCGTACGCGGTTTTGAGCTCAACGGCAACGGGGCACTTGATATCGTCCTCGGTAGTGAAGCGTCGATAGTTGTCATTCACTGCTGCTTGAAGCTGATCTGTAAGGATGGTTTGGCCTTGACCAATGCGCCGGAAGAGCTTCTCCAGTTCTTGTTGGACTCTACGTTTCAACTCGGGATCGCTCGAAGCTACTTGCAAACGCTGCATTAGCGATGCAACAGTGTTGTCGACTGGTCCGTTGAGTGATTCCGCTACAGTGTCAACTTTCGAAGTTGCTTTGTGCTTCCATGATTTGATCGTGCTCTTGTATGTCTGCATAAGCTCGTCGTTCAGGTTCTTGCCAGGACACACACCGTGAGTGGCAATGCCATTATTGCGTAGCATCAGCCAGAAGGTGTTGTATGCAACTTCTTCATGTGGGTATGACTTCATCTGTTGCTCCAAACCATTCGAGATCTTGGGCTTCACGGCATCAGCCCAAGCTTCTGACAAGAGACCGTTGGGCAAGTCGTGCGACAGATCCTTCAGTTTGCAATCCAGATGAGGAAGATAGCCCAGCAAATAACGACGAATACCAGCGACATCGATATCGTTATTGAACTTCATTAAGATGCGCGATACTTTGTCTTCAATGTCTGTAACGGTCTCATGGACATGGTAGCGGAGAGTTTTGTAGCTCGCCTCGGCGGGAAGCATAAGAAGCGCGCTTCGAAGATGAGGAATACCTGTACCTACCGGGTTGAACGGGGGATCCTCGAGAGGCGAGGGATCTAGCCAGTCGAGATATCGTGCTGAAGAGACTGTGAAGACTTGAACACCTCTACGCTGCATCTTGCGCCGGATCTTGTCGCATTCGCGTTGACCATCAGCCATCTGTGCCTCTCTGATCAGATATCGCCGGTATCGCTGGACAGTAGTGCGTGTTTCGTCTTTCAGTGACTTGAGACTGGCAAGCCGCTGCTTGATTGCTACAAAGGGCTCTTCGATCTCGTCCTTGAGCATGCGAATGACCTGGTGTTGCGGCGTTTCCAGACAGGACTATTCGATTTGAGCTTATTTGATTCTAAAAGGGAGATTTGCAGACTCACATCAGCTTTATTAAGAACGAGAAAGACATTCTTCGCCTCATGGTGTCGGATCGCACGGTGAAGGAAGCGATCTTCGTCCGTTTTCGAGAGGTACCGATCGCTCTTTGCTATGACCATCTCGAAGTTCGCTTTGCGACGGTACTCATTCACAACTGCTGTGCGGGTCTGGTTGAGGTCTCCATAGCCTGTTTTTCTTGTGTGAGTATGTCGACCAGGACGTTGAAGATGAGTACACACCTGGTAAGTCCATGAAGCGAATGCCGTTCCTGAGCAAAACAGACCCGGTGGAGATCGTGACAGCTTTGACAAGGGGCCACAACATGGTAGCATGATCTCTCATCTTCTGCAATTCAGAGTCTTTGACGTCCGTGTATTCGAAACAGCCTTCCTCCTCAGTTTGGATCTGGGCTAAGTGATCACCTGCGACCTTGACACAATGGTCAAGGAAGCGACCATCCTCGAGATGAGGGCCGTTCAACCAGTTCTGGAGTTCGGCTTCTTTGAGATCGTCTGACTGGGCATTGAACAGGATCCTGAAGAACTGTTCTGCGGTATCCGCGCTCTTCTGCACGGCCTTGGAGACCTTCTTCTGTTTCTTCCTGTTCGCAACTGGGCCGTCACTCGCGTCGCTGAAGTCGCTGTCGGATACATCTTCTTCGGAGGTGCTTCCATCAGCAATCTCGCTCGCTGAGGGATCTTCTTCGGGCTCTTCATCTACGTCATCACTATGTACAAACTCCGTTGGCGTGTAGACATCGGCATAACGGCGAATGTGCTCTTCGATGAAGTCACGAATCTCAGCGATCTCCAGGAAGGTGACCTTGAGGTCACTCACGTCAGTGTGGTCCTCAGCACCTTCTTTGTGCTCGATGATTGTAGCGAAAGCTGTGCATGCGCTGGAGCTTGCTGATGCATCGACAAGGTCACGGTTAAGCAGAGCATTGATGGTAGAGCTCTTGCCAATCCCCTGGTTTCCGACAACTGCGACGTTGACCTTCTCGGGCTGAGGTACCTTCTTTGCCCGAGCAAGGCTCTTAAGTAGGTCAGCAATCTCAGGGTCGTCGATCTGGCAATCGATAACCGGGCGACCGAGATTGTCGCACATCTGGATGATAGTGTCAATAAGCACTTGTTGGTCCAAAGCATACCACAGGTGATCTGGAAGGGGTTCGATGCTGGGATCATACACAGAGCCATCTGCTCGTAAGCTGCCTCCTGTAGCGGTTTCTAGAGCTTTCCAATCCTCGAAATCGAGACATTGGCGCTCTGGCACCACCTGGGGTGATGCTTGTCGGCGGCGCTTCGACATGTTTGTAGCTTGAGAAAGAACGGAAGGACAAACAAGGTTGTAGGATAGGTAGGTGAGGAAAGGTCAAATTTCGGTGACCAAACGCGCGGAAGTAGCACCGCAAGGTGAGAGTGAACCAGGAAACGACCTACCGATGATTTGTCTCACGGTGATGGTGAACTGTATGTCAGCAAATGAGGCTCCAGAGTCTCGTCCACCTGTGCGGCAACATATGGTTCGCGTAGAACCGCCAGCTACCAGGCTCAAGGAGTATGCATATGTATTTTCGCAGTCAAAGCGCGAAGCAAATGTCCGTAGAAAGTATAATGTCCATCAAATCGTGCTCGACACCAGCCAGGACTACCAAACATGACGGTTTTCAGTTGCTGGTCGGATCGAAACACGCCTGCAGGCAACATAGACAAGGGTATGTCAAACGAATGCTGCATATGGCAATGCCACACCGCAATGAAGCAGGCTGACCAGATGGGATGGCGATGTCCATAACAAGGCTTTTGTATCTCAGGGTTCCATCGCAGCCACATATGCCTACTTCTGCCAGGTCTGAATTTGCTTTGTAGTCAATGACGTCATTCACGCAATCTTCTTGCTCGCAAACATCGTAGAAGGGCAGCTGCATGACGGTGAGGTTTGCCAATAAGCTGTGCGGAAGAAGCAATACACGCCAACGCTTCACAGGTGTGGATGATGAGGTTGAAGTTTGCCCTTGACCCGTTCCAACAATAATGAGGGGTGGTGGGGCCAGATGGTTCGCTGGGGCTTCGGATGGCGGCACTGGGGAAGAACGATCGACCATATGGAACAAGCATTGTCAAGCCGTACTGCCGGCGCAGAAGTCAACGGTCGCTACTGTAGCTACACGACACTGAAACCATCCCCAGAAAGCGCTTCGAGATGGCCGTTGAGATGATGGACCGTGTTGAGTGTGCCGAGGCGGCTGTTCCTGCATGTGCTCGATGCGCCGCCGATGGCGATTGACGTATGCAGGCGATCGACGCTTCCGCAAACTTGAATCGCAAACACAGCGTGGAGAAAAGTGCCCGCTTCCCAGCTTCGTCATGTTGAGCGCATAACTGTCAAGCCAATTGGGCTTCTCCTGGCAAGAATTGCAGCACCAAACTCTACACACACTCATTCTGACCGTTTTTCTTCTCCATGGCGCGCTTTGGCAATGCGCGCGACCTTGGCCGGGTTTGGCAGCGGGGAACGCGTCGCGGGTGAGCAACAAACCTGGCATTTTGAGGGCAGCACATGCTGATTGTACAGATTGCATAGCAACGCAAGCACGAATGTGAGGCCCAGTGCCTCCACTTACAGTCTTCGATACGGCCCTCCCCTCCTCCTCGCGACCCTCGGCGCTGGCTACTACATATCAGCCCACCACACCACCCCCATACAAACTGATGCGCCGTCCGCCTGGTCATCATGGAGGCCCTCCTCTGTCTTTCGCTTGCAGAACCGGAACCAGTCTAGTTCAGCCTCTGGCAAGGCTGATCCTGAGACGAATGAGCAGGATCCAGACAAGCCTGGCCAGCAGGAAGCCCCTCCACAAACACGAGTTGCGCGAGGTCACAGTGGAAAGGACGACAAGGCTGGCGACTCAAGTTCGGCCTGGCAGACTATCACGGCCAGCTTTGCAAGCCCCACATCGTCGGTCACAAACATTGGCGACTCCCTGCTGGACTATGTTATCCCACACTGGGTCAAGGTCCTGCCAGGCTTCATCAAGAAACTGCAGAATGAGATGTCCATGGCGCCTGGCTCGCTGGCTGAGGAGATCTGGTACGAGGCGAATGATCCAGAGACCAATCCTGAGATCATATGGGATGCCTCGGTGCGCGTGTCAGACCAGCTGTGCGAAGAAGAGCTAGCCTTTCGTGAGAAGCGGTCACAGTTCACAAAGGCGGCCCTTGCGCGTTACCTGGACATTCCCGAGGCCAAAATCCACCCTGAAGATGTCCCTGTCATTGCCATGTGCGGTTCTGGTGGAGGACTGCGCGCTCTCGTCGCCGGCACCTCGTCATACCTGTCCGCGAAGGAACACGGCCTTTTCGATTGCGTTACCTACACGGCTGGTGTCAGTGGTAGCTGTTGGCTCCAGACACTGTACTACTCGGACATCACCCAGCGTAGCCACGCCAACCTCATTCGACACCTGAAGAACCGACTTGGCGTGCATATCGCATTTCCGCCTGACGCTCTTGAGTTGCTTGTTAGTGCGCCGACCAACAAGTACCTTCTGGCCGGGCTGGTTGAGAAGGCCAAGGGCGTGCCTGATGCGGACTTTGGCATCGTCGACATCTATGGCGCACTTCTTGCTGCACGCTTGCTTGTTCCAAAAGGCGAATTGTCGGTCAGCGAGTACGACTTCAAGGTCTCGAACCAGCGACGCTTCACGGATAACGGCTCGTACCCTCTGCCCATCTACACTGCAGTACGACATGAGATACCACTTGCCGAACAGATTGATACTCAGGATCCTGTCATTGCTGAAGCGAAGGCGAAGAAGGAAGCTTGGTTTCAATGGTTCGAGTTTACGCCTTACGAACTATGGTGCGAGGAACTATCTGCTGGCATCCCAACATGGGCTATGGGCCGGCAATTCGAGAAC
The DNA here is from genome assembly GCA_032595095.1 of Didymellaceae sp. YAFEF048. Lineage (NCBI taxonomy): Eukaryota > Fungi > Ascomycota > Dothideomycetes > Pleosporales > Didymellaceae > Didymellaceae sp. YAFEF048. The sequence goes on along the minus strand of JAVISA010000025.1, from coordinate 285,708 downwards.
GGACGGACAGTATGGCGTGAGAACGGTCTTGCTCTGCCCGAAGTGCGCGTCCCTATGCTGATGGGCATCTGGGGGTCCGCATTTTGCGCAACCCTTTCACACTACTACAAAGAAGTTGGGCCTTTCCTTCGCGGTCTGGCAGGCTTTGCGGCCATCGACGCCATGATCTCCGAACGCGACTCAGACCTCGTCAAGGTGCACCCTATCGACCCTGCTTCAATTCCCAACTACGCACTCGGCATGCGCGAGCTGCTCCCACCCTCCTGCCCGGAGAGCATCTTCTCGCACAAGAACTTCCAGTTCATGGATGCTGGAATGTCCAACAACCTGCCAATCTACCCGCTCCTCCGCCCTGGCCGCAACGTCGACATCGTTGTGGCTTTCGACGCAAGCGCCGATGTTCGCACTGATAACTGGCTCAAGGTAGCCGACGGATACGCTCGCCAGCGCGGCATCAAGGGCTGGCCCGTTGGTGCTGGCTGGCCACCCGCCGATGAAACCATGGAAGAGATCCAGCACGACCTCGACGAAGCACAAGCCAAGAGTGAACAACAAGCAAACGAGAAGATCGATGAGGCCAAGGCGCAAGATGCAGACAACAAGAAGCAGCACAAGGATCTCGGCTACTGCAACATCTGGGTCGGCACAACCGAAGAGCGCATCAGCAAAGAAGAGCCGCCGGAATCCAAACAGGTCGAGGAAGACTGGGAGCTCATGCATGAAAATTCTGGTATAACGGTCATCTACTACCCCTTCCTCGCCAACCCTAAAGTGCCCGGTGTGGACCCCCGCACTAGCGACTTCATGAGCACATGGAACTTCGTGTACACACCTGAGCAGATCGACAGCGTGGTCGAGCTCGCAAGGACGAACTATCAAGAAGGCGCCGAGAGGACCAAGAGGACGGTGAGGGCCGTGTATGAGCGCAAGAAGAAGTTGAGGGAGGAGAGGGAGAAGGCCGAGGCCGAGAGGAGGTGGCGGTGGAGGTTGGCGCAGGGGAGAGTTGCCGGGCATCGGATGGGGGCGAGTGATCACGGGGATCACTTTACCTGAGGTGGAAATAAGGTACGAGTAGAGGATGGAGAGGACGTTGTTGCATGATACCCACTTGGCATAGAATGAAGACCTTTTACACATACATCCCACTTGCTACGCTGGACAATTGACACGCTGTTCGCATACGCTAAATCAGATCTGCTAAACACCACCCTCACAACTTCGCCTGCTCCTTCTCCTTCTCCCTAACCTCCTGCGCCATCCTCACCAGCGCATACAACGACTGCAACCTAGGCATCTCAAACCCCCTCTCCCTCGCAATCCTAATCGGGTTCCCTAGAATAACCTCAATTTCCATCCTCTTCCCCTGCTCCCAATCCATGGCCATACTGGGCTTACTCCCCGAGGTGTTCCTCTGCGTACTCCTTATAATCGCCTCGGGGGTCGCGAAATCAGACGGCATGGGCTGGCCGAGGACCTTGGGCGCGGTGGCGAGGATCTCGTGCATGACGCCCAGCAGGTGACGCTGCAGCTCTGGGTCGGCGGACATGGCGGCGTTGGAGCTGCCGAGGGTGAGCACGGACGACGGGTTCATGGACGCGTTGATGGCGATCTTGTGCCAGCGGACGAGCTGCAGTTTGGCGTGGCTGTAGGCGCTGGCGTCTTTGATTCCGCCCTCGACGAGCGCGGCGATGAAGGCCGCGTTGCGGTCTACGGCGTTGGCGTCGCTGGGGCGAGGCGGAGACGTGTCGAGGTGCGGGAGGTAGGGCCCGCTGTTTATGCGCGTCCAGCGGTTGTGTTTGATTTGCCCGTGGGACGGCTGTGCGCAGGTCGCGATCGTGACGGCGCTGCAGATGGGGGTGCTGGGGAAGCGCTGTGCGTAGGGTGCTTCAACGCCGAGCCCGTTTTGGATGAGGACGATGGCGGTGTTGGCGGTCACGAGGCCTTCGAGGATCGCGGAGTCGTCGCTCACGTCCGGGAGGGCTTTGGTGGAGACGACGATGTAGTCCCATTTTGTGGGGCTGTTGCGTGCTTCGTCCGGGTTGGCGAAGGTGTGGGTGGGGGTGAAGGTGTAGTCGCCGTATTGCGGGGAGGTGACTTGGAAGCCGTTTGCTTTGACGGTTTTGTAGTTTGAGCGGCAGATTACAGATACGCTGAGGCCGGGGACGAGGGCTAGACGCGAGGCGTAGAAGGCGCCGATTGCGCCTGCGCCGACGATGAGGATGTTCGTCGGCATGGTATCTTGAATGGGTGACGTAATGTTCGAGGTGGATCTGGGGGAGGTTTTGATCCAAGATGTTAATGTGGGAGTGTGGCTTCGTCTTCTGGGCAAGCTTCAACCGTGCGGTAATGGAGGGATTGAAGATATGGCCAGCTTGGAGCTGCGATGTCGTGCTGGACGAGGCGTCATCTTATCGATAGAACGGATATGCGGAGTAATTATAGCCTCGGTACGTGCAGACGCAGAATGTTGCGTTAGATTTGGATATGGAGATGAGGCACGGGGCAGAAAAACAAGTCGTTGAAATGATGCAGCCTTCTCGATTGTCTTGCTGAATGAGTGTGACACGAGAAGTTCGCGTTCGAGCTGGAGTGCCCAGGTTGGTGGAAGCTGCGAATGGTGAATTCGGACTAGCGCCGACGCGCTTCTAGCTCACCGTGTCCACCTCAGGCTTCCTTCACATCAACACTCACGAGATAGAGCATGTCGGTGATGCACCCGCTTAGCCGAACCCCATACCATCAGCGGTACAGTCACTGTCAACAGTACCCGACGGTCTGCGATAAGGCGCTTGGCAGACCTGGAGGATTTGGCTGATGATGCATGTAAGACGAAGGAGTACTGCACCTCGCCATTGACTACCAACAGTCCCGTCTTGCCACGGCTTGGCTTATTGACTCTCTACTAGATAAGACTATCCCTTGCTATATCACACGCAGCGATGGGCGCCGACGGTAAAATCAACTCTGTCGCTGTAGCTTGCCAACAGCTTTTTTTCGTTGCCATGTGCTCGACACAAACGTGTCGATCAACTCCATCGTTGGTTCCTCGTGAATGCGACGATCCCACGTCAATGCAGTCTTCGACTCTGACCTTCCTGTTTGACATACATCACAGCCTTGCAATGTTGGATCTGCCGCACAGCATCAGATGTCGCAGCATGTAACAGGCGGCTTTTCACTCGCATGGCAGCTGAGCATGGCTTAGCACACTTCAATGACCGCGCATTGTCTATATCAGCGACGTGGATGCTCTTACACGTACAGATCGTCACCCTGCGTTGTTATTCGTTGTTCTGAACGTGATCATCGGTTGAGACACCAACCAGTGGCAACCTTCCTTACTCCCCCTTCTCTTCCTCCTTCACTTTTCATATCACTCAATGGACCGAGCAGCTCTGCCTCAACCAATCGCAATCATCGGCACAGCATGTCGTCTGCCCGGTGGTGCCTCGAGCCCTTCCAAGCTTTGGCAACTTCTCAAGAGTCCTCGAGATCTTCTCAGGGAAGTGCCACAGGACCGATTCCGTTGGGAAGGCTTCCACCGCTCAGATGGGCTACATGGCTCTGTTAAGACGCGGAAAGGCTACTTTCTAGACGAGAACATCCGTGAGTTTGATCCTCAATTCTTCAAGATCTCACCTGCAGAAGCGGAGACCCTCGACCCTCAGCACCGCCTACTTCTCGAGAATGTCTACGAAGCCATCGAGTCAGCTGGACTGTGTCTTGAAGACCTGCAAGGCACAGATGTTGGTGTCTTTGTTGGCTTGATGGCGGACGAGTACTATCAAGATGCAAACAACGATATAGATGCGTCGTCCGGTCAAGTCTTAACCACCGGCACCGCCCGCAGTATGGCCTCCAACCGCATCTCCTACACTTTCGACTTCAGGGGTCCATCGCTATCCATCGATACGGCATGCTCGTCCAGCATGATGGCCCTTCACCTTGCAGTGTCTTCTTTGCGGCAGGGAGAATCTTCTATTGCCTTCGCTTGTGGAGCGCACCTGGTCCTGACACCAAACTCCTTCAAATCACTGGGGCGTATGGGAATGACCAGCGCTGATGGTCGAAGGTATTTTCTAGCTTTTTGAGTAAACATGGTGACAGTTCCCCTGACCACATACAGTAAAATGTTTGATGATACAGCGGATGGGTACGGCCGTGGTGAGGGTACTGCAGTAGTGTGCCTGAAGCGTCTCGATGCTGCGATAAGAGATGGCGATCCTATCGAGTGCATTATCCGCGAGACTGGAACGAACCAAGATGGAAGGACCAAGGGCATTACCATGCCCAGCGCTGAGGCACAAGCCAAGCTGATACAGCAGACTTATGCGCGCGCTGGCCTAGATCCTACGGAACCAAGTTCACGCCCATCCTTCTTTGAAGCGCATGGTAAGATTGAGACTTCGAGTCCTTGAACGAATCTGACCCTTTCAGGTACCGGTACATTTGTCGGAGACCCACTTGAGGCGCAGGCAGTAGAAGCCGCATTCTTCCCGCCTGATCTAAATTTCAAAGATGAAGAGATCATGTACATCGGCTCCATAAAGACGGTGATAGGCCATACCGAAGGCACAGCAGGGCTTGCGGGCCTTCTTCGAGCAGCCCTTGCCGTTCGTCATAGGACCATTCCCCCCAACTTGCACTTCCATCGCATGAACCCTAAGGTTGAACCTCATAGCGGGCATCTTCGTCTACCCACAGCTGCGCTTCCATGGCCATGTTCACACGATGACGCTGTTCGACGGGCATCCATTAACAGCTTTGGTATGTTGTGTATGAGCTATTCTAGGAATCATGTCTAATCATTCACAGGCTTCGGTGGAAGCAACGTACACATCATCATCGAAAGTTATGATCCACCGTCAATAAGCCAGTCCACAATCTCGTCAACTTCCTCTACCGTAGATTCGCCGATTTTCACCCCTTTCGTCTTCACAGGTAAATCTGAGCGTGCCGTGGCCGCAATGCTTCAGGCTTACTTGGCGTTCATTCGCGAGAATCAAGCTAGTATCGACCTCCGTGATCTAGCCTGGACCTTGCAGCACCGAAGGTCTCATCTCGACTATCGCTTTGCTGTTTCGGCATCTGGTGTTGACGATCTTGAAGCCAGCCTCCAGAGAATCTCCGAATCGGATGGTCTTCATCAGCGTCTTCGCTCTTTGAATTCCCAGACTCTGCACCCGCATCAAAAGCCGCGCATCCTGGGGATCTTTACGGGTCAAGGTGCTCAATGGGCGACTATGGGCAAGGACCTCCTTGAACACTCATCATGGGCACGAACAGTCATCGCAAGAATGGATGATGCGCTCGCGTCTTTGCCTGAATCAGATCGACCGGACTGGAAGATCCACGACGAGCTTGTGGCCGATAAGAAGAAATCTCGCATTGACGAAGCTCTGCTCGCCCAGACACTCACCACAGCGATACAGATACTGCTGGTTGATCTGATTGCCATGGCTGGTATCCAGCTTAATACAGTTGTGGGCCACTCTTCTGGCGAGATGGCTGCTGCGTATGCAGCAGGCTTTTTGAAGGCCAAGGACGCGATCCGCATTGCATACTACCGAGGATTGCACTCTAGAGAAGCCATCCGTCGAATTGGAGAAGCTGGCGGCATGCTCGCAGCGGCTCTTTCCGCAGATCAAGCGGAGGAGTTTTGTCAACAAGCCCGCTACGCCGGCCACCTCATCGTCGCAGCATATAACAGCCCCTGTCTTGTGACGATATCTGGCGATGACACATCCATCACACAAGCTTTAGTCGAGCTAGAAGATGACGGAGTATTCGCCAGACGATTACAGGTAGACAGAGCCTATCACTCAACTCACATGTGCCCCTGCGCTCTTCCTTACTTGCAGTCGTTGCAGCATCTTCAGATGACAAGCCTCAAACCTGATGATAACGCATCTTCGTGGTATTCGAGCGTGTCTCCTGGCAAGTGTGTCCATCTTCCGGAGCAGGTGAGCCCCGAATACTGGATTCAGAACCTTCTGTCCCCGGTTCGCTTCTCAGATGCTGTACGGACTGCCGTTACTGAACAGGCTGCTCCAGACCTGATTCTTGAAGTAGGGCCACATCCCACTCTTGAAAAACCGGTCCGACAGACTCTGGAAGCTAATGTACCAACTACTGTTGGCTATGTTGCTCTGCTCAGACGAGGAGTCGCTGCTTCGAGATCAATCGCAGACGCGCTTGGCAGTATCTGGGCTAAGTTTGGCAAAGGTTCGATTGACTTCGCTCGAGTCAACGCCATGTTGTCTAGTACGGTACATATTCCTCAGCAGATACAAGATCTGCCAGTATACCCATGGCAACACGATACGGAGTATTGGTGGGAGCACCGCTTTTTGCGACAGCGGTACCAATCAACACTGCCGCCAACCGAGCTTCTTGGCGCGAAATGGGATATCGGAGCGTCGCATGAGGCTAAATGGCGTTCCTTCCTTAGCTCTCGAGAAACACCGTGGCTACTTAAGCACCAGTTGAATGGTGTCGCTGTTCTTCCAGGCGCAGCCTATGCTGTTATGGCCTCAACCGCTGCTAAATTCATCTTCAAAGACCAAACCATACTCATGATCGAGGTCAAAGACCTTCAGTTCGAACTTCCAATCATTTTCTCGGATGAGAACGCATCCATCGAGACCGTTCTCACGGTTGTCAAGATAGAGAAATCACATGATCATGCTCGTGCCGAATTCTACATCGACTTCTGCAGTCATCAGCGGAACGATGGACTTATGACAGCAGCGCGAGGAAGCCTCTACGTACGTTTTGGCTTTGACGCTGACAGATCCAATCCAAAGATCTTATCGCACCCGTCCAATTTAACGAAGGTTGACTGCGAAATTTTCTATAAGACGCTCCTAGATGCCGGATATGGATATTTTGATCAGTTCAGAGGAGTCAGGTCCATACAGCGCAGGATAGACTTCGCTGCTGGCGAGATAATGGCTCCCTGCAGCGAGCTTATCATTCATCCTTCAGCATTGGATTGCTTGCTTCAAACTTCATTCGCAGCTGAAGGCTACCCTGCTGACTCTGCGATCCCAAGTTTCCGTGTTCCTGCCCGCATCAAGTCGATCAAACTCTATTCCACTCGGTGCGAAGAGATATTCCAGCCTGCTAGAACATCAAGCGAACACATATCCAGCACCGCCGTATATGCGAGTGAAGCGTCGGACAGTCCTTCTGACACTTCTGTGCTCTACGACATACAGAGAACAGCCGCCTTTGAGTATGCTGGCTCTCTTCGAAGCGGAACGGGCGCAGGTGTTCTTTGCCAAATGGAAGGTCTTGTCACGGTGCCGTTTCGTCTGTCGACGAACGAAGACGACCTGCCCATGTTTCGAGAGGTCGCTTGGGTTCCTGAGGACCCATCTCACCTGTTACAGAACAGTCAGTTCGCAACCATTCGTCAGGAAGAGTTTGATCATGCGCTCACTTGCGAGCGAGTTGCGTTTTACTATCTTCGACAACTTCTTGAAAGCTCGACCCCAATCTCACTATCTCAGCAACAATTCCCAGAAGCCATACGTCATCTTATCGGGTACGCTCAAGCCACTGTCAGTGATGCCCAGCTCGGCAAACATTCCGTCATTCAGAACAGATGGTTTGATGATCGTGAAGAGGACATCAAAAAGCTGATAGCAGAGCGAGCAGAGTCTGTGGATCTACAATGCATCGAATTGATGGGCAGCGCTTATCCTTCAATCATGAGCGGCCACGAGACCACAGTCGAAGTCCTTTTCCGAGAGAATCATCTGAACCGATTCTATCGTGATGCGATCGGCATATCTGAGACGAACACTCTTCTCGCTACTTTTGTTGCAGCCTTGACTTGCCGCTCACCCAATCTACGGATCCTTGAGGTTGGTGCCGGCACTGGGGCAACGAGTGAAGCCGTCTTGTCGTCAACTATCTGTTCAGAATATGTCTTCACCGATATATCCTCGGCTTTCTTCGAAACGGCTCAGGAGAAGCTGAGTAGCTATTCGGATACGGTCAGCTACCAAACTTTTGACATGGAGCATTCTCCGCTTACACAAGGGTTTGAAGCCGAATCACTTGATGTCATCATTGCATCGAACGTATTACATGCTTCAAGTGACGTTCCAGCAGTCCTCCGGAACGTACGCTCTCTGCTACGTCCCGGTGGCTACCTTGTTTGCGCTGAGCTTGCCGGAGGTTTGCTGAAGCATACCGCCATTATGGGTGGCCTACAAGGATGGTGGTTGGGGTTGGGAAATGACCGTTCCTGGGGCCCAGCCCTTTCAGAATGCCAGTGGCATGAATACCTGGAAGCATCCGGATTCTCGGGTCTTAAGTGCATCACGCCTGCTGCGGACCTCACCGCACGTCCGTATCGTGTTTTCTGCTCACAAGCTACAAATGAGCGCATACAGCTACTGCGCAATCCGCTACAACACTGGAATGGCCGAGAGGAAAGTTCTCTGCTCATTATCGGCGAAGCTCCTGCAGGGAATCCTAAACTCATTTCCGAGGTCGTCGCTTTACTGTCTTGCTCTTTTACTCGTGTGATAGTTGCGAAGACGTTGGATTCTCTGGCCAGCTGCGATATCGTGCCGTCAAATGTGCTGTCGCTTGTCGAATTGACGAGACCCATGTTCGAGTGCATCACAACACAAGATTGGTGTGCGTTGCAGCATCTCTTTGGTCAAGCCGAAAACGTGTCTTGGATCACATTACGCGCGACATGCCCGACTTATATATCTGATTGCTACTCCAACATGACAACGGGTCTCATGCGGACTATCAGGAACGAACTATCACATCTTAACATCTCAGTCCACGATGTTGAGGGTGCCGATCAGGTCACAGCTGAGTACCTGGCCAATGCGGTACTACGACAAGTCATTACCAGTCGCGGAGATCCTGCTGTGGAGACAAAAGTTTCCCAACCCACCGAGGCCGCCCTTATGAAGAGCATCACACACACGCCCATCATCCGAGCTTCATTAAAAGCGAACCAAAGATACAACTCCCGCCACCGCAAGATACAGGAAGAACTCGAAACTTCTGCCCATCCCGTTGAGATCATATACAAGCATTCTACGAATCATTACGCGCTCCGCAGGGTATCGCTGGTGCCATCACAGGTACGAGACGGGTCAACTCTGACAGTGAACGTGCGCTGTTCATCTCTGTTCTCCATCTCTATCGAGCATGGCGGCTCCTACTTCTTGAACATTGGCGATGCTCAAGATGGTGAACGGGTCCTTGCACTTTCGAAAGTTCATTGCTCAAAGCTCGAATTGCCGCAGAACTCTGTCTTCCCAGTCGCATCTGGACAGTACAGCGATCAAGACCTCTTGCGCCACATCACTGCGCAGTTTGTCGCAGAACGCGTGGTCAGCGCGGCTTGTACCATTGGATCCATTGTTGTACTCACATCAGATCCGCTCTGGATGTCCGCCATTCGCGCCAAGGCCACACATTGTGACAAGAAGGTTGTTTTCATGACCAGTCAAGTACTGTTCGAGCACAGTCAGATCGTCTTTGTGCACCGAGACAGTCTGGATCTGAGCTTGAAAGACCAAATTCCCTCAGATGTGTCGCTGATTGCCAATGTCACCACGATTCCTGAGGACGACGCGCTCTTCCATCGCTTATGTGGCCTTCTGCGTCACACTAATGTGAAACTTCGTAATACGGAAACCTTCTTCCAGCGGGGACTTCATTGTTCCACTTTTGATCACAACCTGGATCAGGATCCCGTCATGGTTAGAGATATTTTAAAGAAGTCCCTAAACTGCATGGCTACAAATGAGTCTGCCTCGCTGCTCGAAGTCACTTGCCCGCAGGACCTCGTCGGGCAGGCTGCTCACGGACCTTCCGCCCTGGTCGATTGGACAAAGAACAATATTCTGTCAGTTGCAGTTTCACCTGCTACGGAAGTTGTGGTGTTCAGTGCAGAGAAGACTTATCTCATTATCGGCAGCAGTGACGTTGCTCGTGCACTTTGTGAATGGATGATCGACCGTGGTGCGAAGCACATCATCCTTACCAGCCGACAACCAGATCACGCGCAAGAGTGGGCTCGGTGGATGATGTCTAGGGGCGCTGATATCCGTGTTGTCTCCATGGATGTAAGTGATGAGACCTCAGTCCATGACGCCTTGGCTTCGACCTTCAATTCGGCGGAAACCAGAATGCCACCAATTGCCGGCGTGATACATCTTGCTCTCGTCCTACGCGACGCAGCTTTCAGCAACATGTCATACGAGGGCCTGAAAGCCGTTACCAATGTCAAGGAACGCGGCAGTCTGATCGTACACAACGTGTTTAAGGACGAAAATCTGGATTTCTTCATTATGACTTCGAGCATCTCTTACGTCGCTGGCAACCGTGGCCAAGCCAACTACGCTGCAGGTAACGCCTTCATGGTCGGTCTGGCAAAGTATCGACGCTCCTTGGGGCTGCCTGCGTCGGTGGTGCACCTTGGCCGAGTTAGTGGTATTGGGTACATCCATAACAACACGAATAACGGATCATCGATGAAGAGCATCTCAGACCTCCAGGAAGTGGGCTTGTATCCTATTTCGGAGCGTGATCTTCATCACGTCTTTGCGGAAGCTGTTCTCTCAAGTCCTGCAAACTCAAGCTTTGGACCGGAGATCATCACCGGTATCAGAGACCTCGACTCTGCTGCAATGGAGCAGTGTACGTGGGCCAGAGCGCCAATGTTTGCGCATCTCTTCAAACGAAATACCAAGACCTTCGAGACGGCAGCCGAACAATTGCCATACCGGCAGCAGCTCAGTGAGCAACTTGCTGCCGCATCTGACTCCTCACCTGACGATGTTCACGCTGTGGTCACAACTGCATTCGCACGCAAGCTGGGGAGCCTTCTACAGATGGATACAATCGACGAGACCAAGAGCCTGCTAGACCTGGGCATCGATTCTCTGGTTGCAGCAGAGACGAGTAGTTGGGCGAGGAAAGAGTTGAGGGTGCAGATTCCCAATTCAGTCATCTTCAGTGGGGCAAGTATGGGGGAGATTGTGGATGTCGCTATCAAGCAGCTAGATTTGGGGTGGGTAAGATTGAAGGGAAGCGACACGACTGGTGCTGGTGTAGAGGCGGCATAGGAGACGAGTATGGTAGAATGATATGTTGTCGACAGGCAATTCTTACATGGTATACGACATGGTGGGTTCTGGAACGGTTCAAGGGTTTCAAGATAACATTCCTTTCTTACAGAGTATCAAGCCGCTTACCCAGTGAGCGGATGACGTCGTCCGCTGCACTTGTCTGATCTTCCAATCTCACTCCTATATTCTCCTACCTATCTCCAGTAAGAATTCTAGTTTCTTCTGGTGTGTTTTACCAAACATAAGATTTTATTATCCCTCACGTTCACTGCTGCTGATGACACGACTAGTCTGTGTCATAGCAGCCCTGGCACATGACTCACAAGGGTATCCTTGTCTCGATAAGTATACGTAAAGGTCTGGATGCTCGTTGCTCACTTCACCGTGCAATTCACCGCTGCGAAGTGCACGGACTCGATGGCAGCGCAACACTATATTACCTGACAAGTTTCGCCATCTAAGAACACCAACGATGTCTGGCAGAGTCATCAAGAGGGAGCAAAGCCCAGAGCTGACACTGGCAGATATACCAACGAGGCGAGAGGAAGCTGCGACTTCATCTTCTGCGAAACCGCCGCCTATCGTTCTGACTGACACGACTGTGCGTCGTCTTCCGCTTCACCTCTTCCCAGGAATCAGACCAAGGCAAGTTCGTCCCAGCGGAGGCATGCGGTCCGCTGTGTCAAAGAAGAAGTATCATGTTCGTCACCACCACCCTGTCGCCTCCATGCCCGCCACAGCCACAGGTGGTGGAATTCCGCCACAGAAGATCAAATTGGAAGAGGCGCACGATCGCTCAGACCCTCGTCTACCGCCAGTAGCATCGTCACTTTCGTCTGACCCAATCTCAGCCCCAGCAACGCGACAACAACAAACAAGCACCCTCAAAATAACAAATGCTCCAGTCAGAAAACTAGTCCACGCCAGTATTACGCGCTTGGAGCAAGTGTTGAAATCACATCCGCCTGCACCAAAAATTCCGCCAGGTGCCACACACGCAACAAAGATGGAAGAGTTCGACTTTGGCGACCAGCTAGGTGTAGCTGCAGATGAGGAGTTCGACGTCGATAGTCTGGACGGCTTTGCAGGTGCCTTGCACGGTATTGTCATGTGCTGTAGTACATGTAGACCAGTGGTTAACAATGAACAGATGATGCGCCCCAGACAGCAACAGTGCCATACGCCGAGTATCAGAACCAGCAGAACCAGATCTATTACCTCAACGACGAGTGTCAGTGTAACACATCGATAACGGGGGGATCCGCGTATTGACAATCACAGTGCAGAGGCAGCAAACCACCATCGGCGAGCTATGCAACCAGAACTACCATATGCATCAATTTACTGATGAACTTGACGCACGTGTCTCCCAGCTTGAGCAAGACAGATACCTCCGCGATGCAGGCGCCGAAGTGCACCCAACTCCCTGTGTCTACGGCGCTACGTCTCCAGCAGTTGACAACCAAGTGTCTCCTACACAAACTCGTTCTGGGAACAAATTGAGGGCGTCCGTCAAGCGCTCAGTCACATACGTAACCAAACCTGAGGGAGTTGCCAAGTCACGCACCAAGGACCGCAAGAAACTGAAGCTCAAGATTCCAAGCAACGTCAACACGAACGAGCAAGCTTCTGGCTTTGGCTTACTCACTCCATTGGATTCAGTAAGCTTGCACGCAGTCCTCTGTCAATCGCATACTAACATTTCAGGCTCTTCAGGTATCTTCTTCTTTCGCGTTTGCATCATCCAGTCCTGCGACCCCTCGCACACCATTCACTCCAGGTCGAATCGGCCCCCCCGAGTCTTACAAGAAGAACACGACTTCACTCAACAAGCGAGACATCCACGATCTGAACAAGTTCATGCCGCCTGCGAATGTCCAGCTACCTACTGTGCCACTGACTGACACTGAGCTCATCGTATTCTTCTTTAACTGCCTCATCAAGCCCAACGTCGCTCTACGTCTCTACGCGCGGGGTTGGGGTCCTGCATCCATCGTGGCAGCGCTGAACAAACACCGCGTAGTCAAACCACCATATCTGCGCAACACCTGCTCCGTCAAGTGCACCACGGCAATCAAAAACGGCAGAAAGAACTACGGCGACGGCTGGGAGTCTGAGTACCGTGCCGCGCTCGCAGATGCCGAAGATGACCGGGCTACCGACCTGATTCGTGCAGACGGTCATGCAGGTCTTGACTACTACGTGCGCGCTCTGGGTATACACCTCCGTGAATACCCCTCCGACAGAGACGCGGGTATCTTCACCAAGTGCGTTCAGTACTGCGTCGAGCACCAGGCTCCATACACCATGTCGAACGTCTACACCCTCGCCGTCGATCTCCAGAACAACACCGTCCCTCAGCACCCGGCGTCCCCCGCTCCTTCAGCTGTGGTTACCCCGCCAAAGGTTGAGCCCCGCGCTGATGAAGGTGAAGAGACGGAGGTCGACTGGAGTGAGGATGAGCATGCGGTCTCGCCTACGCCTTTGACAAAGCGCAAGCCGGCTCAACACGACTTCGGCGGCCCTCTTGGGTTCGTGACTGTCAACTCCCCCATGGAGAAGACGGTGAAGTGTACGAGTGAGATGAAGTAGGATGGGGTGTAAGACGCTGACTACATGATCATGTTATCCAGTCGTATCTACATCTTTCTGAAAGAACCAGGACTATCAAGGTATATGTTGCCCTCGATTGAATGGCGTATACGTAATGGTATGATGCTAGGATATGGAAGGACTGTTTAGACTGTAGCTCCAAGAGAACATGGCTAGCACATAGACGAAAATGAAAGCTGGCATATCAGCGAGCATCTTGTGCTTGGTCCATGCTGCTAACGTCACTTACACTGCACTTGGCGAACAAACGCGTTGCCAAGACGTGTTCTGTGCTGCGTCAAACAAGCGCGACAGCGGCTCACAGTCTTCACTACAGGAACTGGTGCGGCCCGTCATTATTTTGGCAAGCAATCGGATCTATAATGCAGAACTGAAGTGCACATCGGTTCACTCCACGTGGATTGTCTGCTTATGATGTTCAGTTCCCAGCATGGATAGAATCAAGGAGACTCACCCTGAACTATACAGGTTATGGTTCACACCCTTTACGAATACCACGCAGCAATTTGCTGCGGCCGACGACAGCTCAACGGCACCTCACGTGACTACGACACCGGCAGCACCACGTCCTTCTGTGCTGCAAGCCCAGGCCGAGTCGAGTCAACCCGAGGTGAAGGCATCGTCCATTTCAACAGACTCTTCACTTCCAGAACCGACTTCTCGAGCGCCCTCTGATCTCACTTCTCAGATCGATTCTTTCACTCTTTGCAAACTTACCCTGCAACTCACTTCTCATTCTATCGCTGAACCTTTCCAGCAAGCCGCTGCTCTACCCGCTCCTCAGACCGCGATGCACTATTCATGCTTTCCCCACCCTTTTCAGCCTCCCCAGCAACAGAGTCCACAGCCTCAGGCACCGCCTGCTCCCCCCGCGTACTCTCAGGGACCACCGACGTACCCGACGTACCCTGCGGCGCCCCGCACAGTCTACACCGCTCCAAGCACCAGAAATGCCAACCAGCACAGGCGCGCAGCCGAGCAACGCATCCGCGAGATCCAGCTCTACGGCGCCAATCCACGTGTCCTGAAGCTAGACTACATCGCGCTCTACCACTCTTACCATGCGTACCTCGAGCAACACCCTCTGCGCCGCGGTGAGCGCGAGAACCCGTACATGCTAGGTCTCCTCGCCAACCAGCGCATGCCAGAAGACCTGACGAGCGACCGCGCAGTTGCCATCAGGTACGCCAAGAACCACTGGGAGAGCTATTCGGAGGCGCGCAACATAAAGGAAGTGGTCCAGTGGGCTAGAAAAGAGGAGAAGAAAGAGATCGACAAGGTCTGGGAGCAAGAGAGGGAGAGGGTGAAGTTGGAGGCTGCGGAGAAGAGGAACACCGAGTTGGCTTGGGTTGCGGCGCAGCCGTCTAAGATGCACGGTGGCTCTGCTATGAGGGACTAGAAAGTGTGGGGCTTGAGGTGGTGGGTGTACAGGTGAGAGAGGTTTCTGAATGGAGGCGAGGAGAATCGGATACACGCATGTGTAGTCAGTAGCTTGGTTCATCTGGGCTTGTCATTTGGGTTTGCTTCATTTGATTTTGGTTCATGCGAGTTTGGTTCAGGGTCTGCCAGTGTCTTAGTTTACACAATATCGCCTGCGTCTAACATCACGACATCTCCGTATCAGCAGCGGACACCGAATGCGATAACGAATATAGAATGCAATAAAACGAATGCAATAATCTCTTGATTACCCACACACTACCTCCAGGCGTGTAAAGATTCGTTGTGATTCCCAGCACCAGCATGGTTCGATACACAAGTCGAACCAAGTTGTAAACACACCCGAGGGTCCGCGAACCATACTTGACACAATGTAGAAGTACTACATAGATCTACGCAAAATCCGCGTAGTCTTTCACTAATTCTCAGCCCAAACTTACTCACACACTGAGAGCCTTGAGTGCCTCCAAGCTCTTACACAACAAATTACCCAATACCATACCCGCCGTCACACAACCAACATGGCTCTAAATCTCGCAGCTGCGCGTGTAACCGTATCTTCCACCGAACGCACGCCGACCCCCACCCCACCTACAACTGCATCCTCCGTAAGCCACTCCCCACGTCCCCTTCCTCGCCTCCTACCCAGACCAGCCCATCTGACCGCCTCTCAGTCCTCCACAGCACCAGAACCGGCCCCCGTCAAGCGCGGTCGCGGCCGTCCAGCTGTGCACAAAAAAGACGAGAACGGAAAGCCTATCATTGAGAGAAACCCCGATGGGACGAGAGTAGTACCCAAGCAGAAGTACAATCAAGTGAACCGGGGAAAGGGAGAAAACGCTGCTAAGACAGAGGAAGCGGCAGAGGGGACAAGCAAAGGGTCACAAGAACAGGGAAAGAAGAGGAAAAGGAAGGGAAATAGCGATGATGAGGGGTGTAATAAGGAGACGCCGGTGAAGAGGACAAAGCCGGACGACAAGAAGGAGGGTGAGAAGCTGAACAAATGGAATGCCAAGGTGGATTCGGAAAAGTTCGAAGAGCTCGTAGATTGGAGCGAGACTGGAGAAGTAAGCGACTCGCATCCTCCAGCACATCCTCCCTCCTCCTCCATGAGTCCCACACTGCCTTCCAACCCACAACCCCCTCCAGCATGGCATCTCCAACCTATGCCGTCCTTCCCACCTCTGGAGCCAACCCACCGCCCTTGGTTCGAAGCGCTCAGGGAAGAAACACATGAGCGAGAAGCTGGGGAGTTTAACCGGCTTTACGAAAGGGCTCACGCATTTTACGTCCGCGGTCTTGGGGAAGTCCGGGCAGGGCAGGTGGTGGGGGAAATAGTCGCTTTCTACGATCCTTCTTGGGAGGCGCAGCAGGTAGCTTGGGAGGAGCGGGCAGGGCAATCTGAGGCGAGGAGAGAGATCGTGCTCGATCCGCGTTTGCAAGTCGCTGGAGGGGGTTCTGAACAGGCGAGAGAGATGTTTGCGCCCATGTTTGAGCAGCGCAATTTGGTAGTCATGCCTATGCAGGCGTTCGGGGGGTTTCCTGCGCGTGATGCGCCGCGGCAGAAGGATGTAGAGGGTTGGGGGGGTTAAGAACTGTACATCACCTGAAGAATTGTAGTCAACAAGACAAGTTGTTGAGTTTTCTGAGTTACTTAGTTACATGCTTGGATACCTCTACGGTATCAATCCGTGAATTCGTCGAAACGAAGCTCTCAATGAGCTGAGGACCTCCAAGGCCCGATGTGACATGACAAAAACCTTTGCCTACACAGTCTCCGTGCTCCAACGCACCTGACTCATTTCAATCATTTCCTTTCTGACGCTTGACGTCATCCTTTTTCACCTCCATGTCGTGCTTTCACTTAGATGCGCATGAGGATAGCGTCCTCGCTGGACCACATGTGCTGCAGCCTGAAGGCAGTGATCTGGTCGAGATGCTCTTGGCACTCAATCCAGGTGGTGGAACCGTAGAGTCGGTGCTGCTCCTTGGCCCAGCGGACGTTCTCAGCCCAGTCCTCCGTGTCCCAAGGCTCGGGCAGGGTCAGGCGGTAGAGCTCACGGTATGGGGCAGTCGTGCGAGCAGCGCCGTTGAAGCGGTAGAACGAAAGCGCGGACGTGTACATCTCGTCTATGGTGCGGCAGCCTGGCTGAGCCCAGAAGAGAACGGTGTAGTCGTCGACGACGGCGCGATCTGGGGAAGGAAGGGGAGGCTGGAGGAAGGTGGTGTCGCGGACTGCGAACTCCCGTGCTGAGGGCCACATCTCAGGGGTTGGGTTGGCGAAGGTCGGGTGCGCAGGTCTCGCGTTTGCAAGGGCCAGGTCAAAACGCGCCTGGATGGATGCGGAAGACTCCTCTTCTTCGAAGGGTTGGGGCATGTTGGGGGCAGGCTGGTGCATGTGCACAGCAGACTGATGCAAGTTGACGGCAGGCTGGTGCATGTTGACGGCAGGCTGGTGCATGTTGACGGCGGACTGGTGCATGTTGTCGTGCATGTCATTTGAAGCAGCACCCCAGCTGTGCGGAGCGAAGGGAGTAGTGAAGTCCATATCAGCGAGAACCTCATCCAAAGAATGCTTGATCTCATCATCGCTGTCAGACTCGTCTTTGGCTTCGAACTCACTCTCGTCATCCTCGTCATCTTCGACGGTAGATGGCATGTGGCTCAGCGGATGCTTCTTGCGAACGGCGGTGTCGAAGGGCTCGAGGTCCTAGAGAGTAAGGTCAGTAAACTACTGTCAATGCAGGTCGTGTCAAACCATACCGTAGCATCGTCATCTTTGTCGACGTAGACAGGAGCCCTCTTGACGCGGCGACGGCTCCTGCGCTGTCCGCCGTCGTTGTGACCGCTGTCGAAGCCATCGGAGCCAAGCTTGTCAGTTTTGGGGGAAGCTTTAGCCGCCATAGCTTTCAGTGCTTTCAGTCGTGGAGCCTTGTTGGGGTCGGGCTTGCGCGGAGCCTTCTTCTTGCGTGGAGCCTTACTGGACTTGGGCGGTGGCTTGTTCGAGTTGTGTTGAACCCAAGGTGGGTTTGCGGGGTTGCGGGTGGGAAACTTGTCGTAGCGCGCGAAGACTTGTCGGTCAAGGTGAGAGTGAGTCGCGGGGATTGGGCCGCCAAGGTGCGCGACCAATGCCTGGAACTGATCTGGGAACAGCCACTCCTCGTCTGTATGGTTTAATGCGTACTGGATGCAACGAGTAAGATCCAAAGCATCGTCGCCTGACGGATGCTGCTTGACGTGGTGCGCGAGCTCGGTGAATGGCACAGGTTTCGCTTGGGCGTTACGAGCCATTTCAGCAGTAGTCGCTTTCATCCTGTACGAGGCGCTCTTGGGGTGCGTGATACGCGGTGCTCGGAAGTTACCCACATACAGATCGTCCTCATCGTAGGTACGATCGTACTGAAACTCGTGGCGGAGGCCGGTTGTCCACTTATTGAATCCGATCTGACGCATCGCGTAATGCATCATGACCGTGACCGAGTTTGGGAGCATGTCTTGCGACAGCTCCCGGTACTTGTTAATCATGGCGGCCATAGTGATCGCCCTACCTCCGTGGCCGACGAGACGCAGGATCACGTCCATAGACTTGAGCCAATGCGGGAGGTATGCAAGGATCTCTGCTGCTGTCAAGTTCCCTTCCGGAAACGCCATGTTCCAACTCGTTGCTTTCGCGCCAAAAGCGTTGTTATACGCCATAGCCGCCATCTCTGCTGGTTAGAATGGGATAGGGCAATGGAGAAACAGGCTGGGGAAGTAGGCTGGCGGGCACCACTTTTTGACTGTCTTACCTTGAAGAGATCCTTCTGTCTCGAGTCTCGGATGTCGAGAGAGCTGTAGCAGCTGTTGCTGCGTCGAAAAAGAGCGAACGCGTTGCTAAGATGTAGAGGAGTAGAAAGTAAACAACTTGTTGCGGGGCAGCGCTCTAGGTAGGTTGGCTGCGCAATAAAGCGTACGCAGCACGGGCTCCTTGCTAGCTAATTTGGCATGACCACGATGCAACGGTCGGATGGAAGGCGAGGTGTTACCCCAGTTGGTGCACAGACATGTTGAGGAAGCAGGACATGCTTTTACACCTGGGGCCTTTGGCATCGCGCAAACATGAAGTGCGGCCCGGCCGCTGCAGCGTGCAGCATGCTGCAGCAACTTACCACAACTTGCAGTAACTCCGTCTTTCACTTTTCTCAACCCACCCACAGCAAACATGACAGGCACCACGCGTGGAACTCGTAGTTCCAGATCGAGCTTCGGCAATCTCGCGCCTGCGAATACGATACCATTTCCGAGCCAGGCGAACATGACCGCTGTCGAGATCCTAGCGTTCCTTCCAAACCACATCAAGTGCGCCGAGGTCGTCTATCGCTTGGTGTCGAATGGTGGGTCGCGCAAGATCTTCCACGCCATCATCAACACGTGTCGTGACCTTGAAGCCGAGTGGAGCCTCAACTGTTGCGGAGAGGCCATGTACAAGACCATGAACCGAGCAGGCTACAATAACTGGACCATCAAACGACACAACGAGTGGCACGACAACCATCAGCAAGCTCTGTGGAACGAAAGCAGTTTAGCTGTGGGTAATTTTCGCACAGAACACAGTGCGCCAGAAGCAGGGACTGTATCTTTTAGAAGTCTTGCTGCGAACATGAGATCCATACCGGAAGGAGACGATGCGCTGGATCTGACGAGGATGGTAAAATATTGCGTCGAGAACGCAGAAGACACATGGAATTATCCAAACGACTATGAAGAGCTGTTAGAATCGCTCGGCGGCCCTGCACAAGTAGGAGACCGGAGCACCGACAGGACGGTCTTCGGGCGGTGGGAGCGAAGGCGGGCTCCTCCACCATTATCAAGAGTCGTAGAGCCCTCTCCGAGCATGGAGTCCTCTGGGGAGCGGGGAAGCTTAGAAACGGGGAGCAAGACAGCACAAGGAAGGCCAGGCGGCGGCCAAAGGTCAAGAAGTATATCGTCAGGGCCAGGAACCGGGATGAAGCGCAGAGCTACCGGGTCGAGAATACTCAAGGAAGTAGAGCAGTCCGCGCATTTCGAACTCGGAGACGAATCAGACAGGAACGATAAGCATCATGCCCTTTACACAAGAGCGCTAGTAAGTATCACTGGTGACAGTCTATTTAGGAGACGGCGATTCTCCTATAATGCTGATTGATGCTGACTTGGTTCCAGGCAGAATATGTATCGCCACCACTTCCAGTCTCGATGGCACCAGACCTTTTAATTGTTGCGCATTTACTCCAGGTTGAGGGATTCGCCAGCGACTCAGATCCTGCCAGCGCGTATGCTTTCGGGGGGGCACGGAGCACACCGCCATACCGCCAGCTTGGTCAGATTGCGCAACCTCATCCGTGGGACATCAGCAGCTGGGCGGAGAACCTTAGATGGGCACTCGAGCAGCGCGTCTTATTTGTGCGGGAGCATCCGGCGGCGGCAGGGTGGAACGAGAGTCCAGAGCACATGGCGTGTATCGAGCGGGAGAGAACGCAGCGCGTTTGGGCCTCAGACGAGCTGCTTGATCAGTTGCTGGATGATGAATAGCTCGGCAGGAGTTTGTGGGAGGCAGTTGTCGTGTGGGAGGCAGTTGTCGTGTGGGATAGGTGGCCTAGTGCTCTACAGGCGCGTCGAACAATCAATGGCAGCACTCTCGTTCCCCTACCTTAATCATGATCTAGAGTCCTTCAACTGACCCGTAAGTATGTACACGCCTCATCTTTTCACAGTGCAAGCTGCATCGAAGTTGCAGGCAAAGCTCCTCGTTGGGCATGATGGCGCAGCGTGAGTGAGGGATGGAAGAAGAGGGGTGGTCGAAGCCTGAGGTTTGAACAAGCAACAACGCCAACGTTTCGCCTGCATGCGCCTTCCCCGTCCCAACCTAGTGCACATCATGAACCACATCCCTGCCCCGAAACAGTCTCGCAACGTTCATCAAACAACTCCTCCACACGTCGTTTGCAGCATCCGCCCAGCTCGCCTATGCACTACGTTGCCCGTCGCCCTGGCCCTGGCTGGATCGCCCGTTCGCATGTCATGCCGCCTGGAAGCGTGGAGTCCCGATACCTTGGCGTAACACCAGCTGCGACTTGACAGTCACGAGAGCGCACATTGCGCGTCGCAACATTGAGGATGGCATTTAAGTGTAGAGGTGCTGCCTTTCGCGGTCGAATCCATCCATCATCTCCATTTCGATACCCCAGGCATCCACACGCCCTTTCTATTCTCGAGCCGGACTCAACCACACTCCTTACAACATTCAACAAATAATCAATTTCCATAATCAACAACAAACCGCTCAAACATATCATACACGATGCACTCCAAGATCTTCGCCGCTACTGTCCTGGCCGCTGCGCCCCTGGCTCTCGCACAGTCTGGCATGACTACAGCACCATCAGGCACTCCCACATCTTCCGCAAAGGTCGTCACCATGATGTGGGGTAGCGAGACAACAGCTGGTGCAGCCGCTAGCGGCTCAACCGTTATGTCTGGCACGCGTGGAATGTCAATGGGCGATTCCATGACCATGTCAAACGGCCAAGTCATGAGCGGTATGAGTGGCATGAGCGGTATGAGCATGACAACTGCAACTGGCACCGCAATGGCCGGTATGAACATGACCGGTTCTGCTGGAAGGACAGACCTATCTTCAAGTGCAGTGGGTGCTGGATGGGTTATGATCAGTCTCGGAGCTGGCATTGGTTTCCTTGCGGGCACTTTGTAGAGCGCTGAAGCTCGTTCATGATGATATACACAGGAGGGAGTAAGAAAGAAACACGTCCCTGGCAGGACGGTATATACTTTGCATAGACTGCAAAGAATAACGACCGCATTACATACTCAATTACATAGACGCACATACCCAATCTCACTCAAGACACGAAACCACCCCAACATGTTCATCGACCATGGTGCCGCACCCAGTGCATGACCCCGGAGCCCCAAAATGCAGCTCCAATGCAAGTCCCCTGGACCTCAAAACGTCCAAATGCCAGCCTGCATTACCTGCCAGCCTCTGTTGCTTGCCGGTAGACCCGAGAGCAAAAGCCACCTTGCGTTGCAACGTCACCTGCCCCGCGCTAGCCCCGATGCTCAGGCAACGCAGGGAGATTACTGGTCGGATTCTCGCAAGCAGCAAAGTTTTTGCGCGCTAAAAGCGCCGGTCACGTCGTCTGAGGGTCAAAAACAAGGTCACTTTGACCCTGTGATTGCGTTGCTATTGGACGAGGGAAATTACGCCTGGGATCGGAGAAGGGCGGGGAAGAACAGGGGTCCTCGGCGTGAATGTGAATGAACTGGGTGACTAATCAAACTACAGATTCTTGCAATGTGCTCAAAATGGTCTCGATAGCTGGGGAGTGCGAAAAAAATGAGGTGGTTTCAATCACAGTCAGTGGTGCTGACTTTGCGAGTGTTCCGATGAAAGAGGAGATAAGCTCTCAGGGCACAAGCTGGCTGGTTAGAATGTAGTGTGATTTTGGCAATTTGAATTTCTGACGTCTGGATATCTGTTTGAGTGCTATTGATACTATTTGTAATTCTCGAGCATTGCTCGGACTTCAGTCATCCAGAGAAGCAATTTTACATATTGCTTATCCCCCGAATTCTGTTGGTGCGGCCTTGGACTTATTGACACGCCTTTTCAATGTACCATTCCACCAGATCGTAGTAATTTTCTACCTGTACGTCGTGTACCGCGGACTCGGAGCCCAAGGCATGCTGGTTGCGTGGCTCTCCTGACCCATCATGGGACTGGTGTCTAGCGGCCACCATGTCTTTGATCTCTATTGTCACCACTGACTACCGCGCCCATGAACTCTGTAGACAGCTCATCCGCGACATCAGTCAAGCCCTCAGCGGCAAACATGGCGGCTATTGAATATCCTCGCCAGATTTCGGAGGTCGATGGACGTTGCGAAGCTGATCCGTGGAGACTGCGAAACTGACCGTTCAATCTCTCAGCAGTAGACGTGTGGAGCGTTGTAAGCTCATGTGGTCGAGACCAAATATCCTCGAGCACAGGATCGCTGTGCGCTGTTTCAGGTATCATCTGCGAAGGCGAAGACGACAGACGCACTGTTGATGACTCCGCTTGAGTCTCGAGGAGATCGGCAAACACTTCAGCAGGGAAGTCTTCCTCGGGAGGTTGGCCGTTCGGCGGCAAGGTTTGTTCTTGATCGATTTCGGGCAGGAAGTATAGGCATTGGTCATTGTCTGATCGAAGGACTCGTCGTTGAGAGGAGAGAATCCGGGGCGTCAGTTCTGAAAGCTGTGATTGCTGTGCCGTACTAACATTCTTGCTGCTCTGCTCCTCGACCTCCATAAGATCTTGATACGAGTTGTCAGAGTCGCTTCCCGTCTCCTCATCCGTCTCGTTGTCCTCTGGTCTCCACTCCCTCGTTTCGTGATCACCCAGATGGATTGTGGCCCAGCGGTGATTGGCCGCGGCATCGCAGTGCTCAAGTCGGGGAGCTACGGGACCACCGAGCTTCTCGGTCAGTTCTTGGAAGTCTTGAGGGTAGTGCCACTCCTCATCCGCATGGTCTGCAGCGTATCGAACGCATCTCGCCAGGTCAAGCGCTTCCTCACCTTCAGGATAGACACGCACATCTTTCGCCAAGTCTTTGAACGGTATCGAGTCCCTTATCGTTCGCTTCTTCCAATCAAAGCGTTCGACTTGTAGTCGGACTTCTCCGAGGGTGAGGTCTGTAGGATCGTGATTCGATCTGCTCCCGTATGGAGCTTTGGATCCCTCCCAATCTTCGAAGCCAGGGATCTCTCTCATAGCTTTCTGGGCCTTCTTGAATATGCTAGGGGCAGGCGCTGGATGTTTGCTCCATGTCCTATAAAAGTTGATGAGATTCGTCATTGCTCGCATAGTCAGACCATTCTCAGTCAGACGATGAGCGACATCGAAGTTACGGACACTGTCCGGTAGAAATGCAAAGATCTCTGCCGCCGTGTGGGTGCCCCAAGCGCTAAGACGCAGATGTGGTGTGGGAGCATTAACACCCAGCGTGAGTGTATTGTCGCGGCTTCGACCGTTTGTCAGTGTAACGGCATCGCTTTTGCGGACTCGCTTTTTCGGTGTCTGTGAGATCTGTGTTGACATGGTCTGTAAGTTTTGGTGAGATGAGAAGGGGAGGCAGCCCTCTGAAGGCCAGGGTATCGAAGGCTGTCTCAAATGCTGCGTCTGAGTAGCGGGACTCTACAAGCCTTGGTCAGATGTTAGTATCCATGGCAATATAACTTAAAGAAGCTGTACCTGGTAGATGGACGCGCTCTGGGAGCTCAAGAAGCGACGCACAGGGTATCAACCCCGTAACCTGAAGCGCGCCTCTCTGAGAACAGAGGGGCGGTAGTCTGTCGCGTCCAAAGCCAGACTCAGTACATCGCGAGACGGAAATGTTTGACTGCTTTGTTGTGAAGTGCTCTTTACTTGAGGAGAGATTCTGACCATGCGTTAGCACAATTATCGAAGATGTGTTGTGTAGCTCCTACAGTACGTGCAAAGAGGCAGCTCGTGGTCCACTCGTAAGGAGGTCAGTTTGGTCCCAGGATAACCGAGCGAGGTGGTTTGAGCTGCTGATGTCGAAGTGCATCCACTTGCGTGGTTGCCCATTCGGGTTTGGGGCGGTCGCTGTGGGGGAAAGCAATACCAGCCACGCGCCAGGCGCCCCCACCACAACGGCGCTGGGCACAGCCCTTTTAGGTCATGCGCAGACTTTACTCCAGGTCTATATCACATACTCAGATCTCAGACCCGTAAGTACATCGAATGCACTCTCATCATGGACTATGATGGCATGCTTGTCAGCTGTGCCCACAGTGTGAGAGACGATATGGTGAGATACTGAAGCCGCCATCCTCAGATGCAGCCATTTGCCGCCCGCTACTTGCTCCTTAGAGCGGCGGACCAACCGCTGCAGATTCGTCTGCTTTTACGGGTTCGTGAATACTAGGCTGTCTACGCGTTCGCGCACCAAGACTGTGGGAGGACCAAACAGTGGCGCTGCTCTTTTCGTGCATAATGGTGCACCTCTTGCTTCATTGTTGTGCGTCAAGTACAAAAGAAGCTCAAATGTCTCAATTGATGAGACGCTGGATCATTGTTCATGCTACATATGTCTTTGTCCCATAACCATCTTCCACTCAAGCGGCGTACCGCACAATGTCAATGGTCAATTGTGAAGACCCAACATCCCTCAGACTCAAAACTTCTCGCCTTTTGATCCTGAAAGCTCGCATTGACCAATATAAGCACTAAGACAAAGTACTCTCAGTACGACTCGATGGTCTTATCACCTCTCCAAAATTCTGGGGCCCACTGCCGGCGGTACAGCTACGTATAGATAATGACTGACGAGCTTCGCATACAATGAGTTTATGTCCTCTATTGACAACAGAGGTCCATCGTCTGCTGGTTCAGCGTGGGCGTGTTGCATCTGATCTGGTGCTTGCTCGACCTCAGACCTTGGAGGAAACATGGTCCCCAGCCAATGTTGAGAGTTTAGAGAGACTCCGCCCTTGTAGACGCCTTCGTGGTTGGCCATTGAGCATCCTCTTTGTTCTGTGGCGTTGAGGCCATCTTGCGCAAGACCTCCAGCGCTCTTACATCTCTTCCTATCTTTATGAAACTCATGCTCATTATGGAAGCTCTGTTTGCGCTTCAAACCTGCGCTAGAGGTAATCGAGGCTTGGGGGCTCCCGTTGGTGATCCAGCTCCCCTGTCTATTCTGGTGCGAGGAGGTCCTGTCAAGCGCCCACTCTTGTTCAGCTCTGGCGATAGTGTGTCCGCTTGTGGAGATCTCGAAAGATGGATCGTGACGGTAGGTAGATGAGCAGTAAGCGGACGCTGATGTGTTTACGTGCCTACGGGCAGAAGTAATCGACTCTGGGTAGGGAAGCGCGGTGGAGTTATGATAGACTGCGACTGAGTAAGATTGAGACTCACAACGAGCAAGGAGCTTACTTACAAGTAGTATGACCTTCCTCTCTCGTAAGGCCAGTGGTAGGAGACAACGAGTCGAAGGAGACACCTTGTCGCGGCGACGGTGGTATGGCAGGGGGTGCGGGCTGGTGCAGCGAGACACCTACAGATTTCCAGAACCAGCGAGCCGCAACTGCGCCATCGAGATGACCTGGCTCCACTGAGATTGAGCCGAGCTTCTGTATGAGCGTGTTGAAGTCACGCGGGAACTGAAGATCTTCCTCCGGGTGTGCAACCGCGTATTCGACGAAGCGAGTCAAGTCCAGTCTGTCATGGCCCTGGGGCATCTCAATGACATGTCGAGCCAAAGCGCTGAACTTGATGTTTTGAAGGACCACTTTGGTGCCTTTTCGTGCCATTGTATGCTCGATATTCAGTCTGCACCCAGTGAGTGTGAGGCTGTTTGGGTCCCAAGTGGATTTATCCAAAGCGACACCATCCTGTGCGTAGGTCCACTTCGCGTTACCGGTGAGTTTCTTCATCCCATTGTTCATCCAATATGTGAATAAGTTCGGTTTGGTCTCCTCGCGCGCCAAACCCACGTGGTGCTTCAGGATATGGGCGATATGTCTGCCCTTGATGCCATTGAAGTACAACCGCTTAGAGACATCAGCGTTCTTGAGCCACATGGGCAGAAACGTACATATCTCTACTGCGGTGATCCTTGCGGGGGCTGGAAGCAGTCGCAAATGCTCACTGGGAGGCTGTTGTATGAATACAGAATCGAACGTTCCTGTTCGTCTCGCCGGCGGCTTGAATGGGACTGCCATGCTGACCTGAGGAGGTATTGATCAGATCGTCGAATGCAACGAGGATGCTCGGTGACGGTACTGTGCCTGTCAGTTGGAGGTTGTCTGTGCCAGCTGCCCAGTGCCAAGGTCCTACATTGAAGTGCAATAGAGAAGATTGCGTAGATTCTGCTAATGTACAAAGCTGCACGCTGACGATGGTGTCTGACGTCGAAGTCCAGCTGTCGGTTGTCGCTTTTGTGGCGGCAAGCTGCTTGTATGGTGGAGCACTTCTGGCCACGGGTGGGTGCAGGAACAGAGAAGGCGCTCAGCCCGTGCACAGGTCGAGCTGAAATGAATTTCGTACGGAGTGCAAGCAAGAGATAGTGGTAAAGTATCATGAGCGCAGGTCTCAGAAAGTTACGGTGGGGGGTTGGTGGAGGCGAGGCGCGGGTGTTGTGATGGAGGCTCGGCTGCTTGTTTGGCAGGGCGCCCCCACGCTGGACGCACCATAGTCAGCCGAGCGGAAGGCCAACTTTCCCTCAATTGAATGCATCGCAATATATGCTATTAAGAGCTGACTATGAACTGTGCGAGTACAGCCAATATGCTAACGTCAACTTTGCGACAGTCTGCACCTGTGCTATCTACCATTGCGAGTGCGCGGAATGCGGAGCTGAGAAGCTACACATAGCTCAAGAACATGACATGACACGATTTTGAACGGCCTGACACGACAGTCAGAACTTGAAGCGATTGTGACCATCACTTGTTTACCTGCACGCGGAAATGTAGTGGTACAAATCCCACTTCTGCTCCTTCAAGGCCAAGAAAGGATATAGAATCAACCTGCAAGCAATCTATGCAGTATTTCATATGCACTAAAGACTATTAAGTGGCTTCAGAAGTGCAAATGTGACGAACAACGTCTTTTGTGTAGCACTGTGTGGCTGCAGAAGATCTCTTGACCAGAACAGCCCTCACTACCATGATGCAAATGTCGTAACGATGGCCTTAGAGTCTTCTGCGACCAAGGGAGCGATGATTCTTGCTCTTTGAGATATAGATCTCGTACCAGTCCTTGGATGCCTTACTATGGCGTTCCAGGGCAGCCTCGTCCTCCACTTCGGCTACTGGGCCCATCTTGTCCTCCTCTGGGACGGTGATCCCGTGCCTGGTAGCGTAATCCATCAATTCGCTCAACTTGACTCGGATACCGTAAGGGTCTTCGTGTGCCAGCACATGTTGGACTACACGGGTCAATAACTGTGCACCCTTACCCGTCGGATGGTGACGGACACCCTCAGCAAGGTCGCCCACGAAGACGTCGTGTGGCCTCAGATCCTGCACGCCGCTCTCGCACGACACATTCTCCATGCTTCCGGTGACCGTGGTGGCGTGCGGGATGATGTGAGCCTTCGCCGCAAGATCTAGGCGATGATGGAGGGTGGAGCGCTCGAGGCCCATCTTGTCGCGGATGCTACGTGAACGCAACTGCTTTGCGTCAGTAAGGCTTGGAGAGTGACAAGCGGAAGCTGATACTTACGATGAAGTAAGATATTATGCTCGCCGGCCAATACTTCTTTAGTCGTTGTCCGATCTCTCGCCAGTAGGTATGGTCGGGGAAGTACTGCGCTCGAAATTAGTAGACTGAGGCAAATTCACTGATGTTCGACGCTTACAGTCAATGTCTCCTCGATGCTGACAGGAAACTTGCAGAGCCTGATGTCAGCTGCAACTGGAGTACAGCTTGATTCTAGCTCGTGTCTGAACCTGTGAAATGCAAGATCAGGCCGGTCAGAGACCTGAATGTTCTTGATCCTCTTCCAAGCGTTCAACCGACCTCGAGACCAGCGAGCCACCTTTCGCCCCTTCACGGTGTCTACCTTCTCGTAACCTTCAAAGGGTTCTCCGGGGTCTGTCTCGCTGGAGTCCGATCGGTGTCTCTTCGCTGACGACCATTCAGTCTCGGCGTCTTTAGCTGCAAGTGGGCGTTTGCGCGAGTTGTGTATGTCGGGTAGTCTCGAGCTGAATGTGACTCGAAGCGCCCTCTTTTGAACTTCAATCGGTGCTGTGTGTAAGGCCTCTACCATCTCCTGAACATCGAATGGAGCCAAAGCTAGATAGTGAGGGCAGACTTGGAAAAAGCGAATCCATTCGCTGTACAGCTGCTTCGTGCTGTCGGCGCTGACGTGCCAGTAACTTAGGCCGCTCTCTCGCTCGTACACATCAAACACAGATGCATTCACGTCCGCACTGCTTACGATTAGCTGTGCTAGAGCGTAAGATTCTGAGTCAAGTGCCTCGAGATCGTCCTCCAGCTGTTCGCGAGTGAGACGTGTGCGAGCGTCGGTAACTGTGGAGATGGCCGCCAGAGATTCTGACTTCTTGATGGCATCGCGGTAGCCCAGGGGAGAGTTGAAGTAAAACAACTGCTCGCTGGATTCTTCTCCTTCCTCCTCATCTGAGCCTGGTCACTGTGTTAGCCTGCACAAAATCATGTCAGTGGTTGTTCCAAGACTGACCAGACAGCTCGGCGCTAGACGAACGCGAAAGGTTCGCGGCGCTCGCTACTTCTTCAGCTTCAGTAAGATCTTCGCTTTTTGCCTTTGGAGCTTCGACTGCATATTGCTTAAAGTACGGACTCAGGTGTGCCGCATTTGCTTCGAAGGAGGGGTAAAGGTTGGTTTGACCATCGTACGGAGACTTAGCGTTATTATATGCTGCGCTTCTGGTGAGCAATACGTCAACAGTACTGAGTCTTACTGCTCGGGCCTTACCCATGGTTGTGTCGATGGCGTTGATGAGTCTGCTCTGAAACCTGCTTTACTTCACCGTGGACGCGGCGACTTCGTAAGTGACTCGTAATCGTAATGACTACTGACTTCGTTTCGATAATGATGCTCACAAAATACAAATGCTATATAGAGCGAAGTTCAAGAGAGTATGCACAGGGTCGAAGGATCGAAACGTTAACCGAAGTCTCTGGAAGGTGTGGTGGTCAGGTGGATAGAGTTGTTGTGCTAGCCACCACTATTTCCATATCGCGTAACTTGCTACTGGGCTCCGTTTGCCATGACACCCTTTTCGAGAAAAGGGCGGGTCCAATCTGTACATCGTCCGGAGGGTGCATTAAGTTGCACATAATGCTCCCTCTATGTAGTGATAAACCTAAGCATCCCCTTTGCACACCCTGGGTGCCTCTGCGTGAGTTGCTGGGGATGCTATAGAGTATCATACTTTGTGCCGCCGACACGACAGGCACTTCCCTCCAGCAAGGCGCAGCAATGCATGCAGATGCAAATCGCGCATAGCATCCGCCTCACGTTCAGCCGCTTTCCAAGCTTGACCTTGAGGTCTTGTTTACAAAGATAAAAGCTTCGTAAGTTGAGAGAGCTTAGAGGGGGGGATCTATGGACCAAGCTTAGGAGCAGCA
Source organism: Didymellaceae sp. YAFEF048 (assembly GCA_032595095.1). Classification (NCBI taxonomy): domain Eukaryota; kingdom Fungi; phylum Ascomycota; class Dothideomycetes; order Pleosporales; family Didymellaceae; species Didymellaceae sp. YAFEF048. Next base: position 255,381 of record JAVISA010000025.1, on the reverse strand, counting down.
ATTGCATGAGCAGCAGGTCATACTGGCTACGCGACAGTGTTGAAAGCATGCAGAAGGGTGAAGCTACCTTGTAATGCCGCATTGACTACAAAGACACTGTTGAGAAGAGATTAAGGGGTTGCGAAACTGATGCAAGGCGGCTGCTGGACATAAAGCTCAACATGACATTGTGTGCTCTACCAAGCACAAAGGGGACAAGTGCCAATGACCACGCGATTATAGCCAAAGGAAAGCGCAGCTTATTTCCAGATCGATACAATAATAGTATGGAGTCTTTCAGACTTATGCATGATGATCCGGACAAAGACACTGTGATCTTCCAAGTGACTGGGGAATGCGACATGGGCCGTGATGCCTAATGAAGAACACCTACCTTCATTTGCTACATCGAGAGTATTGAACATTCGGCGCTTGCTCGACCTACAAGTCTCTCAGTTACTGAATCTAGCATCATGTCGAGATTCGTTCACGACGCAGTTCATCAGTAAGACGCGCTTTGGAGAGGCTTTACGTAGAACAGGCATCGTCTGGGATGCTTGAGCCCCTGAACAATTTCGCGCTGATTTCACCAGAAGTGCATGAGATTGGTTCTGACGGTAATGGCGGGAAGAAGTGAAGTGCTGCATCCGAATTTGGACCTTGAAGTGGATGAGATGCGCTAGCTAAGTCTGGCACGGCTGCACAACGGTTTCCATGAGTACGAACTTCGAAGTCAGCAGCACACAAGTCGAACTAGATACTTCTCAATATCAGAATCCGTCCACCCCCCGCACCCTTACGATACTGGTGCACCATGTCCTCGACAATCTCACACGCCCCCGCCTTCGCCAACCGATCAGCCTCAGCCTGAAACCCCTTCTCGTCCCAATGGCTCTCCAGGATCGTAGCAACCACCACACCCCCACTCTTCACAACCCGCAGAAACTCTCCCAGCGGCTCCGGTCCCAAATGTCCATGCGTGAACGTACCACAGCAAGTCAGCGCATCGAACTCGCCATCCTCGAACTCCAATCTCTGTGTCAGATCCGCGATCTTCAAGTCCTTATACACGCCAATCTTACGCGCAACATCGAGCATGCCCTCGCTGATATCAAGGCCTACAATCTCCTCGGCTCCCAACTTCGCAAGCTCTTTCCCCACGGTCCCTGTTCCACACCCGGCATCCGCTATCCTTAGGCCTTTCAGGACCTCGCCGGGTTCACGGTGGAGATGGTTGAGTTTCAGACCACGTGAGACGCCTTCGGCGACTAGCTGAGGTGCTGTGAAGTCGTGCTTTAGCATGTCTGAGTCGTATGTGGTGGCCCATTCGTTGTAGAGGCGACGGGATTCATCGGTGCTGTTGGCGGTGAAGACGCGGTCGAGGTAGGGCGTTACTGATATGGACATTGTGGGAGGTGATTGAGGAGATTGATGTGTGTTCGGACAGGCCTTGGGTTGGATCTGGGCTATATGTAGACCCTTTCCTCGCTATCATCAGACGGATAGTCCAGCTCCTTACGTCATCTCGGAACCCCGCAAAGGGTATGCAAGTCCGGAGCCGCAGAGCAAGCTTCCTTCTTTAATGTAGACAAGATACTGTACAACACGCTGACGCATCGCGGGGCTGCCAATTCTGTAAAGCATTACGTTTGCATTGAGGTATATGCTCTGGGATCGCCAGGTCATGAAACCTCACAACCTCACATCTCAATGCCAAGCAAACCATCAGCGCTACAAACACACTTTAAAGTGCACCCACAATCTGATAAGCTCACTCGATGAGCGCAAGTGGCATTGTCATGTTGGCAATACCCAACCGGTCAACATTATTCAGCATATGCATCAGCATCCACATCCGCTAACCCGCTTACGTAACCCTTCCCCACACCATCCTTCACCCAACCCACACCCAGCCCCAACCCAAACACCCACCCACGCCACACAACAATGTAGCACCCCACCGCAATGCCACGCGCAACAGCCGCAGCATCCACCCCCCGCACACCTCTCTGCCCTCCTCTGCCCCCCGAAATCTGGATCTCCATCTTCCAGCACCACACCTCGCCGACCCACCTGTGGACAACCTGCCGCCATGTCTCCCCGCTCCTACGCGCCTGCGCCGAGCGCGCCTTCGCGCTCTCCCACCTGTCCTGCGTTACCCTCGACTTCCTGCTCGACCGGCACAATCTCGGGGGGAAACGGGGTCCGGGCGAACCTGCGATTGCGCTGGTGTTTTCGCACGTGGGGAGGAAAGCCTCGGGTTCAGCGGAGGAGAAGGAGAGGGGGGAGGAGGAGGGGAAGCACGATGGGGATGGGGACGGGTACAGCACAGCGTGGTTCACGGGCCACTTCCGCGGACACAAAGTATCCGACGCGCGGACTTCAGACGCCATCATGCAGCGCTGGAGAGAGAACGTCGCGGGGAGGAGACCCGAGTTGCCGGGGTACACGATCAGCGTTGGGGACGCGGTGAACGATACGCACATACCGGGGTTGGAGATCGAGGATGTAGAAGCGCGGGACGGCGAGGGCGAGGGCGAGGGGGAAGAGTACAGAGTGCGGTTGGACTGGCGCAGCATGCTGGATCTGTTCTTCCGCGAGCAGGTGAGGCTGGAGTACGACAACGACGATGACGAGCGGGTAGCTCGGACAGATGATGATGAAGAAGAAGAAGGAGGTCGACAGCAGCAGCACCCAGCCACCACCACCACATCATCTCGCACCGGCACCGTCTCCAAACCAACCCCACCGCACACAACTCACGACCCCCTCCTCCTCCTCACCCGCCGCATCTTCCTCCGCCGCGCCCGCCTCACCACGCACTACGCCTTCAACCCAGAGATGCTCTGGGCCATCTCGTGCCTGCAGTACTTCGAGCGCCCTGTCCCCGACTCGCGCAACCGGGGCAATGCCGCCGCCGCCACCGCCAGCCCGCAGATGCTGCCGCACTTGCCTGGGGCCGGGCTGGGCGAGCGCTGGTTCGGCAGCACGAATGTGGTGCAGGAGCTGTATCTGGATGAGTGGAGTAGTGTGAATAGGATTGAGATGAGGGTTAAATCGTTGGAGAGGGAGAGGGAGAGGGAGAAAGGAAGGTGAGAGCGAGGGGTGAGGGGGTGTGCATAGCGCGACAATGTGCGTGTGGAGACGGGATGCAGGGTTGTGTTTACAGAGGTGATTTGGAGATTTGGAGGGTGGTTGATTGTTGGCGGAAAGGTGTGGATAGAACCACGCCGTCGAAGGACATTGTAGAGTTCCGCTGTCTGAGGCTGAGGCGTGCACATGGCGGGATTGACCTTGTCGGAGCATGTGATCAACGTGGTGTACAAAGTACACCAACAAGCTACTTTTCATATATGCGATTGTCGGACTCGCCAGATCGGCATGGCAGCGCAATTGGTGTATGAAAAACTAGTCACCAGACTCACAACACCCTCAATGCCTCCTCAATCCACACACGACCTGACGCCAATATCCTCCCGCCAGCTAATCTTCGCAGACCAGCAGCTTCACGCACATCACACCTCAACCAAAACAGGCCATCCGCCCCTCCACTCGAGATAATTCCACCCGAAGAAGAACTGATCCGCTTGAAACCCGACACTCGGTCGCACTAGACACACCGATTAGCAGAATTCCATCCCAACCCGCTCTCTTCCCGCAAGCCAAACATCTCACTTACCATAATGATAATACACCACCTCCCTACCCCCGCCCTCTCCCCCACCCAGCCTCATAACTCCTTGGCCTCCCGGGGCATACACATCGCCGTGACTTGCCAGCAGCGTCGTCCCGCCATCGACCGTACAGTCCCTCCCTTCGCGGTCAACATACGGGCCCGTGACGCTGTCGGCCCGACACACAGCGATGCGGTACTCGGAGCCTGGCGGGGCGAGGTCGGGCGGCGTGTTGCAGCAGGCGCCGACGGAGAAGAAGAGAAAGTACCAATCGTCGTGCTTGTACGTGACGCCGCCCTCGATGACGAGTGCGCTTGATGTTTTGTTCGTGATAATTGGATGGATGTCCTGGGCAAGGCTGCCGTCGAAAGCGAGAAGTTGTCTGTGCGAGGGCAGCGAGAACTGCTGAATCCCGGACCAGTAGCTGCCAAAAGTGAAGTAGAGCGTTTCGCCAGGGGAGTCTTGGAAGACGGAGGGGTCGATAAGGTTGTAGGTCGTGGATTGCGGGAGGTTGAGCGAGCCGTGGTCTGTCCAGGGGCCGGAGAGGGACGGAGAGGTTGCGAGGCCGATCTGTGAGGTTTGGCTCCCGAAGGTGCTGACGGAGTAGTGGATGTAGTAGAGGTTGTCAAATTTGGATACTGAAGGGGCCTGAGGACGTTAGTGGTTTGGGAAAAGAGGGGGGATGAGGTTGCGAGACCCATGTATCTTGGTTTGGCGCTATATGGATCTTTGTGCCTTCATTCAGCACTGCACCTTGATATGTCCATGGGCCTTGCATTGATGGAGCAGTAGCAACTGCTATGTTGCCGCTGGTAGAAAATCGCCAGTACGTTCCATCTTCATAGATAATACTCGGATCATGGATCCAAGAAATATTGCCGTAGCATGGTGCCGGATCAGGATAATGCTCAGCAGAGAGATTGTCATCGCTCTGTGGGACAGGCGACGTGAGACCGAAGCGGAAGAGAAGAGGCAGGAAGGTCGCCAATGTAACAAGTGTTGAGATAAACATGGCCGTGATGAAGGGGATGGTTTGGGGATTCGTTAAGGATGACTGTCTTGGTATCCGCGCTCGCATAGAGCAATACACTTGACACGGCAGAGGAAAACGGGGTGGGTTATGCATTGCTTTTGAGAAGGGTAGATGAATCAGGGTCATGCCTGTCTGTCTGTGCTGTCATACAGCAAGTGCAATCGCCGGCGCAGTCATTGAAGACACCATATTGCAGCAGTGCTGTCGCCAACGCAAGCCAACGCTTTGGCTGAATGTGAAGCATGGTAGCAAGGGTGGTCTTTGTTCAAAACTTTGAAGATCGACCGTACTAGCTGCCAAATTGCTGAGATTTCATTGGTTCACGTTGTGACTTCCTACTGAAGATGTAAGCTTGGCTTAGAGAACAGATGTAGTAACTGTAGCACCCTCGTGACCGCACAGTCAGATGCCGTTCGTGCCAGCTTTTCGATCTGCACGAAACAGGATAGGGAGAGGGGCGCCAGGTACTAAATGGCCCAGCCTCTTCTCATGGAATGATGGACATTGCGTTTAGACTTCGAGTGCTGCGAGGATATCCGGACAATCCTCTTGCGACATTGTCTCGCTGGAAGACTATTCGCTCTCGGTACCCGGCAAAGTTACTTACAGCTGCATTCGGTATTTGGGAATCCCGAGTTACACAAGCAGTGATGGTGGATGTTGCAGCTACACAATACCGCCACGTGCGAAGTGTGATAGGTGCCGAGAGCTTGGACGTGATGCACATCCAACAAATAAAAGACGGAGAGCAGACTCTGATTGGAGTAGAAGGCGTACAGTCAAGATCTGCTGCTTGAGTGAATCAACAATGGTTGGATCCGTCTTTGATGTGCCCGCGTGGTCGGACAGTCTCGGGACTCGATAGCGATTAAGCAGGTGGTGCGGGTATGCCGCAACGTGGCTGGAACCACGACAACGGTAATGTCGTACTGATCGCCTATACTGCTGCCATTAATCCGCAATCAGTGGCTTGCTGCATGATGCATGCATAGTAGTTGAAGAAAGGCGGGATGATGTCAATAAGCATTGTGGACTGTAGTCAATGAGATTCGAGCTGCATTGTGGGTCGGCTGCGAGTTGCTATTTTGGTATGTATCATGGCTCCGCACGTGCTCAGCTGGGCGCCTTGTAACCGTCGACATCAGTGCTGTTGGTCCAGTCCTTGAATTTGTCCACGTTCTCCTTGGTGGTATCAACCTTCGTTGTCATGGCCTTGTATGCGTCGGTGCCAACGGCGCAGCGAATGGGAGGGTCCTTCATGACGGCCAAGTCGTAGAAGACCTTGGCTGCCTTTGCAGGATCGCCAGGCTGCGTGTGATGTCTGTTCTGTGCGTTCTTCTTGGGATCGATGTGGTCGTACGCGTCGTTCTTGACTTCGCCAAACTGCATGCTGCGGCCCGACCAGTCGGTTCGGAAGCCGCCGGGCTCGATGCACGTCAACTTGATACCCCACTCAGGCTTCAGCTCTTTCGCCAGCGCTTCTGTGAAGCCCTCCACAGCCCACTTGGATGCGCAGTAGATGGAGAAGGATGGCACACCTGCCTTGTCAGCTCATCGTCGTGGTTCTACAGAGATGACACTTACCAATCTGACCGCCAATTGAAGTCACTTGCTGGATTACACCACCAGTCTTGAGGTCTCGCATGGTCTCTAAAGCTTTCCTTGTGACGTCGATCAGGCCGAAGAAGTTGATGTCCATCTGCTGTCTGAGCTGGCTATCGGACAGTGTCTCGAAGGGTCCGCTGAGACCGTAGCCGGCATTGTTGACCACGACGTCGACGCGCTTGAACTTTTTGACCGCAGCATCGAATGCCTTGTCGATAGAAGTTTTGTCGGTCACATCGAGATCGACCAACAGGCTGTTGTCATCATTTGCGCCGTCGAATTTCAGCTTTGAGCTGTTTCGAGCCGTAGCAACCACGTGGTCACCATTCTGGAGGACAATCTTTACCAGCTCTTCGCCGAAGCCAGTAGATGTGCCAGTAATGAGAAAGACGCGGGGTGCCATGTTGTGGTCTGTTGTGGCTGGAGCGAGTGAGGAGCAACTTACAAAGCTGCGCCCACAGCTCTTTATTACTGCCTCAACGTTCAGGGTCCAGGTCCCTACGTCAACACACGTCTACGTCAAGAACCATTTCATCTGAGGAAGCAGCTATGCGACAGCACTGTCAGAACACCTCATTGACCAATGACGAGGCGAAATTGACGTGTGACGTCGGCGCACAGGTAGCTAAAGTCCATTAAGCCCGACGATGTCAGCTATCTCCGGCGTGTGGGAAGTCGAGATGTCACCAAATTGCAAGCTGTCTAGGTCGCAAGGCTGAAATGGATTGGGCCCATGGCAATGATGGGCCGAGCTACGCCGAAAGTGGGTGGATGATTGAGGGCAGGCGCGTCACCCCCAAACGGCTAGACCCGACGCGCACAGGTGCCATTTTCGCGTTCGTTACCCAGTCGATCTGCCCCTCTCCGCTCTGTCAACAACGACTGTGCGTTTTTCGAGATACCCCATATTTGTCGCCTCACGATTATTGCATTGCGACAAGCAGCCATTGACCGCCCAAACAGTCGCTGCTCGCCGTCACACATAGCACAGTCTACATCATGGCCGAGGTGATCAGAGACGAGGAGGTGCGCAGGCGCGTTCGTCTTGCGCAAGAGTTCTTGGATCCAGGTATGCACCGTCTGACTTCAAAGAGTGTACAGCCGCTTACAGTTCGCAGACGATGTGTCGCAACGAAGGTAATGCCATCGAGACGGCCGGGTAAACAGCGCATGCTAACGATATAGCTACCGTCCTGACATCCTGGTGATGCTCAATCGAGGCCAGCGGAGACTCACAGTACGTCACCTGTCGCAAATCAAACGGATGATGCCGTGCTGACACTTCCAGGTCAGCATCGATGAGATCAGAGCACATAACCGCGAGCTGGCCGACGGCCTCCTGAACCAGCCCTTCGAGTTCGTCGAAGCATTCGACCGCGCCCTCAAGAGTGTCGTCGAAGCCTTCACCGACCGCCCCAAGGCCGAGTCTGGGCCGGATGTCGTATACTACTGCGCCTACATTGGCAGCTTCGGCGAATACTCGTGCAACCCACGCACACTCAGCTCCAACCAGCTCAACCACATGGTCTCGTTGGAGGGCATCGTCACAAAGACGTCGCTGGTGAGGCCAAAGGTGGTCAAGAGTGTACACTACAACGAAAACAAGCAGAAGTTCCACTTCCGCGAATACCGAGACCAGACCATGACAACAGGTGCGGCGAGCACCAGCGTATACCCCACAGAGGACGAAGAGGGCAACCCGGTAAGCCACGTGAGTTCAACGCGAAGGCAAGGGCTAACATGTCCAGCTTCTCACAGAGTACGGCTACTGCGTCTACAGAGACCACCAAACCATCTCGATTCAAGAGATGCCCGAGCGCGCGCCTGCCGGTCAGCTGCCGCGTTCCGTCGATGTTATCATGGACGACGACCTCGTGGACCGTGTCAAGCCTGGCGATCGCATCCAGCTCGTCGGTATCTACCGTTCGCTCGGAAACCGCAATGCCGGTACAGGCAGCTCGACTTTCCGTACACTCATCCTCGCCAACAACATCATCCTGCTTTCGTCCAAGTCTGGCGGAGGCATCGCACAAGTCAGCATCACAGACACAGACATCCGCAACATCAACAAGATTGCAAAAGAAAAGCGAGTTTTTGATGTGCTTGCGCAGTCGTTGGCGCCGTCCATCTTTGGCCATGATTGGATCAAGCGAGCTATCTTGCTTCTGCTCCTCGGAGGTCAAGAGAAGAACCTTGAGAACGGCACACATTTGAGGGGAGACATCAACATCCTCATGGTTGGAGACCCTTCCACAGCCAAGTCGCAGTTGCTACGCTTCGTGCTCAACACCGCGCCTCTTGCGATTGCTACAACCGGTCGAGGATCTTCCGGTGTCGGTTTGACCGCAGCCGTCACATCAGACAAGGAGACAGGCGAGCGCCGCCTGGAGGCTGGTGCTATGGTTCTAGCCGATCGCGGTGTTGTGTGTATTGATGAGTTCGACAAGATGTCCGATGTCGACAGAGTCGCCATTCACGAAGTCATGGAGCAGCAGACAGTCACCATCGCCAAAGCTGGCATCCACACATCTCTCAACGCTCGCTGCAGTGTTATTGCGGCTGCTAACCCCATCTTCGGCCAGTACGACATCCACAAGGATCCTCACCGCAACATCGCCCTCCCCGACTCCCTCCTCTCACGTTTCGATTTGCTCTTCGTAGTCACAGACGATATCGAGGATGCTCGTGACAGGCAGATCTCGGAACACGTTCTCCGCATGCACCGCTATCGCCAGGCAGGCACCGAGGAGGGCGCTCCCGTTCGTGAGGACGGTGCTCAGCTTCTTGGAGTTGGACTGGACACTGAAGCTGATGCCAATCGCCCGACCGATGTGTACGAAAAGTTCAACCCTATGCTGCACGCTGGTGTCACAGTCACAATGGGCCGAGGCGCGTCGAGGAAAACTCCCGCAGTTCTCAGTATCCCCTTCATCAAGAAGTACATCCAATATGCCAAGCGCGAGAAGCCCATCCTCACCAAGGGCGCCGCAGACCACATCGTTGCCACCTACTCGGCGTTGCGAAACGATGAGCTCGACTCTGGCACTCGCCGCACCTCGCCCATCACAGCCCGTACTCTCGAGACACTCATCCGTCTCTCCACCGCTCACGCGAAAGCTCGCCTGTCTAAGAGGGTTGATCAGAAGGACGCAGAGATGGCTGAGAACATCCTGCGCTTCGCTCTATTCAAGGAAGTTGTCGAAGATGACCGCCGCAAGCGCAGGAGGACTGCCCGCGACCCCGACGCCATGTCGACAGACGAAGGCGAATCCGATGATGACGACGACCAAGACGGCGACGAGCAGGAAACCACCACAGCCACACTCCGAGCCGGCGGTCCCTCCACACGCAGCCAGCGCACAACAACGTCCACCCGAACACCCGCCCCCGGCGACGACGACGACGAAGATGAAGACGACGACCTCTACCGCGTCACACCCACTACCCAACGCACAGCCACCCGCACCCAATCGTCCCGCGGCGCGGCCAATCCCCAGTCCTCTTCCCAGATCAGCGCCGCCTCCTCGCGCCCAGAGTCTCAACTGCCCCCCACACAAACCGAGTCTCAAGAGTCCCAACAAGATCTCACCCCCGCCCGGCTGCAGATCTTCCAGACCGCTCTCGGCCAACTCATCGACGGCCCCCTGTTCGCCAACGATGCCGCGGACGTCGAACCACTGGTTGCGGCGGTCAATGCTCGCCTGGGCGGTGGTGCCGGCAGACAGGCGTTTGGGGATGAGGAGGCGGAGAGGGCGCTCGAGATGCTGAGTGAGCGGAATAAGATCATGTACTCGGGCGGTGTGGTGTATAAGATTTAGAGCTGGATTGAGACGTAGATGGAGGGTGGTATGATATGAGATGACATGATATGAGATGCTAAGGTGAGGGAGCGGGCTGGTTGGCTGCAGGCAGGCGTTCTTGTGTTGTCAGTCCTGACGTGACGTCTCGTTTCGGATTTCGGCGTAGAGTAATGAATGATACCATGGTTTCGGTTCACCTTGTCACTCTCCCATCTCTCCATCTCACATCTGCCCGTACCAGTAATATATCCATCATTCATTCATTCATCGAATCACCATCTCATCCTTTGTCACCCCCGCCTCATCAACCTCTCCCTCTGCGTTCTTATCCTTGCCTCCTCGCTCTCAAGCCACTCGACCTCCCTCCTCCTCTGCGCCGCTACATGCGCCGACTCGCCCGCTACTGTTACCACCTCTTCACGCTCCCTGTCTCCTTCTCTCCCACCAGCCACAAAATCCCCATCCTCTCCCCTTTCTCTGCCTGAACCTCTGCTCCTCCCCTCCCCCGTCCCCCTCTCCACCCTAGAAGCAGGTCGATCAGCATCCATCTCCCACCCCCTCCCCTCCCCGCCCAACTCGGCCCTCACCCCCGCAACGCCAACCTCGCACACCTGTTTTGCGCGGGGGTCGAGCTCCTGTGCTTTCCCCCGCCCGGGTAGCTCGTGCACGCCGCCTGCGGTGCTGAGTTCGGGGCGCTTCATCGCGGGGTTATTGTTGTTGTTGTTGTTGGAGGAGGAGGAGATGGAGAAGGAGGACGAGGTGCGGGCTGGGTCTTTGTCTTCCCGGGCAGGCGACAAGGAGCGGGTCGTGCGGCGGCGGCGGTGGAGGGAAAAGAAGAACAGGGCTGTGAGAAGGGCGAGGAGGAAGAGGGTGCCGAGGACGGCGCCGATGATGGCTGCGATGGGAGGGGAGGAGGGGGCGGAGGAGGAGGTGGTGGTGGTGGTGGGGGTCGCAGTGCCACCAGGGGGCACAGTAGCGCTAGCTATTCCTCCTTTCCCCACAGGCGTCGTGAAGCCTGCGAGGCCTAGGGTGGGCAGCTCGGTGCCCTTACTGGCGGGGACGAGCCAGAAGTCCGGTGTCGAGGTTGGACAGGCGCGTTTGGTGAGGGAAGGGAAGTAGGCGGTGGATTTCACCCCCGCGGGGTTAAGGGTCGCCCATTGCGAGGAGAGGTAGGTGTAGTCGGCGAGTAGGCGTGGGGTGGAGGGACTGGCGGAATTGGTGGGGTAGCTGGCGAGGCCGTAGTTGTTGGGAGATTGGTGCCATTGGTATATGACTGGGAGGGGGTTAGTGGAGGTGAAGTTCTGAGATGAAGGGGTTTGAGGGGAGGTTGCGAGATGAGGGAGGTGCTTGACGTACTGTTGCCGGAAAAGCGATCATTCATATCCCTCCCAAGAATCGCCGACTGATCGCTGAACTTCCGCGGACTGACTGCATTGCAGCCATTCTCTGACAGGAAGATGGGGATGTCGAAGCCTTCTGCGTTGTCGTACAACCTGTCGTAGTCTGACTTCGACATGGAGCTGTCGCCGCACCAACTGTAGAGATTGAACCCAAAGAAATCCGCCGCGATGGCGCTGCTCCCGCAGTCCATGTAGTTTGCCATGACGTCGATCATCTGCTCTTTGTTGTTCGAGTAGCCGATGGGTATCTTCCGGTATTGCATGGCATCTCGATAGGCTTTCATGTCGGCGATTGCGGCTTTAACAATGGGCGCGGCCATGGTGGAGTTGACGTCGTTGACGACCTCGTTACCGGCGAAGAATCCAAGCAGATTGTCGTATTCGTGAAGTCCGTCGAGCACCTTTGCGAATTGGTTGCGCAGCTCCGGTGTCCATTGTGGGTCAAGCTGTGGCCATGTCAGTGTCCGGCCTCTGCACGTCTGTCTGCATGCGCGTGTACTCGGTTGAATGCAATGGTTGGTGTTGTCATGTCGACAAGCACGTATATCCCCTCATCTTCGAATGCTTTCATGCAGTCTGCGACGATCAGGGTGGGATCGATTGTGTAAACTCGAATGACATTTGCGCCGAGCTGCGCGATGAGCTTCGCATCGATGCTGCATTGTGCGCCGTCTGTGAGGGACCTCAGGTTGGACTCGGCTTGGTAGGCCACGCCTGCCACTGTTCAGCACTTGAGGTTATGTGCTGCGCAACGGACACACCTTTAATGTAGAATTGGTTCCCATTGCTGTCGAAGAACTTCGAGCCCTTGATCGCAATAGTGGGGATGGCTAGTGTCAAGCGGAAGGTTGTAGCCGCTGTGAACAATGCCCCTAGCCGCATCATCATGTCCATTTCACTAGCTATATGGCTCAACGTCGCTCACGCATGAGATACACAATCAATGATAGACGCGCCGGAGAAAGAGAAGAACATTGTCGACATCGCGCGAGGCTTGTTGATATCCTCGAAGGATCACCTCAGGCGCCCTGCATGCATGTGCAATTTCCGCTAACATGGCAATCAGAAGTGCCGGTGGTTGAGTAAATTCGGTCTTCGCTGCGTGTGCCATGTCTTGACGGACTGCGCTTCACCAGCGCCAGGGGATCACGTAAGAGATGCAAGATCATGGATCTGCATCTGATCGTGAGAAGCTCAGTATGCTGACTACAGCTCAATCAGCTACATGTGATCTTTTCTTTTGTGTAGGTGAATTCTTCAAAATTGCCGAGATGCTCATCGGCAGTATGGTTGCGGTGACAATCACGGACGCGAGGGCAGTATCTAGTAAGTAAACTGCCATCAAACGTGCTTGCCTATACCTACCAGAATAGCAAGATCAGTCCGCACCACACCGTGAACAACGCTGGGTCACGTGTGTCTACTTCCAGGTTCCCAGGGTCAGTGGACGAAAGGAGGAGGGTCATGTCAACTCGAAGCGAGCTCTCTCCTCGACCGTCATTTCAGAGCTGTGTCTGGGTTGGACACTACAGCTGTTAGCAGCACACCGACTGGATGCAGTTTCGCGAGCTTGTTCCAGGCTGAAACACACTCTCGGAAAGTTTCGACAGCAACACGCGGATCCGGTCAGCAAATCGACAACAATGCAGTCTCCCTCGGGTACCTCGACATAACCGCAAGCTAAGAGAGCTGGAGAGCGAGCGGCCTTGGTGCTGTTCAGTCGGCCTGGCTTCCCTGATACTTGCAATGCGGATCCGCCATTCTGACTGCGCCCGAGGTGTTTGCTTCTTGGACGTCATCCTTTGTATCCACAGTTTCTGCACCCCTCACGCGCATGTGGAGGCCTTCGTGGCGGTGTCGTCCTTCGAGGCCTGGATATTATCGTGCTCGTCTTTAGACAAAGTTCACGTCAGGGACAGCCACCACCAGATCGATGGATATCGTGGCAAGACACGTCTCCGAACGATCTCCCCTTTTCCCGAGCTGATGCGAGCTGATGTCGAGAGAATACCGTGCTGCCGCGGGAACGGTTGGTTGCCCGACGGGCAAATCTGATGAGGGGGCCTCGGATCCCGGCCAGCCCCAGGCTCAGCTGGGACAAGCTGGCGGCTGGACCGCCGTCATCCCGCAATTTCTAGTGTGCATTCCCTCATTTCTCCGCATGGCCTCCTTCCTCATTGCCTGGCTTTCCATCCGTCAGAACCGGTACGTCCAGCATTGGCCACGCGACGCCGCCAGGGCATTCTAGCACGGCAGGCTAGGCGAGGTCTGTGGGTGAAACATAAGAGAAGGCGTGCTCCCGGACGTCGTGCGAAAATATTGCGACGTACCTGAGCGTAAGCTTTGACACGAAATCTCTTTCCCCCGAACCCTTTACTTAACAAAAATCAAGACTTTAGCTCACCGACTTACCGTTCTTGACTTGCGTATAAGTGCGAGATATCTCCATTGCGCCAATTCCATAGCGACATTCCACAGCGACATATTCCTTAGCGACATTATTCTATTGACCACAGCGGTACTGCCCCTCTGGCATCTCCATTGCAGCATCATCCTTTGCCACATCTTCCATTGCAACATCCTTCGACAACGCCATTACCTTTGCAACACTTTCGACAATTACCATTGCAACATCCTTCGACTACATCCACCATTGTAACATCCTTCAACATTCTTCCGAGACTTTAATATGTCTCCTTCTATGCCCTTCCGCTTCCTGGACCTCCCAGGCGAGCTCCGCAACAACATCTACGACTTGTTACTATGCTCATGGAACAACGAACCCGAAGTCGAGCCCAGGTTTATCGGTGGCCTGCGCAAGCGCTCACCCACATATGATGCTATGGCCCTGCTCCGTGCCAACAAGCAGATCCATGACGAGGCATCCGACTACATGATGAAGCGCAACCAGTTCGTGCGAGTAACATGCCGTGGACTGAATGTCAACAGCCTGTTCCTCGGTGATGAGATGATCCCAGCCATCACCACCGACCCACGCAAGGCCAGCCGATTCCAGGGTTACCTCATGCACATGACCCTCTCGAAGCCTTCGATATCATCCGGACCCATGAACTTTTCCGAGACCGAGATCATGATGCTTCGCGCTGACCTGCCTGCATTGTGCCGACAGCTCGACATCGAGAGCGCCATGACCGACGCCAACGCCAATGCCAGCGAACACCTTTCCGTCAGCGCAGCAGTCTCCTTCAATCCCTTCCACGCTGAGATGTTCACGACTGCCATCCAGCAGCACCTCCTCGAGCCCATCGCCGCACACCTCCGTGGTATCTCGAACCTCACCATCAGCGGACCCATCTCCACCACCATCGCCGAGGCTGCTAAGTCACAAGTAGCCCAGCCGCGCTGGACAGACCCCAAGGCCACCCTCGACTCCATCCACACCGGTACTGATGTCGGCAAGCGACAGTGGCAGAACCGAGACTTCTACTCGGCGTCCGAGTCGTGGGCCTATTCCATGCGCACACTCGAGCGTATGCGCCACAGCTCATCATGGCTCAGCTTGAAGGCCACCGGCGGCGAGGACTTCGTCAACTCGACTGCCGACCTCTACTTCACCCTCAACCTCCTCCGCGCCGCCTTCCTGCAGGTCGACATGGCATGCGAGTCGACGGCCCGCGCCGTCGTCCAGAGAAACGCAACCATGAGCTGGGAGCACCTGAAGAAGTGCGAGACCGCCAGCGCACGCTTCACCCAGCACGCGGACGCCACATGGACACCCAGCAACGAGCAAGCAAGCAAGATGCTCTTCCGCCAGGCCAAGTGCCTCAGGCTGCTGGGCATCAGCGGTGACCTCGTCCACGCGACCACCCTCATCGAGCAGGCGGCTACTCTGGCGCCCAACGACATGGTGATCCGCGACGAGAAGGACGCCGTCGCCAACTGGCAGGCGCAGGTCGAGGAGATGCAGCAGCAGCAGCAGGCCGAGGCTGAGGCTGAGGCGGCGCAGCGCGCGTCGTGGTGGTCTTCTATTCGTTCCGTGGTTTCGGAGTTGGCATCGTAAAGTGCTAGTGCAGCCTCGATGTCGATTGTAGCTTGTGATACCCCCTCAAATATATTTACTCTTCATCTTCTATACTCGGTCTTGCGCTTTGTGTCAGTGATGGTGTCGCGTTTCAGTAAGATGATGACGACTATTGGTCTTATCTCATGTTGTTCTTCAGTCAGGCTTGTGGCTCATATTTTTGTGGCGAGAGGCCAACTCGTACTCGGACATGCTACAGATGTAGATTTCTTCTGCTTAGGGGACTAGAGTGTAATCTTGCATCCCCTTCCCGGGCTGTGGGAGGATCCACCAGGAGGTGAAGTGAATTGTGGCACTTTGCATATCTTGGGGCCTAGTTCGACTATGTCATGTACTTATTCTTAGACATACGAGACTGGCGAAAAGGAGCTATCTACACTTTTAACATGTAGTCCTCTCCAATCAAGCCACTCCCGCACCCCAGGACTACAGAAGCTGACAGATATCCGCCAGTGATGTCACATCACGTGACCTCGCGTTTCACCAACTCAATCCGAGATGCAACCCGCTTACCTCAAGCTTGCAAACACATCATCACGCGCCTTGCCTCTCGAAAGATCGATCCAGCAGCCATTCGATCCTCCTTCCCAAGTCCAGTGCGAAAAGCGGAGCTCGACGCAAGCAAGCTTCATCATGATGTCAGGACCAAAGCTAGCAAAGGACAGCTGTGTACCTGCATGACCCGCGCTACAAAATGACAGCATGGCGCACAACTGCCCCTCGGTTTGAACAATAACAAACTTCCTTCTTGCTGACAAGTCCTTTCTGCTTAATCTCACTTCTCAAAGCCCCAATCTACCCAGTTCAGTCACACCTTCACGTTACACAATGCCTCGTCAAGTCGCTCCTCCTCCATCTGGCGAGTGGCAGGTCACTCTGTCGAAGCCTTTCTCTGGTATGTGCTGCTCCCATAGTATCAATGTGGATGTGCCGAACTAACACGAGGGAATCAGGCACACCTGCTCTGCAGATCGAGGTCATTGGCGACCACAACGGGTCTGCCTCGATCCGCCGCACAAACACATCCGACAACGGCACTTCAGATGAGAAGAAGGGCGAGGTACCTGCGTAAGTCAATCATGCTCCCGCTCCCCACTGCCTTCTGAACACTCCTGTCCACACCTTCAACCTACCCTATCACCTGATCCCTAGCACCGTCATCTCCTCAAGAGACCACAGCTGACCCCAACCTAGCGACGACGTAAAGGAGCTCATCAGCCTTGTCTCCACACTCCGCGGCTTCCCCTCCAGCGCCGCCAAGGATATCTACGGCGCGGATGTCAAGGTCGACTTCAACACGATGGAGATCCAGTGGAGCAATGGCGACGACGACAGTGCTGCGGATGTCATCAACGAGATTGCCGGTGAGCAGAAGGATGAGTTCAAGCGTGTTGCGGATAGCATTGAGGCGCTTGCGAGGACGTTTGCGAAGAAGGATAGCGCGGTCTAGATGGATGCGTGTTGGTCGTGTCTAGGAGCACTGACGCAGACAGAGCGGTTGTTAGTAGTTAAATGGATGTGATGACATCGTCCTAATCAAAAGATATGTTCTGGATTTGGAAAAAAACTGCATTCATTACGTGAAGTGGTATAGGAATCGTGACCTCCAGCTCCGTCATCCCTCATTCATGACCTCCCATCCCAGAATACGCAACACGTCAACCAATCCACCAAAACGCCTAGCAAACCCCGACCCACAGCTTACGTGTAGATCGACTCAGTGAAGGCATTGACCTGCAACCCCTTCTCAGCCAGATCCGCGTTCTCCATGAACTTCAACTGCATCCAGACGAGATGACCTCGGATGCGATCCAACTCGCTCCTGATCTCTGCCACGGGGCGAACCATGTCGTACAAATGGCCCTGCTTGTGCTCCTTGTCGTTCTTAGGGTTCGGGGTGAACTTGTCGTAGTCTTCCATAGTGAGGATGTTGTCGTCCGGGTCGGCGTGGAACAGCGAGCGGAAGACCTCGGTGTTGGTGGTTGCGCGGCCGCACCACTCGTCCCAGAGCTTTTCGGAGAGCGGGTCCGAGACGAAGTCTGCTTCGGGGCCGGGCTGAGGGTCGTTGGGGGAGTCCTCGCCTGGCGGCTGCGCGTTGGGGTCGTCGCTTGCGTCGAGGGCTTGTGGGGGGAGGAGGCCCAGGTGCTCGCGCCAGAGGTTGGAACGCAGGTCGTGGGCGAGACGAGCGGCCTTGTAGGGCTTGCCGTCCATTAGGATGTCGACTTCGTCGCGGTCCTGGAGGACGATGGAGAGTTCGGAGTCGTGTAGGCCGAGTTGAGAGCGGTCGTTGATGTTGGACGAGCCGCAGATGACGTATTTGTCGTCGACGATGCAGAGTTTGGCGTGGATGTAGAGTTCCTCTTGGAAGAAGTGCTGCTTCTCGTCTTCTGGCTCGCCTTCCCACTCTTCGTTGCTGGGCTTCTTGTCGTTCAGCATGGCGTCGTCTGCTATCGAGTCGGGATCGATGACGCCGCCCTGGTCGCCCTTTCCAACGGCTTCTTCGTTGCCCTGGGAGAACTTCTTCCTCAGCTCCGCAGCCTTGGCTCGCGCTTCTTCTCCCTCGGCTTCCAGCGGGGCTTCGAGTTCCTCGATTTCTGCTTGCTCGAGTTCCATATATGTAGCACCTGAGTCCTTCTCGCGCTTCTTAAGCGTAGGAGTGACGTTGATGCGATCGTAAGATCGAAGATTGAAGAAAAAGATGTGCTCATTAGGATCGACGCCCTCCGCCTTCACTCGCTCGAATATGCTATCTTCGCCACGGCAAATGCTCTTGAACTGGTAGTCCATGATGGCACGGGTTCCTGCGGCAGCATTGTCACGGAGATCGCCTGCGAACCCGGGAATAGCTGGAATGAGAATAATGACTCGGAACTTGCGACCCTCCTTGCTAGCTTTGACAACTGCCTCAACAATTGCGGCTCCGATCTGGTTGTGTACTGGACTGCTGTCATTTACACGTGTGTTTGTGATGAAGAACTGGTTCTCGATGTAGACGAAATGCTGAGCGTTCTTGATGAGCTCAATATAAGCGTTCTGAATGCTGTGCTCTTCGGGCAAAATACCCATACTCCAGTCACAGCTACTTCGAACCAGCTGCGCGTGTACTGTGCCTCTGTTGTTGAGGTTCTTTTGTGAAAGTGGAGTAATTGGGTGATGGACGTACTCTCCCACAGGGAATTTCGGTCGTTGTACGCCGATAAGATCTTCGTCCTCTCCTTCTCTTCCTTCCATGGTGACCCAGTCGTAACGCTCGTCTCGCTTGTACTTGTCGCGCTTCACGAAATTCCAGCGCAGCGCGAAGTGCTCCGCAATATCGTACACAGCAGGACCGATCAAGCCCATCGCAACATCGTGCCAGGGCATACGGCCATATTCGAGTTTGTTGAGCTTGTTCGATTTCCAATCCTCAACACCCTGAAAATCCATAATGCGGTTGTTGTTGAAGTCCTGGCCGGGGAACACTCCGTTCTGGATACCGGAAGGATGCGCGTCTGCTAGGGGATGCTGCTTGTTATCCCAGCGTCCATAGCACATATCAAGACCTCCGATGAAGGCCATTGCGTAGTCAATGACGATGAACTTCTCGTGATGTGCCCAGTAGAAAGTCATATCGGACGCGTTTTCAAGCACGTTGTGATCTGGATGTCTCATAACGTTAATGTTTCCATATCCTTGCTCACCCTCTTTGATCAAACCCATGAGCGCTTTCTTAGTATGTTGGCTGTTGCAGGTAAGTGCTGCGGTGACCTTCGAGTCGTCAGTACGGAATGAGCTCCTCATTAGGTTTCGTTACACACCTCCTTGTAAACGGAAATGTAGATCTTGACACCGGCCTGGGCGCGACGCTTGAGAATCTGGTCCAATCGGTATTTCTGGTTATAGAAAGGAGGGCGTTTGAGGAACAGCTCGGGCGACAGCCACCAATCTGCGATGTAGATTGTCTCTTGCGCCTTCTCCAGAGCCTCGGCAACGGCCCAGAAGTAATCTCTCCCATCAACGTACCACTTCACCAGATTTCCTTCTCTTTCTGGTGCAAATGAGTGGAACCTGTGATTATCACCAACTCTCGTGCGCTTTGCATCTGTGGCCTGCTCATGCTCCTCGTCGTGGCGGTGGTTGGTGTTGAACAAGTTCTTAAATTTGCCCATCTTGTTACCAAGATGCACAGCCTTGATGTGCGCATCTTTCAGCTTTGTATGCTCGAGCTTTTCCTGGAGTTCCTCGAACTTCTCGCTGGCTCGGTGGTTGAAAGGGTGAAACAGCTTCTTCAGCCCCTTCTGCTCTGTTGATTGCCCCGCACCAGACATGTTTGCTGCTTTAGTCCTGGCTGCTGAAGAACCCTAAATTGAGGCGCAATAAGCGGCTGGAGGGTGAGGCTATGCAGCAGGCAAGGTTGCGGCGCAGGTACTGATCTTGTATATTGTTGCAGTGCGGTACAAACCGGTATTCACTGTGGAGTCGTTGCAGCGATGCATGAACGGATAGAACGGTGACGAACGCCAAGAGCTGATGCTTAGCCACACTTGGATGGTGCGCCGGCACCGGTTCTCCGTCTGGGATGAATTGGCCTAGATCTTCTTTCTACCGCGCGGCCTCACACATGATATGAGCTTTACGCTTCACTCAAAGGTCTTTCTGACGCAGCAATCGCGATAGGTGCGCTAGAAGTGCACATATCCTTCGTACTTTCGTTCATTCCGCTCGGATCTCAAGTGCCGACCCCTGCACCGCTTAGTTTGAGCGTCGCATGTGACTGGACTAGCTGAACGCCTCAGTATTAGCAAAGCGCGAGCGCTGCCTCTTCTGGCTGATTTCCAAGCCTAGCAACCGTAATAGGAAGGGCTTTTCTGACGCAAGAAACGTTCTCGATCGTATCCCAATCATCAGCTGATGGTGATTGAAGAGCACACCTGGCCTTGGTGGGAGTTTTTGGATACAATACCAAGCTTTGCGCGCTTGGGTTAAGCTTTTTGCTAGATCTCCACCTGTGGCACATCTCCCGTCACAAGCCACAGGGAGCTACATCCTCTGAGGCGGATATACGGCAGCGACGCGATCGATTGTGGAGAATCAGTTGCTTGTTCTAACTACAGAGTTTGTTGAATGAACTTGCGGCTATACCATCAGGGCAAGTCTCATATCTATTCATACTGCTAACCTGGGTAAGAGACACTACACCTCCTGTTTGCAGACAACATGATGATGTTAATGGAACTTGCGGTGCATTGAAATAGAATCGCAAATTGATACACAACGCTCTGTCTCTTTTCTATTCACTTGGCCCCCACATCGCTGATTCTGAATGAGAACAAAAGTAGTAGCTAAAAACAAAACAGCGAACCTCATATCACACGCACCCCCCCCCCCCCTTACATCTTCAGAACTCAAAGTCAGATCAAGATAGAACAGTGACTTTCAGCGGCCTCGCGTACTGCAGGCGGGAAAGAAGATTGTTTGGAAGGTGGCGCGCATGGGTGACCATCGTGGAGCAGTCCTCTAATGGTCGAGCATATTGAAGTTTCAGGTGAGCCAGCAGCCCGCTAAAGTCTGGAACTGCAGTACAACAGGTTGGCCGCTTGAGTACGAGGGTGTCACACTGGCAGAAGCCACGGTATAACTCGTTTGTATGGACTCGCTTGAAGAACTTCCAGTGAAGCTTTTCGATATGATAATCAAACCAGTACTGTGACACAAAAGTGTGGGTGTCTTGTCTGAGACTTGGAGTCGACCTAGTAGGGTTCTTGCCTGAGGCCTTGTTGTAGCTACGGGTGGCGTGGCCGTTCCTCATGTCACAGAATGGACAGATCAATCGCTCTGGACAGATATTGTTAGAGTTGTGGTGGTGTGGCGGACAAATTTCGTTTCGGGAGTTCTTACTCGATAACATATCGGTGGTCCAGGATCACAAGTTCACCGGATCAAATGAGAATCTCGCAGTGATTGTTGAAGGTCTGCAATGAATGTGACACTTTTTTCGATGGAAATAGAATTCATTGGCGTTTTCTCAGGGCTGACTGGAGGCACAAAGACGAAACAAATAAGTTTTTTAACAGTTTTCTGAGAGTGAAAGGATTGGAAATAGCCAAACCAACAAAATGAGCCACAGAAGAGCAGGCTGCGGAAGGTGAGACGCTATGAACTCCCTAGAAGAGATTTAAATCGAAAACACAAGCATGGCTTCATGTTTCCGTCAACGCACAAGGGTGATCGGGGCTAGGTACGCGCCGTTCAGGTCTTGCCATTGGAAATTGATCCTACTGATTCACAGTGTATGTATCCGGAGCAGCACAGACCTCCGACAAGTCTCGAAACAGTAGAACAGCGTACCTAGGTATCTTGATCCAAGCGCAGCCGCTGCCTACCAAATACGCCACGGTATGTACGCACGGTTCTCTTTGAGAGCCCTTTGAGGGCCTGATATTGTCAGCCATTGGTTCAGAATCCACGCCAACGGGAGCTGGCCCATGCTCTGCAGAACTCCCTGCATGATGTATTTTACCAAACAGAACAAAGGCTTTATGTCACATTGTCACATGGTCGCAATGTCGCAATGTCACAATGTCACAATGTTCTGATGTCCCAATGTCACAATCTTCAAATTTTTCAACTCACAATGTCTCAATGTGCAGACAATCGAAAGCAAACACAGATAAAAATAGATCATGACCTCAGACAAAACAGGTGCCCCCATGTCAATCTATTGCAGCTCTAGTGCGCATACTGTGTAGACTGCAGCAACCAGCCACCTTTCCTAACTCAGCCTGGCGATATCCCGGGCTCTCCATACGACTCGCACTTGATTTTCCTGTCAAATTGTCTGTTAATCGGATGTGCGAGTGTGTCTTGAGCGCTCATGCGCTTTCCGGCAAAACGAATTGTAAATGATGGGACAGGCCAGGCTTGGGTCCCACTGCTATTGTGTATATAAGCCGTATAACTGCCATTTCTGCCTCATCAGCCTGGATCGGATCGTCTGATACTCACCTTCGAAGAGACTGCCCCGAACATCTATCAATCTTTTATTTGAAATTACCGGCGCGGTCGACATCATCCGTTTCCAACGGCACCCGAACATCCTTTGTGTTCTTACCACTGCATCCTACCGTACTCTCAGCGGTTTCGAACTTGACCTCAGTATACGACACAAATTCTCTGATTTCAATTCCACACAAGCCCTGGTACTTACATTGTCTATCGTGGACTCTAATCCAGGGGTAATGTCGAATGACGCGCCCGACCGTAATCGCCTAAGCCAAGAACAATACACATGTCCGTTCTGCAACATGGGGAGCGGTCACACCACACGCAGCTACAAAAGAAAGTCCCAATCACTCCGAGTCAGCACAGAAGATGGCCTCACTGTTTCAACGGCCGCTCGTCCCAGAACATACATTCGCACATTCCGAACACCTATCGCCTTCGACAGACATATACAAGAACGACATGGGAGGTTCTTCAAACGATTCAATGCAGATGAGTTCTACTGTGGCTTCTGTCCATGTGGCACTATTGCCAATCAGCCTACATGTTCAGCAACGTTCTCTCAAGCCAGGCATTTCTTACAACATCTGAGATCATGGCACGCCCGTTGTCCTGAGGGTCTGCTTCATTTCAGTCATCTGTGCGCGCCGATTTCAGTGCAGTCGTATTCATCTGCTGTACGCGAGATCGCTGAAGGGATGTTCTGAAAGAGCTCATATCAAGCCAATATTTATGATGTTATGGGTGATGCATGTCTTTTGGTTTCTGCAGTCATTCTTTCTTCAGCTCTCTATAATAGATCGATGAAATTCAGTAATATTGTTTACAACCAACGCTGTTCAGCCCGTGATGAACTTGACTCGAGCATGTAGACTTGCTTGCGAGCACCCACGCCAGCTGCTAGAAGATCTTGTAAGACCACAAGAGAGCCCATAGGTAGTGGTTCGTAATCAAATCTTCACATTTCCGTCGAAAGATCGATTCGCGGTCTACACTACACCGTACCAGCCACAAGCAGCCACTTGGCATATTTGAAGGTTTCAAACTACTAGAACAGCGGCCTACCAATCTGTCTATACATGTTAAATACCCCCGCTTTCTTTTATTTAGAACTTCTGCATCGTGCCAAATCGCTGCTCAGAGCTAGCAAGGTGCCATGCCTTCCTGGGTGTGGTATTTGAGCAATAGTTGGAGACAGCCGACGCATTACTATTCGCTTGTCGGGTTCGGGAACGCCGTTGTTTGACGGGTGACAAAGCTGACGTGCTTTGCGAGAGCTAACAGCGGTACTCTGACTACCGGCTCACGTCTGCCATGTAACTCGATCGCTACTTTGAAGACGCGCATTTGCGACGTCAGGAAATGATTATGCATCAGTAATATTGTAACGCGTTGAATTCATACGAATTCTGAAACACCTTCAGTGGCCGCCAAGTCCACATTACGACTATAACGTTGAGTGGAGGCATCTCCAGAGTCGCGGGAACGAGGAGGACTATGGGTTCGCGGTCAAACCTGAGTGGGTGTGAGACACGAGTAAACTCCAGCAAGTGATAACGTGCATCAGCAAAGATAAACATTACGTTAGCATCGGCTGTGGCCCACTGATGAATGCGAAAGTATTGAGAAAACGTAGCAAGGTGCGCACTTGAAGATCTCCCTCGGCACGCGATAATGAATTGTGCGCCGATCATGTGATACTCATGCGTTTGATCGAAGCGTCACCCTTTGATTCTGCGAACGATCCTGAGCAGGAATTCAAGAACGATGAATGAGAGGAAGGGTGTATCATACGCGCAGCTTTATGTATGTGTTTGAATGTGTATGTACTGCTCTATCCAGGTACACGGAGTATTACAAAGCGTATAAGCCTGCACACTCAATCCGAATGCCAATCACTCCCCTCAGTCGCCTGAGTGCCTCCAAACTCGCTCCTGCCCTGCTCTCGTCTGTCTGTGTCAATCTCGCTCCTACCACAAACACAGACGTGTTGCGCGAACTGAGAAAACTTACTCGTCTCTCCCACTACCATTGCCGCTCCCACCGCTCTCTGCCAACTTATCGAACTTACTCGCCCCCAGCGTGTCACTGCCCCAACCCTCGCTCTTCTCGACCAGCTTCACGATGAGATCCTTCAATTCCTGGACCTCGCCCTGCAACTTCTTGACCTCCAGCACCGCGGTGTCGAACTCGACGTTAGGCTTGCTGGCCTGGACGCGCTTGTCCCAGCCATCAGCCTCGAAGTCGCATTCGTGCAGGACCTGCTCCCACTCCTGAACCACATCCTCATCTGCCTCGCCTCTGCGCCTGTTGTTGCGGACAACGCGGGCCTCGCGCTGTTCGAGGAAGGCGGTGACCATCAGCAGTGGCGAGTAGAGAACCGCCATGACGATGTCGTTGAGGTGGTCGTATCGCTTCTCGTCCATCCACCATTCGAACGGCAGGATGAGGAAGACCATCTCGATGAGGTTGAAAGGCGCGATGAAGACGTTCTCGTCAGGGGCGCGCACGAATTGCATTGTTTTCTGGCTGAAGAGCGCCATGTATTCGTCTGTGGCGTTGCCGGTGATGTCTTCGTAGGCGGAGTTGTAGAGGGCGATGAGGATGTTGAGCAGAATGACCATTACGACGAAAGTAAAGATGTAGTATAAAATGAGGCCGAAGGGGGGCTATGCGAGTTTTAGTATGAGAGAAGTCGGGGTGGAATGGGGAAAGTTGCTTACGGCAAAGTTATCAAAGCCTTCGAATTCAGGCGACTGCATGATAGCGTTCAGCATTGCTTGCATGACGAAGCCAATGTCGTCCATAACCTGGTCATCGGCAATATCCAGACCCATGAACGCCTGGAGGAAGCCAACGAGGACCACGAATAGCAGGAGGAAGAAGATGAGCGACTCGCGGAACATGACTTTGAGGACGACCAACATAGCGCCAAAGAAGCGGAAGGTGTCAAAGTAGAGCAGCAGACGCATCCAGAACATGGGCGCAGTGAAGGCCAGGAAGTTGTAACCAAGCTCATTGAAGTGGCCGCGCGGGTTGCCATGTTCGTTATGCTCGTCTGGAGAGTGGCTCATGGCGATTACGCGGAAGACGAAAGAAACAGTGAGTAGCGCGTAGAGCATGCTATTGAACATGTTCCAGAAGGAGATGTAATAGCGGCCAACTTTGTAGAACTTGTTCATCTCGTCGCAGATGAAACCCAGTGTGAAAAGGTAGAGCAAGCCCTCCACAATATCGAGATCAGCGTCCGCGTTGATGGTGTTGATTGCGCCGGTGTACAAGCCCAAGAAGATGAGGGAGAAGATAATCTGCATCCAGTTCTGGTAGCGTGGGACACGCATTCGATCTGGGTCAAGATGAGCCCAGAAACTCGTGTTGGTCTTGTTCTCAAACTGCACGAAGCGAGTGGGGTCTTCGTCGTCTTGCACAATCCAACCACGCCATAGGTAGGATATGCACTTCTGATAGCCTGAGGACCCAATGACTGTTACAGCGTGCAAGTCGACGGCCTTCTCCACAGCGTTGGCCGGCTCGGTAGGCTCGCCGTCTACAAGGATCGAGTAGCGCTTAAGCAGGACCTCTTCGAAGAGGTAGTCCATATCTTCTTCAGCCTCGATAATCCTCTTGGCCATCATCTCAGCCGCGATGGCGCGTACGTCGTGTAGATCCGCATCCCACAATTCGGCGGTAGCTTGTTTCTACCCAGGTCAACACAAGCCACAGCACAGCTCTCACACTGGCTTACCTTAAACCACTTCTTCACCATCAACAAACAGTACACCACACACGCTGTCTTCTCTGCGTCTCCACCTCCAGCCTTACTTGCCGTTTCCAGCACGGCACTGGTTATGATGGGACTGTTCGGCTTCGTGACCTTCTCTTCCTCAATTTCGTACGGGATGACCTGCTCGATCTGATGTTTCAAGCGCAGGCAGATTTTGGTGACTTCTTTCGGGTCGATCGGAGGCGGATGCACATGTTCTCGGCGCGTAGGCAGGACTAGTGAGGGAAGTAAGCATGCGTGCTGCTTCTCACTCGAATATGCATGTACGAACGTGTGCTGGCTGCGCCTTCGAGTCTGATACGGCCTTCATCTCTATCTGAGCCGAAGAGCTCGTTCCAGCGAGGCATGGCTGCGGGAATCTAGCTATCTGGTGTAGGTAGCTGTGAGGAGTGAGGAGCTGGTGCACAGCAACTCTGATGGCTCTGCAGAAAATGTCAGAGGTAGAGAACAACCACGCGACACGAGCAGACGGGCTATGAGGGGAAATTGATAGCGCCGTCCCCGTTGTTGGCGGTTGCGCGCAGAAAGTTGGTCGGTCTAGCCTGTACCTAACAAGCTGAGCCGAGCTGTCACTCGCGATCGTCGTCATCGGCGCATGGACCATGCAGCGCTTGTTTCAGCGCGCAGGTACGAGACGACCACCATGTGTGTACGCACGTGCAAATGGTCTGTTTGTTTTTGGATTCATCTCGTATCATTGAAGGTCTAAGGCGTGCAATTCGACACCCGTCCAGAATGAAAATGCTATACATGTCAAGATATGCCGCGTACATGCTCGAGGAATGGTAGTCGAGCCCCAAACGCCGGTATCCACTTTTGACCATGTCCCATCATAATCGTTCACCGTGCAGACGCCATCTAGGCATCGGCCGCTGCCGCCGCCGCGCCAACCTCACCCTCGTCGCTCGAGCTCTCGTCCTCGTCACCGCTGACCTGCTGGTTCTCGCGCTCGCGCTTCTCCATGAGCGCAGCCAGCTCGGCATCGTCGTTCTCAGTGACAGCACGGGGTGCCATCTTGACCTGGCAGTCGCCGCCCGCTTTTGTGATGGACGCCTTGATGTCTTCGATAGCCTGTTCAAGGGTAGAGATACCGACGGTCTTGTCAAGACACTGCGAAGTAAGGACTGTGGACGTCAGCAGGGGCTTCTAGTGATGCTGAGTGTAGAGCGCTGCACATACCGTACAGGGGAGGCGATACAAGCTTGACCTTGACCTGGTTGTCGGGAGTGTTCTTAGCCTCGGCGGTGCGCAGAGCCTCCTTGACGGCGTCGATGCCCTCATAACCGAAGCAAGTGACTGCGCGCATTAGCCTGCAGTCTCAACATCCTTTCAAACAACGCCCTTACCTTCGATGTCCGATCGCACCTTGGTGGGCTGGGGAGTCAGCCTCTTGCCAATGTAGCTCTGAAGCTCCTCCTTGACAACGTCGTTGGGGAAGCTGACGTCGTTCCAGACCTCGGGGTTGGTGATGCTGAGCTTGAAAGCGTCGATCGAGTGGCCGTACTTCTTGTTGAGCGGCCAGCCGATGGTCTGGTAGAGCTCCTCGATGGGGGTCTGGGTCTTCTCGGCAACGTGGCGCATGATGCTGTGAACCATCTTCGACTTGTTGTAGCGCTCCTCGCACTTGACGATATCCTCGGGCGATACACGGCGCTTCGACAAATCGATGTAACCCTTGTCCTTGTCGACACGGAGCACGACGACGACCTCGTTGCGGCCAACACGGATCAGCTTCTGGATCGAACGAATACGTCTGCGCGACAACTCGGAGAGCAGGATCATGCCGTCGATGTTGTCGTACTCAAGCAGCTTGACGTATGCGCCCATCTCGGCGATCTGCTTGACATTGACCATGACGAAGCTCTCCACCTCCGGGTACTTCTCCTCGTAGAACCGACAATTTGTGAGAGACATGTTGGGCGGCGGGATGTGCTGTGTTTGCTGGGAAAATGGTAGGGGCGTCGCTCGACGGTTCGTTGCGGGGGGTGTGGTTTGGAGGGGTGGTGGGTTTTGCGCTCGTCGTATACGTCTGTAGGGGGAAGAGGCGAGAGTGCCGTGAGGCTGGGTGTTGCAGACGGCCGGTGGGGTGTTTTCGGCGCCAAGGGTTTATCCGTTGCGTGCGTCGGGCGTGTGCGTGGGCGGTTGTCGAACTTTTGGGTGACTCAATTTGCCCACGTCGAAATCCACCGCGGGGCGCCAAGATTTCAGCCACGCCTTGCCCGAATAGGTATCGTGTGGCTTATTCCACACCATGCTATTGTAGAGCGTTCAGGGCCTATCCTGCACGCAACTGTAGGTCTACGTACGCTGTAGTATCCAAACGAGGGCATCGTATGCTCTGTCGCGATACTTACGTGACCTTCTTTGGTAGATAGGTACCTTGCAGGTGGACAAACCACAGGCGGCAACATTTCGTGGATGTCTTGCAGTCAGCCCTCAGGTAAAGTTCAAAGTAGAAGGAAGCGAGGCTTAGAGGAGCCGAGACAACACCCAGGTGAGAGATAAGCAGGCTACTTAGTCTGCTCCCGTTCTGTAGTCTCAAGCTTTCACATTAATCTCTCATCTTCCTCCTTCTCTCCCAGTCTTCAAGGAACGTCGTATCAGGATCTCAATTAGTCAGGTTGGAGTAGTCTCTCGTAGGTTCTTTTCGTCGGCATTGCAAAATCGTTCATCTCTCTTGGTCCATGATCGACTCCACTCTGATTCACTCTGGGGCAAGCTCACAGCAAAGGGAGCCAGACACGAACCAAGGCCGGATGCATGTGCATGAGTAGAACTACACATTGCTCGCAGATGGGTCATTTCATGGAAGCAGTTTCGCATATGCAGCACTTTCGACAGCCTTGAAAGGTCGCTTGCATTCACTCTGTACTTACGCATATCACCGCCACACAATACTTATCTACGGAGTGGTAGTAGTTTGTTTCACTGTTCACTGTCACTGAAGGTGACTCCCGTTTGCCTCATTGCCATCTCCAGTACGCGCCCTCTTGGCACCCACACAACACAAACAATCGCCCTCGCCCTCGCCCTCCCAATCTCTCAAGCAAACCAAACATTCGCTCCCCTCGAACCAACTCAACTCACTTCTTCCCACCACACTCAACCACCTTATCTACAAGATGCGCTTCCTCACCACCATCGCTGCTATAAGCAGCCTCGCCATGCTCACCTTCGGCAGCACCGACTTCTCGTCAAATGTCCCCGGCCAGGCTCCCGGCACCGCAGCAGGTCCGACAAACGTCGTCACTAGCATCATCTCTAAGTTCACGACAACCACCGCTACCGTGCTCGTGCCGCAGTCCAGCGCCCCCGCTACGCCGCCTGAGCCCATGGTCACGCAGTCCCTCCTCGTCAGCAACGGCCAGACCTTCGTCCCCGTGACTCTCTGGGAAGGCAGCACCACCCGTGTCATCTACCCTCAGAACAGTACTTTCACCGACGCCATCTCTACTGAGTGCCCCTCCGGTACCCCCATCTCTACTGTCAGCGTCATCTGCTCCTCCGCCAACGGCACCATGCTCACGTCTACGGTCTCCTTGTCTACGTCCGAGTCCGCGTCCGCGTCCGCGTCGCCCACCAAAACCACGCGTACAGCTAACCGCTCACTGACTGCGACCGCGTCTGCCAGCCGCAGCGAGGCTCCCTACAACAACGGCGCCGTTCTCGGCAAGGGCCAGGGCGGCAAGGGCAGCATCGTCATGGGCCTGGGCATCGTCGCCGGCGCTATGGCGCTTCTATAAAGTGCTGGATTCTTCACACTGAGGTTCGTAAGCATGAGTACGAAGAGAAGGGCGTGTTTCAAAACGTCGATTCTACTGAGATAGCAGTGGTTCACAGTACAAGAGAGACTCGTCTAGCGGTACGCGTACCAAGACGCAACACAGCAATCATCATGTAGAGTAATCTCACAGACTCCAATCAATGGAAACAGTTCTACTTTACACCTCCTCCACCCTTTCTATATCGAGCCATTGCCAATCACAATAAAACTAACAACGAGCCCTTCGGTACTCTCAAGCACATCCCTTCTTCATCCGTCAAAACCCCAGTAGACATCAGACAGCCTTTCATTCTCCGGAGAGACTTTCCAATTTCTTCAAACGCCTCCATAACCGATGCTCAAACACACCTAGACATGCACGCGCACAGCCCTACTCACCACAATATCCAACATCCAACATCCAACATCACTCCCTCTCCCTCCCCCATATCCCCACCGCCAGTCCATCTCACCACCAAACCACACCTCCAACCTACCACCTCCATACCCCCTCGATCCCTTTCAATCAGCTTCCGCGGCATAGCCCCTATTCCCCACGACCACCACAACAATGCTACCCATCCCGCAGCACAGCTAGCTTCGCTCGCTCGACACCCCATCACCATCACACCCCACTGCTGGACTAGTTCCGTGCATACCACATGCTACAAGCTGCCCCTCACGCTTGTGTGAAGGATCCAAAGTATGGATTTACGGAATGATTGAAGTGTCTAGAAGGGATGAAGACCTACGGTTTTCACCTGTTGTGTGCATAACGGTACCCTGCTCGAATGTGCATTGTGTTCGGAGCTGGTAAGATGAGGTGCATTGGTGTGCATACATGCGGAGGGTACAGGCCGCGAGAGCTGTAGGATGAGACGTGCGAGAACGTTGGGGTCTGGGGAGAGAGCGGTGGTAGAGAAGAGGGCGGATTTGTGGAGATTAAGCGTATATATATATATATAAATGTGTGTGTGTGCGTATGCGTGCGATAATGACTACTATCTGATGTGATTAATGCGACGCAATACAATGCGAGGGGGTACACAAAGCAAGACGACGAGACCCAACCCGATACTCGGGGCAATACCCAACAACGCCCTGTCCAAGCGCAGCACCGATGATCCAAATAATCAACAATCCATCAAACGCCCACATTACTCTCTTCACACCTTCCTCAAGCCGACCACCTCACCTACACCGTCTTGACAGCATCCTCGATCCTGAAGTCGGTCTCCCGCCCCTGCACGCGCTCAATCTCGTTTTGAATCGCCAACACCCAATGATCGCGCTCAGCCCGACTCCTCGCGCGGAAGACGACGCTCCTCCCCTTGGACCCCAATTTAGCCACGCGCTTGAGCTTCGTCCTCTTACCTTCCTTCCTCGCCTGCTCGCCGCCGCCACCAGCACCCTCTTCAGCGCGGAACCACGACTTGGCTTTGCCGTGCCAGATGACAAACGTGGTCATGACATCCTCGTCTGTGCTAGTCCAGCCGTCTTCGAGGTAGATGCGGGGCAGCGCGTGGTGGCCGGGTTTGTTGGCATCGAAAGTCTGGTTTTGATAGAGGAGGTCTGATTCAGTGAGGAGACCAGAGTAGATGTAGCAGTCGCGGAGGTCGAGGTTGGCGATGCGCTCGTGGTGGATGTGAGCGAGTTGCTTGCCTACGCGGGAGCGCAGGACGTCGCGGAAGATGAGGAGTGTGCCGGCAGCGAGGATGACGCTGCAGCGGGTGAAGGGTGCATGGATGCGTGGCTTGCGGTACAGCATCCCAGACATGTTGATGCTGCGGCAGCAGGCGATGCCGCACATGTTGTAGAGCTGCGGGGAGGCGAAGGATTGAGTGACTTCCCATTTGCGCGCGAATTGGCCGATGTGCGCTTCGCCTTCTTCATCGATGTTGAGGGCGCTGAGGTTGCGAGTTCGTGTAGACTTGTAGAGGACGATGTCGGATGCTGTGCGGTGCCTCCAGTACTTGGCAAGGGCGCGTAGATGCTTAATCCACTCTTTGCGGCGGGCTTGGTCCGCGGCTTGGAGGCGAATGATGAGACCGTTCTTCATGACCATCTCGAGAGTGCGGTCTAGATCGATGTCGTGCGTAACACCATCTTCACCCAGAGATCCTTCCATGTCCACATCCTCGTCAAAATCTACATCAGACCCTTCCTCTATCTCATCATCAACAGGGCTGGCGCCTAGCTTCGCCTTACGAACCTTAACGATATCGGCCATATTGATATATCCGTCAGAGTTGAGCAGATTATATTCCTTTCGCTGAGCCTCGTCGGCTGCGTCTTCATCGTGCAGCCTCCTAGTTTCGGGTGTACCAGAGTGGCCTTCCCTCAGCCATTCGATCTGATGATCTTGAACAGGGTACGGGTTGACAGCCCAGTTATCTGGTGTTTTGTCCTGTATCGCCTGCGATGTGGGGACTGTCGAACCTTCGGAATGAGGGAGTCTCGGCGGAGGAGGTGGGGTGACTTTGGTGGGTCGTGAGAAAACGAGGTACTGATCGTGACTGGCAAAGTACAACTGCTTGTGGTACATGAGACCCATGCGCTTGGCTCGCCCTCGTTGCCCGGTCAGTCTGATAAGAAAGCCCTCTACCGGGACAGGCTCGGTGAGAGTTTTCTGCTTCTTGCGAGTAACGGCCGTCGTGGGGTAATGCGTTTTCGGTCGGAGTTCAAGATCGTGCGACTTGAGCATCGCAATGGTGCCGTACATCTTGCGCTCGTTCGCTCCGTGGATCCATTCCAAACGGTCATAACGCTTCCATGCTAGACCAATTCGTTGATCCTTCGTCCAGGCTTCCAAAACAGTCGCCCATTCGGGCGCGTCCTCCAACTGATCTAGACACTGCTGTATCAAAGATTGTGCGACGGCTTGCTCCTCCTGCATAGTCTTCAAGATGGCCTCCTCGGTGTCTTCCGCATCTTGTACCTGATTTTGCGAGGCTTCCAATTTCTTAAAAGGGTCGGCAATCCGCACGCTGAGACTCATGTCTGGGATGTTGATTTGGATTTCGGACGCGCGACGCCACCCCAGTATGTTTCGTAGGAATGTATACCACTCGACGGCGTTGGAAGCTGTTCTGACTTGCATAATGAAGATCAAGGTTCCTCTAGAACCAGGCGTCGACACAACGATAGACTTGTCCAGGGACGAGTACAAATTGACCTTACTTGTCTTGCGGCCCAAAGGTATTTCGTATGCCGCGCGCTTGCCCGCACCGGCCTGTTCGATCTCAGGAATGACCTGCGCAAGTCAGCATGCAAATAATCTGGTGAAGACGCAGGACTCACCCGTGTTTTGTATAGCTGTAACAGAAAGTCGGCCTCGTCGGTGTGACTATGCCGGCAGACTATCATATACTCCCGCCATTTGTCCTTGACTCGTGATACGACTCGCTGATTAACATTCTCATCGAAGTCTTCAGGAACTTCATCGGCAGCGTCGACACGCACAAGCATGCGCTCCATCTTCACAACCAACCCGTCCTTGATTGACTTGCGCCGCAACTTGGTTCCTGCTCGCTGAATGGTCATTTGCGCTCGCTTGGCCTTGAAGTGCACGGCTTGCCGTTTCGAGTCCTCTGGAATTTCGAACTTGACCAAGTTTCGCAGATTTGAGCCCTTCCGAGTTAGATCCTGCGCCGGTCGGTCGGTGCCAGTCAACGTGTCTGATTTGAACAGGTTCATGGTGGATCTTCTTCTGGCTCTGGCTATGATGCCTGTTGCGGGAGATGGAGGGGGTGCTTCTGCATCAGCGAGCGCCGGTGCCTTGTTCAAGTCAGCCTTGCGCAGCAGGGATGAGGTGGAGTCGGCATCTACCGAGGGCGATCCTCCTGCGGTAGATGTCGCTGCCACATCACTGGTGACAGTGGTTGTTGGCTGCTTCCCCAAAGACTTGCTATGCTCTGTGCTTGACCCATCAGTGGACGCCTGCAGGCCATTGAGTGGGTTCTGCAGTGGTTCCTCAGCACGTGGTGTCACGGCACCCTCTTCATCCGACTCGAAATCATTGTCTTCTCCTGGGGTATTGGGTATGGAGGATGCTGTCACGTAGGACCTGGTGCTCGATCGATGTGGTAACGGCGGCTTGGATGGATCTGGATCCTCTTCTTGGTGTGTGTAGACGCGCAAATCCTCTTCGTGAACATCCTCCGGCTCTGACGCAGCGTCGACGAATTCATCGCCCTCGCTGCCTACTATGACATCCTCTTTCTGCGCAGTGGCTCGTGGGATTGGCAGCGCTGGGGGCGTGCTGGACGTGGCAAGCGAGGATCCATTGGCAGCATTGTCTCCCACGTGCGGGGTGCCCTGCCCTTGCTCTTCCTCAGCCTCGAGCTCTTCAGGCTGAGGGAAGCTATGTTGGAATAGCGCCGAGGAGCTGGGCCCTTCAGCTCCACTCAGGCGTCGCTGGCGAGCTTCGCGGGGGTCGGACGAGAAGGTACCGATGCGCGTCGAATAGTTGATGCGCAGGTGGTGCTTGTACCAGTCGCGGCGGTGCTTGCTTAGCCAGGCTGTCTGCAGCAATCGTGAGCGCAATCATCAAGAGGCAGGTCATCACGGAGGGCTACATACGGGGATAGGGCCAATGAAGAAGCGTCTCGACGTCAGGTAGAGGTGCTCAGGCGTCGCATGTTGCTGCGCAAGTCAGCGGTGCAATCACCATACACGAAGCGACTGTTCTGTACCAACTTCTGCGCCGTGAACGAGTCTGGCGACAAATGTGCTACCTCAGGCTGCTCGTGCCATGCTTGCGGCGCCTGCGCGAGGTCGGGCATTGGACGTCTGGAGTCGCGATCTCGCCTCGCCGTGGGGTTCAAGTGGCTGACACGCGCCGCAACCAGGATTCAGACTACGTTACACACTAGACATTAAGGTAAGAAAGCGGCGGTCTATTGCAACAGCAAAGGAAAGACAGCTGCAGCCCAGCAGGAAACTGCCTGGGAAAGCAGGACGGCAACGCTCTGGGCGCCGCTTCTTCAAAAGGAGCCGTCTTCCGTCATGCCGTTGATGCCCCCTGCGCCAATCATCCATCCATCGGCCCGCCTGGACCTGCGAACATCTTCAACAACCACCCAGCACACGCTATGCTTTGCTGTACGCATCAGTAATGTTGGCATGACGCTGACGGTCCAGACTCGATGCGCGGGGAGCGCTGTTGTGTTACCTTACAGTTCCTTCCCATCTCAGCGCTTCTCAGCCACGCACGGGAAGGCACGTCAAGCCCATCCAAGGAAGCTGCTAAACATACGCCGTCCATCAACAATTCTACCTCTAACTCGACGGTCCACACCTCCGGCAGCAGGTCTCCACTTGCTCAATCTGCGGTCACTCGGTAGGGTCACTGACTTTCTGCAAGGCTGCTCTACAGTTGTACTTTTCACACGCCTTGCAGCGAACCTGACCGACTTGACTGACCTTGCACACCACATACCCCACATCGAGTACCGATGCAGCGTACGTCGTTGCACCGTTCCATGGTCCCCACCTAACAGATCTTGGTCCAAATTGCGACTTGCGCTCACAACATGCCACATCCGGCAATTCAGCCTCAAAACTGTCGATTGCCTCCTCGGATGATCGCCTTTGTGGCGCCGAGCGGCGGGGATCTTCCTGGTGCGCACGTGTTGAGTAATCATTGTTTGGGTGAGACGGTGATGGCTGCTGCACGTCGCAATCTCAGTAAAGGGAGACCTGCGATGTTTCAGGAGGTGAATTATCCTGTCGAGAAATTCGTGGTCCTCTGTATGTCGCTTGCATGTCGACGATCGTGACTTCATGATCGACTTTCTATTATCTCTCTTAACGGCTTGAGCATACTAAGTGACGGTGTACAGTGCTTCAATTCCTGCGCATCTAACCTAGCATATGTCGACAATCCCGATCACATCAAAATGCACATCTTGCGCATCTCTCGATGGTAGTTCTCTCTGAACTTCTTTCCCTCTTCTTCACGGACCTGATCTAGGCTCAACGACTGTTCTCCCTGCGCCTCTTGCAACTGCTCTTCATAAAGTCGCTTTTGTTCAGCCATCCGCTGATCATGAGTCGCACGCAATTTTATCGTGTCTTGTTCGGTCTGCGCCAGCTTCTGCTCGGCTCGTTCCTTTCTCTCTTTCCACATCTCGAGATCTTGGATT
Source organism: Didymellaceae sp. YAFEF048 (assembly GCA_032595095.1). Lineage (NCBI taxonomy): Eukaryota > Fungi > Ascomycota > Dothideomycetes > Pleosporales > Didymellaceae > Didymellaceae sp. YAFEF048. The sequence continues at coordinate 219,174 of JAVISA010000025.1, read as the reverse complement.
GCTTGTAGCCGCGATTGACTCTCTCTTTCGTAAGCTTCCTGCAGTCTTTGTACTCTGGCTTCCAATTCTTGGAGTTTTCGCACAGTTTCTTGCTGATCTCGCTCGACTTCCGTCAATAGCTCCTTACCGGCTCTCGTATCTTTCAGCATCATCTTCGAATCAACGAGTTCGCGCTGTATATCCAAAACCATCGGCGATCGCAAACTTATCAAATATGTCAGAATCTGGAGACCAGAAACCCTTCCGTCATCTTGTCGAAATACTCGGCTTCCATGCTCAATCATCTTCTTCCAGAGTACAGGGTCGTCCTTGAGCGCAGCTTCACGTCTGTTGCCAAGCTCAGGATCGACTTGATCCCACATGTTCGTCGCGAGAACTACGTTTGCAAGATTCTCCGTGCCACAAAGCCTCCGAAACATCTTGAGATTTCTCAACCCAGATCCACCCACACGAATGTCTGGTATACGATGCAGATAAATGATACCGGCAAGTTTCAGACCTGAAATGTGAGCTGAGGAAAGCCACTCGCAGATCTCCCATAGTATGTCGGTATCTGTACGGTTCATATCGTCGAAACCAGGAGTGTCGGCAAGGTAGATAGTTTCGCCTCCTCCCACGTCGCAAGGAACGATATCCACTACCTGCGTGCCTGTGACCAGCGGTTAGCATACTTGGCACTCAATGCGGCTTGCAAAGACATACACGACTCCAGCCCATGTCCAACGACGAGCTTGTGGTCAGCATCAGTGAATTGATTCACGAATGTGGTCTTGCCGCATCCGGTGATGCCCATGACAGCGATAATGACATCTTCTGGCCTGGCTACAAGGTCAGCATAACTTTGAGCCGGCTCCTGATGACCCACGGCCAAACTCACACCAGGTCATCGATAGTCCGCTTGCGCGTCATGACACTATCCGTACGACCCCGCCCTAAGCAGTCTATGTCGACCATGTTTTGGCAAGGCTGTCGATACGAGGACAGCTACCGAGAATGGGTGGCCTCTCGCACGAACCACACGATCCGGAACAAACCACAGAAAGACTTCAGTTCGTGGAAAGTGGGCCAATGCTGCTCTTAAGGTTATCTGTGGATCGCACGAGTGAGGCGATGCGAGATCCTCTGCCACTTAGCCCCAGCAGCTCGTGCATGGCCTTGCATGCCTCTCGTAACCGCGATTGGTCCAGCACATACTGCATGGAGCCACAGCCTTGCATTGCTCATGCAGCCCCCATATGAACGGCGCTCACCGGAATGACCAGGACAGCCTTTTACTCGATGCTGCCGGATGCTTATCTGGAAATTGGCTTTCGTGGTGCACGAAGAGTGTGTGACAGTCAACTTCGGCGTGCAGAGTCAACAGCAGAGGAAGAAGACCTTCAGTGTATCTAGGATACTCCAGCCAGAAGTATCGTACATCATAATGATCATACATTCGCAGAGAATGTCTGCAGCGTATATGAAGATCCCCTTCAAGATACATTTACAGTCTGCTTCCTCTGCAACCCTAAGCTGGGGCAACTTGATTGATTCGTTGAAAGGATGATTTCAAGCAAGCGATCTATCTGCTGGCTGATCTAGCAGGCTACTCATTCCACGCCTATCCACTCTCAAGCTTCTTCTAAGCACCGTATTGGTGCGTCCAATATTGCGCATTGTTCTGTTGCTCTCCATACGACGGGATGTTGCGAGCGATAGCCTGCGACGAAGACGATGAGTAATTCCGCCTGATGCCGCTAGGATCAATGATAACATTCGCGGGAAACCCTCCGTTCTGAGTGGTGTGCTCTGCAGGATGTGGCCTGGCTCTCGCTGCCACCAAATCCTTTTCAGATGACTGAACCTCTTTCGCAGGTGGCGAGGGTGGTGCAACGATAACTGCTGAGTTCGTATGATCGATACCACTCTGCGGCGCTGAGGCTCTGACCGTTGTATCTTGCCCTCTTCGATCTTGCTGCAAGGCTTTACTGATGCGAGGTGCTCGAGCCTCGCGTGGTTTGGGTTCTCTTATCTCTTCTTGTATCGTGATGGTGTTTTCGGTCTTCAGTGTCGAAGCTTTAGCAATCCGACCGAGCAGGAAGTCAAAGAGTCCAAACGACATTCTGGGTTTGTTGTCTCGTTGGGCTTTTTCTTGCGCCAGTCTGTCTTCGAGACTTTGGATCTGGGTGTGTTGCTGCGCGAGCTCTCTTTCCGTGGATCTGTACAGTCGCTTTTGCCCTTTCTGGAGCTTCTCGTTGTCTTGCTTCAACTTTGCGATTTCGACTTCCAGCTTGACTTCAGCAGCGGATTTCGGGGTATCGTCTGCACGTCCGACGTTTCGCGCTGTATCTAACTCGAGACTCACCTGGCGTTCTCTCGTTAGCTCATCGTATGTGACATTTAGATGCTCTTGATCTCCTGCAGTCGCCTCGAGAAGACGCATCTGCTCTCGGATATCTGCAATCATGCCGACATCATCCTCCGAACCCTCACTACTAGTTTCAATCAAAATCAACCTCTTCTCCAGCTTCTGACGAGCCGCTGTGAGATCACCCCCCAAGAGTCTACCCGCCGAAGTATCCGCAAGCTTGACGTCCGGGCCCAACATCAATTCTTTCTGTACTGCAAGTGTGACCGACGTCCTCCGATCTGCTATAGCATCAACAACACTGCTGCTCGGCTCGTCATCAGAAGACCGTCTAAATCCTGCACCTCTCCTCTTTAGCCGACCAAAAAAAATCTCCTCCCGCTGCAAAGCCACCTCACGCTCTTCAGCTAGCTCTTTCGCAGCCTGAGTCTGCAGCGTATCCCACATAGTCGTCACAACAATAACATCCCCAAAACAAGCCTCCCCACACAACGCCTCGAAAATTCTCAGACTCGCGAGCGAAGACCCAGACATCCGGATATCTGTGATTCTATGGATGTACAACAGGCCTCCAATCGTCAGATTCTCCCCTTCACAGAATGCGCACAGGAACGACACGATCTCTCTCAGAATCGTCGGGTTAGCTTTATTCGTGTCGTCGAAACCCGGTGTGTCGATCAGCCAGATCCTTTCACCGTTTGCTCGACGGTACGGATACCCGTTGACTTTCGTCGTGCCTGGTGATGCTGTGAGTTTCCCTGCTTGGGAGGTGGACTTTTAACAGCTTACATGATCTTAGAGTATGTCCGATCGCGATGTCTTGTTCCGTGAGGCGCGAGATGAAGGCGCTTTTGCCTGCGCCCGTGAGGCCCATGACTAGGATCCCGATCTCGTTCGAGCTGCGTTTGGATAAGAATGGTTTCTGTTCTGCAGCTGGGGGCCAGCGTACCTTGACGGGGGGCTTGAGGACGACATGGCTTGTGGCTCGCGCATGACCAAGAGAATGGAATCAGAAACAACACATAGAATCGTATACTAAGTGCACAGGTGTCTGGGCTGATCAGACTCTTGCACGTGACCCGGCTTGTTGGGGCGCAGCTGTGCTGATAAGACCCCCAGCTACCCCGCCATGTGTGCGATGAAGAAGCTTCTGAGGCGGAGTAAAAGAGGATTCATGCAAGTTGCAGTGATGCAATGGTAGGCGAACCGGTCTGTCCTGTGCGATGGCGTGGACGTGCGTGATTGGCTGCACGATATGCATGTATCTGCATATGACAGATCGGCCAGTGGTGCAGCCTCGCTAATTGTATATGTGCTAAGTGTGTGCAGGGCTGAGTTTTGGCCGTGTGTTTTGCTACTGGTTAGATTTATATCACCAAAACTGAACATCAGAAGAATCCTGCAAAAGACCTACAGCTTGGCAAGGGGCTTGTTGGAGCTGGCAAGGTACAGTGTGAGAATGGCACAAAGCAACAAGACGAACAAGAAACAGTGTTTCACAGAACCAGAAAAATCACCGCTTTGGCGATTGAAACGTGCTGCTCGCGCGATGTAAGAAGACATAGGATTGAATGCTCGTACTCTATCGAACGACCAACTATGGCCGCAAATAAGCACTATCTGAGAACTCTCATCTCTTACTCATCGCCACGTACTACTCACACTCGCACTGGCCTGACAAGCCGGCACAGTAAACGCGCGGTTAGGATCGCTCTCCCAGGTCAACGCGCCCGAGCTCGACACCTTGACGAACTTGAACGCCACGGCCTGGCCCGGAGTCATCTTCAGCGTGATGTTCCACACAGGATTGCTCGACGAGTACTGGCTGGCGCTCAAAGCGGGCGCGGCGGCGGCATTCCAGTTCCCGAGCTGCGCAGTGTTGCCTGCGATTTTGATGGTGTCGCCGGGGACGGTGACGACGCGCTCTGTGAAGGATACTGAGACGGCGGTGGGACAGGCGGTGCCGATTGTGCTGGCGATGGAGGTCGTGGTGGTGCGGAGAGTGGTCGGGGTAGGGGTGGTGGTGTCTGCGGCGATGGCGAGGAGCACGACGGGCTCGCCCGAGACGACGTTGACGCAGGTCTGACCGTTGCCGTCAGATGTTACTACCGCGCCGTTGCCGTAGACATTTGTCCAGCGGCCGTTGGGCTTCTGCGTGTTGAAGCAGTGTTGGGCGTTGGAGCTGCTGCCGGCGTTGGTGGTGAGGACGATCAGCTTGCCGCCTGCACGGCTCCAGGCGTATGCTGTGTCGGCGACGTAGAGATGGACGTGGTCGTTTCCTGCAAGGCCGCCTGCGTTCTTGCGTGCGGCGTTAAGCTTGGCGATGGATTGGTACAGGTTGGTGTTGGTGTTGAAGTTGCTACGCCACAGGTCCTCGCGGTTAGCAGGATCGGCGCCGCCGGCGTAGCCCTGCTCGGTGCCGTAGTATAAGATGGGAATGCCTCGAGCGAGGATGACGTAGGCGAGGGCGTTCTTGAGGAGGGTTTGGTCGTTCTTTTGGTTCAACCAGCGACTAGACCGCCCATATTAGTATCAATACAACAGAAATGCATGTAGATTGAACGTAACTTGTTGTCATGGTTGTCAATGAAGGAACCAAGTGCTGCGGGGTCCGGGAATGTATTGCTGACTGTGTTGAACATGTCAACGAGAGCCTGCGACGAACCCTTTTGTTGGTAGAAATTGTTCATAGGATAGTAGACGGCATAGTTCAGCAGACCAGGCATCAAGCTGGCGTAGCCGGCAAGGTATGCTGGGTCTCCATCCCAGACCTCACCGATAGAGTACGCTCCGATGGCTGAGGCGAAGCCAGGCCAAAAGCTTTTCTCAACATGCTTGACGGTGTCGATGCGAGCGCCATCAAAGCTGTACTCTTTCATAAGCCAACTGACCCAGGTATTGAGAAGAGTTCGGATCTGAGAGCTTTGCGTATCGATGTCTGGCAGATTCGCAATCCGGCAATTCTCAATGCTATTCTGATTCGAGTAGTCGATGTTACAGGCAGTGTGATAAGACGAAGCCTGGTTCAACGGCTCTGGACGATTGTCGGCAATGTTCGCGAAGCCCATGTGATTGGCTACCACATCGACCATTACATACATGCCCTGTTACCTGGTAAGTGACTGCATGATCATGCCTACTGTACCGTGCCCGCTCCGAACCGCCATCCAGCCGTCTTGAGACTTTCAACCCTCAAGATGCAAACAAGTGGAAGCGGCCAATCATGTCGTAGCCATGGTAAACAAGGTGCAGCATGCATGCGTGACATACCTTGGAGTGAGCCGTGTTGACGAGGCTCTTCAAATCGGCAGCACTGCCATAGTTTGAGTTGATCGCATAGAGATCCTGCGCCCAGTACCCATGGTATCCATCTGCGCTGTCTGCTCGATGTCAGTGATGAAGGACATGATGGAACTGTGTCGTCGCCTACTCGCAATCGGAGGGGTGATCCAAATGGCATCAAACCCCAAATTTTTGATGTAGTCGAGCTTCGATTCTAGACCCTTGAAGGTACCGCCGCAGTACTTTCCGAGGTTGCTGCATGAGCCGCCTCCAGTGTCACTGCTGCTTCGGGCGATGCGGTCGGTCAACACGAAGTAGATGCTGCGGGATTTCCAGGCCGCAGTATCGGCTGCATGGACCAGGGCGGTAACTTGCAGAAGAGAAGCAACGAGAGCTTTAAAGAGCTGCATCATGATAAATGTTCGTCGAGGGTAGAAGCTCGAAGCCTCGATGATATCCCCTATTTGCGTAGCCTCGGGGCCAACTATATAGCTGATACTCCGCGGTCACCTCACCAGTATGTTGCGTGTACGTAGTCCTTGGATCAGCGATGCCACAAGTCGACCGACCGAAAATGTTCGCTCCACAGTACCACAAATGATGACACAAACGGCGCTCTGGTCGACTTACGCCCATTCGTGGAGTCAGCACAAGCATGTGCAATTTTGCCTCGTGCCTGACAGCGATAAGCACGCTAGTGCGACGGTCCGAGAACACACCACTCACAGGTATCTGCAATTTGGGCAAAAGAGCAGTAGAACGGCACGAGCCTTCTCGGACCGAGTATCTTGCATAGAAGATTGTCTCGTGCCACGGGAAGGAACCTTTGTAGAAAACCTGGGGTGTGGAGATCTAACGGGCGTCAAGCCTAAACCAGCAGTTGCACAGCTTAGTCTCGTTTTAGCCTCGCAGTGACACAACCTCATCCAACCCCTTATCGGCCCTAAGTCCGCGATCGACAAAACACCATCGTTCATCTCCCGCGTTTCAAGGATCTCTGCCAGCATGTGTGCTAAGCCGACACGACAATTGCACTCGGTACTTCAGCGTAAGCGAGGTACCGCACAACCTCGGGCGCAAGCCGGGCGCAAGCCGGACGCATGGTATATGCACGCTCGGTATTGCAGGTGCAGACGTGGCGCCGAGTTAATGCTGAATTTTCTGTACCGGAGCTCGGTTTTGCTGCGCGGCTCCAGGTTTGGGCGTCTGGAGCCCCGCAATTCGGGTGGTAGTCTCGGGGATTACTTCATTTACTATGCAGGCCGCGACAATAAGACTCTCGTGACTGACACAAACTGTGATCTCGAGATTTGTAGTGGATACTCGACTGCTTATTTGCCCACAGTCGGAGTGCAATATACAACTTCGAAGCTATGATGGAATGGGCAGATATAGCGAAACTACACATCCGACTTGCAGTCGATGACCGTGACTACGGTGGTGGTCAGATCAGGAGAGAGGCTTGAACGATCATGTTAAATATTACAACAAGGTCGACTGTCTCAGCATCAAGCCAAAGCAGTCTTCTCTCCTCCTCTGAACCGACATCTCTCTGCCTATCATGAAGTGGGCTGTAGCTCAAGTTCTTGCCCTTGCTGCGGGTGTCAGAGCGCATGGCTACCTCTCCCAACCCATGAGCCGTACCGGTCTCAACGCTCAAGCTGGTGCAGACACCTGCCCTGAATGCACTATTCTCGAGCCTGTCACAGCGTGGCCTGACCTCGACTCAGCCCAAGTGGGCCGCAGTGGTCCTTGCGGTTACAATGCTCGTGTGAGCGTCGACTACAACCAGCCTGGCCCTCGATGGGGATCCGCTCCTGTGATCTCCTACAAAGGTGGTGACACGGTGGATGTGCAGTGGTGTGTCGATAATAACGGCGACCATGGTGGCATGTTCAGCTACCGCATCTGTCAGGACCAAGCACTCGTCGACAAACTCTTGACACCCGGGTACCTGCCCACCGATGCGGAGAAGCAGGCTGCAGAGAACTGCTTCGAGAAGGGTATCTTGCCCTGTACCGACGTAAACGGCCAGTCTTGTGGATACAGCCCAGACTGCACGCAAGGGCAGCCATGCTGGAGGAATGACTGGTTCACTTGCAAGGGCTTCCAGGACACCAAGTGCCGAGGAATCGACAACGCTCCTCTAAACTCCTGCTACACGAGCATTGCTGGTGGCTATACTGTGAGTCCACTTTCCTGGAGTTCTTACGATCTTCGTTACTGACATAGCCAAGGTCTCTTCAAGAATTAAGATCCCCAACTATGCATCTAACCACACACTTCTGTCGTTCAAGTGGAACTCGTTCCAGACCCCGCAGGTATATCTGACATGTGCTGATATCAAGATCACCGGAGCATCCGGTTCCAACCCCAACCCTCCAACCACGACCAGCAAGGTTTCGTCCGCAGCACCAAGTTCGACGAAGACGTCGTCTACCACTGCAGCAGGCGGATGCGCAACACCTGTGGCGACCGTTGCGGTCACGTTCAACTCCAAGACGACTACTGTCGTTGGTCAGACGGTGAAGATCGCAGGATCTATCGCACAGCTGGGTAGCTGGAACACTGCGAATGCACCCGCGCTTTCTGCGTCCAAGTACACTTCAGCAAACCCATTGTGGACAACAACCCTCAACCTGCCCGCAGGCACCAGCTTCGAGTACAAGTTCATCAAGGTCGAGAGTAACGGTGCCGTAACATACGAGTCGGGTACAAACAGAGCGTATACAGTCCCTAAGAGTTGTGCAAGCACAGCCACAGTGGACGCAACCTGGAAGTAGCGGGGTAGCGTAGCGATTATACTGGGGCCAGAATCTACTGGTCAAAGCCAGCATTGTTCTTTTGGAGTGTTTTGTCTTACAGTGGCCACTTCTCAGCTAGTTGATATAGCCGTCTAAGAATATATAAACGTTGTCATCTGAGACCTCCAAGCTCTTCCATCAGTCCGCAAAGAGCTCGTACGAGGGGTGGTCCAGTCTCGCGATCCACGTCAGGATGTAATGCATCCAGCAGTCCAACACCCACCCGCATGACCTGCGAGGGATACTTGAGATTGCAGGTGTCAGGGCGAACGGGTCTGTCGTTCTCGGACTGAGCGGATTGGTGCGAGGAGATGATGTGAAGGCACGGGGAGCCGTTGTTCATCTGTATGAAGCTGTGAATGTCTACTTGATTGTTTGAAGAATCACCATCGAGATAAACGCTTCTACCGGGAGGCGAGCTTGGTTGCGTCCGTGATGGTGTTGTAGTTCCAGTCTTCTTCGCCCGATCTCGCACCATCATGCTGTATGTCCATAGGACCATGATGGCATGGTATAACATGAATGATTCTGCGCCTCTGATTTGGTATGGTGGCATCTGTCTAGCAGCTCGTACTACCTGACCCGCATAGCAGATTGCGATCCGGGCTTCTTTCGTTTGACTCCAAGGGGAGAGGTGGCTGTATGCGCTATTGGCAGCACTTTCGCCACTCATTCCCGCAAAGCGCGATATGAGGTCAAGATCGACGTGCAGATACATCTGGATAAATTGGTGGAAGACGCGCGTTCCTGCTGGCGATCTGTCGGACAAGAACTCTGTACGTTGTAGCGATTGGTACCTAGTGGCTGATGTCAGAAGATGACGAAGTGTAGATACGAATGACTCACAATTTCTGTTGACGTGTTCGAGCCCAGAGCTGTGAAGACGGGTCACTGTTGTCATGCATCAGCACAGAGTACTGAGCGTGTTCCCAAATCTGCGCAGCAACACCGTTCAAGTATGTCGAATAAGCGACTTGGACGTCTATGTCTGTAGGAATGCAGAGTATGGCTGTCTCGTCTCTGAGTATAGTCCGCAACGATGGTGCGTTTGAGGTGACTTCTATCTCCATATAACGTGATCTCCAAATCTGTGCTGTTGGTGCGAGCCATAAGGCCTTCGAAGCAGGTAGCGGGAGCGTGAGTTCAGCATAGCTAATCAGCGGTGGGCGATGCTTCACCATCGCCATGTTAATGTCGTGCTCGAACAAATGATATGTCAGCCTGTCCGTGTTAGATATCTGCGAGCAAAGTTAATTCGGGAAAGTGTCACCTCTTGTAAGATTCACGTTCCGCCCATTGCTTCCATTTCTTCCGGAGTTTTTCATCCCCGTCTTCAGCGGACGGTGCGATAGTAGGGTAGCGAACATAGTCGAATCTACCGGCACGACGCAGTGCCTGAGGAGTCAGCATCCCGCTCAGAAACCACCACGATGTTCCATACTGTTACCAGGGCCTGCAAGCTGCTCTCAGCAATCTCCATCTTCCTTTTGTACCCACAGAAAGCTCCTATATCGAGCCAAAGCATCGAAGCTTGGAGATATTCAAGCTCGCGTATCACACTGTTGTCGGTTTCGGCCTGCCAATGCATCAGCAGTTACTTGCCAGCCTGATTCAAGCGCGTCGCAAGCACCTACCAAATTGTTTAATGCGACTCTGACTATCTCCTGAAGTGCTACGCCTGTTCTGTGCACCGATGGCACACCGAAGCATATACATCCTGCAGCTACTAAGGCGGTTAAATACTCTGGCCGTGATTTTGCGCTCTCGAAAGTGTAAGGGTGGATCCATGCGTCACTTTCGGTCCGTTTCACGATGCCAACTTTGATCAGCTTGTCGATATACTCTGCTGATGGGAAAGATGGAATTGTTATCTGACTCTTTGCAGTCTTGAATAGAAGCTGGAAGATGCGATCGCGGGCAACCGAGGATAGACGATCTGAGATTACGACGTTCGACGCATACGGCATATGCGGTGAGGAAGCAAGGTCCGCATTTTGCTCATCTAGGGTGATGTTTCCGTGTTCGCTGAATGCGTGTTGGTTTCGTTCTGGAGTCCAGAGCCTGACTGACGTCAGTTCAATTCACTGATGTATCTTGTGAGTACTACCAAGCTGACTGCCTGAAGACCGCATGACGCCTCTTCGCAGAATCGCTGTCGATCTTGTCATGTGCTTGATCCTTGCTATTGCTTGGTTGTACCTCTGAAGATGTTGTTATATCCTGCGGAATGTGTGTCTCTAATACCTGGTCCATCGCTGGTGTAAAGTCAGTGCCGAAGATATCAATCTGTCCCAGCCAATCGACCTCAGGCATCCATGACATCAGATCTGGAGGAGTCTGCATGTAATCAACACCCATGAAATCTGGTGCTGGAACCATTATCTGCTCGAAGAAAGCAGGTATATTGTACTGGTTATGACCAGCAGTGTTGTAGAAGTCGAGTAAGGCTTGCGCGTCAGAATCCGGGTCTTCTAGATAGACATTTTCCACCGTTCCATCGTTCTCGAACTGACTTCTATCATCCTGACGTTCTGGAAGTCCGACAGGGACTGGTGGAAGGGACAATTCTGCAGCCATGGAGGGGGCAGGTGATGACCCAGATGATTTAGTTACACAGGCCAGTCCTTTCTTCTCACAACGCTTGCAAGGCCTACCATTGTCGCATTTGACTTTGGATACGACACACGAGTTGCAAGCTTTCGAAGCGCGCTCTGCGATACGATTAGGACCAATGAGTCCGTCCTTGGTGTTCTTTGCATGCGTCGCTTGGTGCCTCAAAAGAAGGTCTCTGCGGTTGAAAGCTGCAGGGCATTCTTCGCAACGAAAGGAGCGCTCATTGCGGTCTGCGCACAATTCAGTGTCAGGTGCAAGCTCATGAGCAGCGATACTCACGTGAATCGAGGTGTCGGTTCAAGTGGTCGGCACGATCGTATGACCGGTGGCAGACCTGGCATTGTAGGCCACCAACAGAGGATGCAACAGAGGTCCTCTGACGTTTCAGAGGTCGCGCATTGATCGTTGTCTCTGCCGTCTCGACAGACATTGTGATTGAACAGTTGAGGGACGGAAATGTGGGAGTCGAATAGCTGGAGGCCTATTACGCTCGGCTGTCGGAAATCGGAAAGTGGGGGGTGACCCTGCCCGAACGGGAATGCGGGGTCTGGAGCCAATAACACGCAACGCTCATAAGCGATACAACTTGCTGCTGCTTGCACGCAGGTGCTCTTGAGTAGTCAATCTTCGATGGTCAAACCAATACGTAAGGCAATATCTCTGATCTGCTCACTGCAAAATATTGGGCTGTGACTGCTATCGATAACTGCGAATGCACGTAGCTTCCTCTCAATAATACGTACTACGGTAATACATAAAAATACAAATGCCCAGTCGAATCAAAAGAGGAAGTAGATGAGTATCCACCTGCATGGTTGTGGTATTGTCGCCTTCCTCCTGGAAGATTTCGTGGCTTCACGACGAATTGATAGAACAAGTTGTACATGCTTTCCTAGCCAAGTCCAGATTTCCTTAAGTTGTCGAGTGCTGATCACGTATTCCATCATGAAATGGTAGGATTATCATGTTACCGTGAACGTAAACGGCTTCTCAAGCTGGAGGTCCGCACAGGTTGAACTGGACTCTGGTTGAGAAACGCAGTAAGCCACTCGACACCAAATGGGTAAGGACTCGTATGACTTGACTTGACCCTCCAGCCTGATGGAATTTCGTAGAGTACTGTTTATGCCAGACTTATCGTTCAGTACTTGTGGCAGTCCGCTTCCGGTAAGTAAGGGTTTTTTGAAGACCTTGCTGGTACAGCGACTGTGTTCTGGCTCTGGGCACACGACTTCATTTCTTTGGCCAGTCTTGTGTTGACACGGTATCAGCTGAGTTTGTGATCAATTCACTCGATAGATTACTGGAGAGGATCATGTCCTGTTCCTTGGATTTTAGACTCCGGCTCGGTCGTCACGCCAGTGTCCCCACTGGAACAGTATCACTCGAGATCAGTGAGTTTGTGATCAAAATCGAACAGAGCCGCGATATCTGCGAAGTCCGAATAACCGCATCCCATAGCCATACGTTGGTACCTATGGCCCTAACAGCAACTATGGAAGTACCCATCAGACTGAATGCCAACGAGGATCAACGCGAAGGGATGGGGCACTGACCCTACAACATCTGCCAGCAGGGGAACGAACGCAGGTCATATACTCATGACAGGATGACCACTCAAAAGACAAGCAAATTCATCATGAGCAAAACACCCCAACGAGCTGCAGGCAGAGCCTTCCATACATAGCGGTATCTTAGACCGCAGTGCCCTAAGCAACACTCTGTGTCATCAATCGAGCGCGTCAAGTCATGTTCTAAGGCACCCAAATATCATCACATATCCATGCAAAGCAAAATCAATGATATCGCACAACACATTACTACAGCTATAAGTTTCGGTAGAGAATCAGGCTCCTAATGTGTCAGTAGTAGAGCAGTTTGAGGAACACGCAAATTGACGTTGGTGCACCGATTAGGACCGTTAGTACTAGTAAGGTCAGGGAATCGACAAACAACACTGAGCGCAATTTGAACTTGGCCTTATGGAATGATCTCCCCTTCGATAGCTTTGTCGTATTCCAACAGTGTCACACTCAGCTCGCACTGTACTTCTTTCTCGCGCCGTATCTGCATATCTGTATACCTGCCGATCAAGTGGGGTTCCTCCGTTTATTCATACTTCAATTGCCAAAATGGTAGCTTACTTCGATGCAAACGTGAGGAACAATACTTCGAGGTCTTGCCAAAGCCAAATAGATTTCTACAGGATCGTAAGACCTACGTGTGCAGCATCAAGCTGATCCTGCAGAGTCTGTAGTTTCACTACGCGATACAGTAATCTACGACATCCTTCGAACGACCATGACGTCCGTCAGGCATGTGTTGGGTTTAGTTTGCAAAAGCGGCATTCGCCAAAGCAGCGGTGAAGTGACGAGACATTAGTAGTATGCATAAGCGAAAACTGTTGACTTGAACAGTTGGTTTAAGCACGACAATTGGACAGTTCTTACCATAATCCGAAAATGGGTCCACACCTCGTGCGAACGATTGTCAACACGATGCCTAACGGCGACGTTGAACACACCCATACAAGCTGCACAAACGGGCCCGTTACCGCCCACGTATCGTTCTTTAACCGATGCACCGTCGTCTCCACAGTACCAGATTTTGCTTGCGTGGACGGCGGACATCTCACTCTAACAATACGAGACTGGGTGGGCCACTGAGGTCACATCCTGACGCCCGTTGACAGACAGCCCCTACAGATCTGACGGGCATGTGTGGTGATGTGGCAGGAGCCAGTGCGAGACAATCGGCTGCGTCAGCTGTACATGTCTGCAGCGTCGGCAATGGTGTAGCGCAAACTTACCAGCTCTCCAGGTCACTCAGGGCCCAAACCTGAGCCGTTGCAGCACGACCCAAACCTGGGCCGTTGTACGATCCTGCATGTCCGCTCGGGTCACTGGAAATCCGTCTGCTCGCGTTTCCGCTTCACCCACTGTTCCAAAGACTTATCCACATCCCGTCACGCTCACTCAGCCTCCGTCCGAATGTCACTCCACAAATTTTGATCACCATTGTTGCCCAACTACAACATACCGTATTTGACAAGCAGAGTTAAATTTCTCCGAATGCGAGATTTGAGTTTCGGGGGATCCCTCTGCGCTTGAGCAACGGCGTAGAGCCAGAACCAAAGTTCAGTCAACGCTAAAAGCAGCAGCACAACGCCCATCACTCAAACCCATCGTATCCGCAAAAGCCCACGCGCGCCTGACGGCCCAGAGCGCCAACGGCAGGCGCCTTGCCGAACGCAGTCCATGCCCAAACTTTGCTGCCTCGATGAAGTTAGCAGCAGCTGAAGCAGCTGCAAAGCGTTAGTACGACCCGAGCGGGCTGAGATATACACTAGAGACGCCTTTGGAACTACAAGCAGCCTAGAGGTCGCTAGAAACGCGCTTTTTGGTGGTCGGCGACTAGAAGACTGGGTCGAAACGGTGGTGACGGTTGACGGACGGGCGTGTGGTCCAGCGACAAACCTGTCGAAACGTTAAACACCGTTTCGGACGTGCCGCTCCTTGCTGGGCGAGTAGGGTTAGCGAGCGCGGCTAGCGAATGGCGCACGCTAGTTGGAGGTGCCGGTGTCGTGATGTCCGGTGTGGTGAACGATGAGAGGAGCATGTGTAGGGATGAGCCTCGTGGGTAGATCGGGCTGATTAGTATGGTGGTGAACCGTGGTCGAGGACGTTGTGAAATGAGGTTCTTGAATCAAGAATAGCTGCGACTCATGAGAATACCCCTTTATCATACTGCAGCGCGTACTCATGGTGTTGGATGCACTGTCATCCACCACGGCTCTGGTCGTCTGCCTACAGGCATGTCACTGCTGGCTCTTATGCCACCGGCATGTTGTCCACCATCGGTACATGCATGCGGAGCGGTTCAACAGATCTGACCCAGGGAGAAGGTCGTTCGCCGTCTATAGTCATTAGCTGCATACTGTAGAGAGGCACCGTCGGTCTGGAAACTGACTTCAGTTGTCCCCAAAGAGTGTTCAGTATACAAGACCTGTTACCCAATTAAACTGCGTGTCGCCCCAAAAGGCTCATGTGTTGAAGTCATACACACTTCTGGACGTAAGTACCCAGCGGTACGGCACCTCGCCGTACGTAGTGCTTAGGTGCATAATCAGAGCAATTGTTCACTCGCAGCCAATAGAAGGCTATACTGCATCAAATCAATTTGCCTCCTAACCAATCAATTATCTGATCCGGACGTTGTTGACTTCACACACATCGATCGGGACTCACAGTGACTTCCATTTACGGACATCACTGTTCTGCAACGAGCGACGACAGCCGGAATCTCAGTCCTTGCCAATGATGACGGTTCACCATCTTGATCGGGCGTACACCCGCACGGTTCGGGGCCTCGCGCGAGCGTTATCCCAATCGGATCTCCACTTGGGCGCAGCGTTGTTGTTGGCTGAACTCATGGTCGGCGATCGTAGCTCCAGCCCACACAACCAATACCTCCATGACGCAGACCATCGCACAGCTGATCGACCGCATCATTGCTATCCGTCTACAACGCTCGTAGCTTCGTTCCCATCTGATCAGTGATGCAATTGCGACAGTCGCCGTTCCAAGAAATCGATCATCCTATTGCGGCCTTGCTGTGCGAATGTAGAAATGTTGATGTGCAGGGCCAGTTGAAGTAAGAAAGCGGCGTGATCGCCTGTTGGGGTACCCCTGCACTTATGGGCATCTTATGGTGATCGACGGACTCGCAACGGTCCTGGGATCTGATAAGAGCAGCATACATCAGGTGAGCAGGATGTCAGTGGGCATGCGAGCATCTGACACGAAAAATCAAGCGACTCGACAAGATGCTGTCGATCATATTATGAGATTGCGCACGTCTGAGTGAGATGGCGCTCTGCAGATCAGGGAGGTTTCCGAGGACGCCGGTTCCGAGGGTCTCTCGGACGACGATCTTCTTCTGCTTGGATAGGGGATTGGTGGCTGAGCGGGGGAATCACTGAATCATACGATTGTGGTGTGGAGAGAAGGATTTGAGTTCTGAGTCGTGATGCTTTGATATTTTCCAGCGCTGCGCTGAATCGCTGAACTGAGAGCTATTGTTTCTTGGCCAAGTGCGCGACGGCTGACTCGTCCGCTCAATGCTATGGTATGGTGCTCCTTTCAACCGTGAAACCGTTTTGTGGGGTATCTTCTTGTTCGTACCGTACTAGATGCAACATACAGGAAACCACCCTTGCCGACCTCCCATTCCTATGTCGATCCGCGCCCGAGTATGCAATTGAAATAGAAAAGAGAAATACGAATAGCTAAAGCCGGCATTGAAACGCTTGCCAATAATGGCATACTGTGATGGTCGATCATTAATAGTGTGTAGATGTGAAACATGGAATGTGTACATGGTATAAAATTAGGACCGGGTATAATGGGTAGCGTGAAACATGAAGGAACATCTACATGATGTTTTTGAGGCTCATCTTGTCCTTGGGTGAGACAGGCGCGCTCTGAGCTTCGGCTGGGCGCGCGTATGGCGAAGGAAGCTGCCTTGCTGCTGGGCTCGTCGCGGCGCTCTGTGTCGAAGGCAGGGGAAGGACAGGCTCAGTCAACGAGTGGAAGCCGGGGAGTGCACGCTGGGGTACACTATAATTCGAAGATTGAGGAAGCGAGTGGTGGTGAACATGCTGCGGTGCAGGCTGGGTGAGAAGTGTTTGTGCCTGATGTTGTGTGTAATGCGAGTCCTTGAAGGATTGGGAGGATGCCTGGGCCTCGCGGTGGAGAGGAGGCAACTGCAGAGAGCCACGACGCCTGTAAGAGTCGTACGCCGGCGAATGTACATCGTCTTCAATTGCGAAGCCAGTAGAGGGAAGATACCTGGTGCTCGAGTTCTTGCGCTCATCCCTGTTGCCCACAAGAGGCGCGAGGGTGATATCGAGCGGGGAAGCGGCACCGCGGGGTGACCTCGACTCCGAGCCAGTGTCTGTGATTAGGGAGGGAGCACCATCAGCCGAGACTGAGGAGTAGCCTGAGGGAGAAGGCATAGGAGTCTCGAAGCCTCGGGCGCGTACATTGGCGGGCTGTCCGTAGAGCTCCAGAGGCTGAGGTCGTGACCCAGGGTAGGGCTCGAAACGCTGAGGCTGTGGCAGCTTGACACCGTAGGGTGTGTGCATGGAAGGGTTGGACGAGGAACGGCGGGACTCATGGTAAAGGTGTTCGTCGTGGTGATGCATGTGCTGGGGTGCTAGAGGGTACTGGAAGTGCTCTGATGTCTGAGAGAATTCGCGAGATCGTTGGTCAGGACGCTCGGGGTTGCGCTTTCTGCGGTTCTGACCACCATTCCACCAATTTTTCACAGCGTTATCACTGCGCCCTTTGAGTCTCCTGGCGATCTCAGCCCACCTCTTGCCCATCTCAGCCACCATCTTCTCGATCAACTCGCCCTCCTCAGGTGTGATCGGGTCATGGTTCAGTGATGGCTTCAGGTTTTGGTGGTAACGTTCACGACATTGCTTTGGTGATCTGGAAGCGATCTCCTGGGAAATGCGCACCCAGTTGTGTGGACCGTTGCGAGCGACAAGGTTAACAAGCCACTGGTCCTCGTGTTGCGACCAAGGGCCGCGGCGATGAGCCACCATGTCGAAGTCGTCTGGCGGTTGCGAAGTGTGACGTGGAGAAGGCGAGTAAGGCGAGACGTATGCCACTGAAGGTATACTTCTCGATGTTGAGGAAGTTGTGTGTATTGTGTTATCTGTGCAGTGTACTGAGGAGTAGGTCAGTGACTGCAACCAGACAGCGTATGACGATGGTGGGGCAGATGTCGACGACCACATTTCGATTGAAAATACTTGGGGAAAAACAAGCAAAAGCAATGGTGTACACTCTCTGTCTCAAGTGGAATGTGTTGGGCTTAAAGAGATGAAACAAGGCAGCAAGGTGGTGAAGTGCAGTGATGGTCCGACGGGCAGAGTGAGGGATGGGTGATGGACTTACCAGTTGTTGGTACTGAACCGCAAGACAGTGATTTGAGATGGTGTGGAAGAGTGGTATGAAGTGTGAATTACAAAGGATCCAGAGCCAATACTAGGGAGCCAGAGGCGGCGAGCGGTATATATCTCAGCGGGCGTGGGGAGGGTTAGTGTGGTGGACGAGTGCCAAGAAGGTCGAGGTGCTATTGACTGTTCGGGACAGTTGACAGTGCGAGGGCTCTGCTTTTCACGTCTGCGGCTAAGGCACTGGTGAGATGGTGGTCGGGGACCGCTGGGGCGTCATGCGGCGCTCTGGGTCACTAGCTGGGCCCTGACGGCGAGGAGCTAAAGTAGTCGTTGTCGTCGACGCACACAAGAAAGCGGTTCCCTGAAAGTGGACCAGATCGTCGGATTCGAGCTTAACCCTGTATCACATCGTGGCATGGCGTCTTTGGGCGCTACATGAGGGCGGGTTATTACACCCTGTTAGCCCCGTCGAGCAGGCTAGCAGCAGAAAAATGAAATGCATGCCCGCGCCAGCGCCGAGCCTCGCGTTCTATCCTGGCAGAGCAACCAGCTGGCTGCCCCTGCAAAGCCCACGGCCAAACAGCCACCGTGCTCCATCGACGTACCCGCTGCAGGCCCGCAGCGCTCGCCTCAGGCTGTCTGCAGCCGGGGGCCCTGGCCGTTTCGCCATGAATCGACGGGGTGCAGGGGCAGCCGAGGAGCCTGGACGTGTTTCTTCGACAGCATGGGCACAGTCAAGAATACCCCCACCCGCTGCGCTATCCTCGCATTCACGACGCAGGCCCTGCCCGCTGTAAAACCAAACATGGCCGAGCAGCCTCAGCCCGCCGGGGGAGCGCGTGCGAAAGCGAGCGAAAGCGAGCGCGGCCGGGGGGTCACTCAGCGCTCGCTTTTGCTGGTCAATACCGTACCTAACCCGACATCTTCACACCTACGGTACCTCCTTGTTTTTCGCTGTTCTGCTATGCCTCCGTCTTGAATCTTCTGGTTCTGTGTACCGTTATCCTGGTAGGCGGCGGGCGGGAAGGCATCTCCCGGACTATTGCCGCAAGCCGCGGCTGTCGCCCTTGCCTGTGGCCGCCCTTGCGCCTGCCATGAATAGCAGCCACGAGGTGACGAGGCACAAGGGCAGTCGAAGCAGCACCGAGAGCAGTGACAGCGGCCTTCAGCTCGCCGTAAGCCATGCAAAGCGTGGTGTTTCTGCCCCTGTGCGACGTGCATCCACAGCTGTTCGTTCCCCAGCAGCGAGCGCCGCACGATGCACGTTGCAGTCACCACTTGCCCGTCGATCAAACGGGTGCTGAGGCTTGCCGCTGCGCTCAGCGCGGCATAGTGCGATCGTCACGGCCCTCCTCGGTGGACCTCACGAGGTCGGCGAGGTAGCCTTGGCCTTTCACCGCACTCCTTTTCGGCCCTGTCGTTCACCCGGCGCGATAATCGACAGCAACGTTGTCGCCAGTATCAGCGTCTGTCCGCGGCGCCCGCACTATGTCTGCCTGCGCTCTGTGACTTCACCAGCGATACAGTTCGTGTTTCTCGAGGCGTCGCAGGCCAGCAACACGCTCTGCCTCAGGAGCCGGGCCCTGGGCTGGTCAGCCTGCAGCGGCTCTCGCAGCACTCGTCGCAGGCCGCCGTTGCTTGGCTTCGATCTGCCGGCGGGACGACGCACAGCGAGCCCACTTTGCTGGAAAACGCCAGCCAATCCAGCGCCGCTATACGAATTCAAATCTTTTTAGTGCCCATCCCGTTTGGGAAGCACCGCACGGTTTGGGAAGGGGCTCTGTCTGTGCCAGAACGTTTTGCCCGCCCAGTCCATCCAGAGCGCATCATCGCCCATCCATCGCTTCCCCAAGCCAGCAGTCATCGTCCGTACCGTCTCCCGGCAAGATCCAGCACCCTTGATCGGATGCGGGCAATTCTGACGAGGCGATCCAGGTCCATCAGCGGACATCAACGGGCGCCCCTACTAATACTGGTAATCAGTCTGCTGTGCTGCCTTTTGCGGTCGGCGACGTCTTGAGTGCTGACCTCATCTACCGCACAGCATCGTCAAGAATCAATACCGCCCACTGACCACAAATCTGGTGGCCCATGCCGCCATGTGGTGGGTATCTTCATGGTACCTCCACAACCTACTCTACCTGCTACGAGCCTTGCGCTCAAAGTATCCTAATCCTGAAGCTACTGGGGCGAAAATAGATCACGTCACAGGCCATCTACTCGTTCCCCAACGCATTCATCATCCTGGAGTTTCACTTCTCGGGCTGGCCGTGGTTCTGCAGGTGAGGCTGCGGCGTTGTGCTGTGGCTTGGAGCAGATCCTGGGGTGGAAGTGGCTCCCGATTCGATGGGAGGTCTAGGTCCGCTTGGGTATAGTGCGACCCGGGAGTCAGCATTCCCGAGCGAATGTTTCGTCACCAGGAGCTGTGCCTCAGCCGCCTGCATACGGACTCGCACAAATGCAGCGACCTCGCCGTCCACTTGCCTGCAACGGCTCGCCCGTCTACAGCAATGAATCCCATTGACTGGTAGCTCAACGGCCGCCATCACCGATCTCATCGAGCTTAAAATCTGTCCCTAACAGGCAGCGGCGATGACTTCCTATGCAACTGTAATAATTCGTACGTGTAGCTGGCTAGTCACGCCCTGAACCTTCCTGTCTACTTGTAAGGGCAATGCTCAATCGCGAATATCTACCAACTGCGTTGGTCTTTCCCGGGTCCTGTCCGCCTTGCGTGGAACTCGACAGCCGTTATTGCTGGAGCTTGGCGCAAGTGGTTGGGGAACTGAGTGCCGTGTGCCCTACCTAGTATCACATCGATACTGGTGAAGCGCGTACAACAGCATGTCATAATAATCAACGATTGCGTTGATCTTGTTGGATCGGCCTTTGAGATACCCTGTTCTTCCGGTCTTATTGGTTGGGCACTGAGTTGCCAGCCGCAACAAAAAGCACACGTCGTCCCTGTGTGCCGGGATCAACGGTGGTCCCAGTAATCAAGTGTGGCTCATGTTGTGGCCATTACAATGCCTGTTCATTCGGCTTCGTTTCGCACGCAGGAGACTGAGCATACATGGCTCTGCAGGCCGTGCGACAAAGCTGAGGACCGAACTTCCTCGGCCTTCCAACTAATACAATATCGATGCTGCAGGAGGTTCCGATGCTAGATTACAGTTCCCTGCGCAGGCGCAGCAGCTTTCCGTTCGCCATTTACCCGCGATTACCACGGCTCGTAAATGGGTCCCGTCTGGCAAGACTTTGCGTGTCATCGCAAAACAGGGACATGGTAACCTTACAAGAACCCATGGAAGATTTGCGCAGTTCATGGTAAAGATAGACGATCCATTCACTATTGACAACGCCGATTGGTGGCCCTTGCAACAGTTTGACATGCAGCTCTATCAGAACACCATGCAGGATTTTGCAGTCAAGACAAGGGCCTCACCAACGCAACGCACCCGGTGAGCAGGTAACGAAAACGGTGCTGTCGGCGTGGGTCAATCAATGAAGTTCGATGCTGTGCTACAGATCACTGCACAGAACAGGTCGGCGACGTCGAACCTTGACCAGTTACACACTCGCACGCCCATGAGGAGTGATGTACGACCCGCTCGGCTGGCCACATCCGTATCAGAGAGGTAGGTGATGTGGAGGCCAACGAGGATCCACGATCACGTATTTGACCGTGCATTCGTTTCAACCTGACCAGCACATATTGTGTCCTCATCCGCGGTGCGTTAGCTCAGTTCGAGACTCTAAGTATCGCCGTCTTCTTAGTTCGACCAATCACACCAGCTTTGTCTAGCAGGGATACCCAGTCTACGTGATCGTCAAGATCAGATTAACGAGGGATCCGCACCGCCAATAAGACCCCAGTTTCGCGTCAACCTTTGAAACTTACCCGCCCACCCGCCGCAGCCCACTCATTTTGCTTCTTCTCTGCCACTCGCCCAGTCTCCTGGCCTTTCAATTGGTAGCAATGGCTGCCTCATTCTTCAGTATTGCCCTGTGAGCTGACGTCTGCAACGGAAGTATCGAACATTTTGACTTTGACAGCGGCATGCCGGCGACCAGAGGATGGCCGCGATCACAGAATGGCCCGTTCCGAGCGTGTGCGTTACGATCTGGTATTAGCGATGCCATCCAACCTCACTGGTCCATCCAGTGGATCAGCAATAAATACTTCCGACCTTGTTCGTGCCTCGTCGCTCCATCAGGCCCCTATTGACACTGTCGAAGCTCCGGCGAGCATGATGTGTGCCTGAACCTTCAAACGAGTCAGCGTAATGCTTTGCTCGCAGCTGGTGGCCTATATTGTGATAATGTTCTAGCGCAGCTCAGTTGCAGTTGTTCTCCGCTTGTCACAATACACAATGCGGCGCCAACAAGGGGAGCCGTTAATTTAGATCTGAGCAGCGCACAAATCGGATCGGCCTGCCCCACACCAGACCCCTTTCCTTGCTCCCGTGCGTGGTGAGCTCTCCACTTCGTTAATGTTTCAAGATCAGTGGCCAAGGCAGGACCACTTAACGACTCACACAGCAAGCATGTTCCTTCGTGCCTGCGTACGTTCTGCCAACAGAGCCTGGGTCCAATACTTCCAACCCTTACGGAGGCCACTTTACCCTTCCGCATCCGAACGTGGCTGGATTAGCGCTGATCATGACCAGCGTATACGACTATGATGTGCAAGAATGCCGAGATGGATGTCATGGCGCTCACCACCGCTTGACTTCATTCGCCAAGGGATTCGATGCTGAGCAGCGGGCAGGCGCGCGTCGACCTCGCCGATGGAACATACCCTCGTCGTTATTGACATCAAGCCCTCCAACCAACATTACGCCAGGGCTGGCCTGCATTCACAAGTACAAACTCAGGTGGTCTGCGGACTGCAAGAGGCCATGTGCTCGGCGGAAGCGCCCGTTGAACAGTTGGATTCGTACCTCTCGCTGAACAGTGTTGCGACTAACCGCCTGTAAGAGATTGCTGGAACGTGTACCTGATAGGCCTGCCGATGAGGTTAGGTGACAAATACTGTTTCCCATTCCAGGTGAATATATTTACGATCCATTAAACTCAGTTTGAGCATCACGTCGCAGTTCGTACTAAACCAACAGCGTTGTCGCTGTGGCCCGTTGCAGCCGTTTCCTGCATCCACGGAAACCACTATGACCGCTGACTACGTCGCGAGCGCAAGTCAGCCCTTCCTGAATCGCAATCTAGGCTCACGAATCCAAAACGTTGTGAGGAGACCGGAAAGCATTAATGGTTGCATGATTGTGTTATTGTTGGTGACTGTCCACGGTCTGTACACACTAATGTTGCATCACGATCAAACAGGCTTTGCTGTTGTGATTGGACTTGCTTCACCATTCAACGTTCTCCCCTAGTGGTGTGGGAGTAGCTGTTGTGGAAGCCAACAACACAAAAGTGCTACTTGGCCCGAGATCACCTCACGGGTCGTAGTGGCTTTTCGCCCTCAATCGAGGCGACCTGATTGCCTAAACTTTCTGGTTCCCTGGTCTGGTAAGCCAATGGATGCCAGAGGTGTACGTCACGCGCTTCAGTCACCCACATCTGTCAGAGGTTGGATCGAACATCGGCCATCAGGCCCATTGCCCGTCAACACAGTTTCCGATGTTGCAGTCGCACGCTCACATATATGACAAACGTCCTTCAGTCAGTAAGCTATGATAATTACGGCGGGTAGTGATGCCTCAAGACTCAATTCGTCGTTGAGCCCACACTCGAGGGTATGCTTCTTCTTGTGGATGCTGCGAAGGTAAATGTTGTTTCCTTGGAGGATCTGACGTCTCTTGGGGTGCAGTTCCTGAGAACATAAGCCACAAGACCTGCCCGTTCGGAAATCAGAGGCAGGTTTACTCGCGCGCTCATTTGCGCGCAGCCGTAGATATCACCGCAGATTCTTACTCTATCTGACAACGTGGAACTCGTCTCAATAGCTTTTACCTACCCTCCCTGACGGATCCAGGACCAAGGAGAACCCGACATGTCACAGCATTCATCCAGCACACTCATCAGTATCGTGCTGACCCTTGCATAGGCTGTCATTACTTGTGTCGACATCATAGCACCCAATGACATTGTCCTTTGCTGATTTGCCTTGATTGGACTGCAGGTATGTCACACCTAGTCCCTTCGATCAGACTAAGGCATGATATTGCTAGTGTACTTCTGTGGAGTCAAATACTGTTTTTTGGTAAGTATGACCTACAATTGACATGGCCTTCACTACGCCAGATCAATACAGGATAAAGAGTCGGCGCCACACACGAGTGGCTCGAAATTACGGTAAACATGCAAGACTGCCGAGACAAATATCTACCATCGTAGACGGAACTATGGTCCTCAACGAGGCTGACCTTGCTATCCTTCGGATAGCTACTTTGCAAGATAGTCCCTAGGTAAGACGTAGCCGCATTTGGACTCCTTACAAGATAACTGAAGATAAGATCCTCATGCGCAACTACGCCATCACTACAGCGTTGATAATACTCGCCCTTTGGGTCTGCTTCGGATTACTTTTGACGAACCAATGTTCTCAAGAATTCAAATTGGCTTATCAGCGCCGGAGGTTGCTCCAGGGCCACGGTCTCAGAATTCAATGAAACAAGTGAGACATGGCACTGCAGCTTCGAGAAGATGTAATGGTGGAGAAACACATTCTAGCGCTTCCGAAAAGTAACACAAGAGGCTTCGACGTTCGAAATGAGGAGTACATCAGGCTTCGCTGCAGGCGGCCTTGCATGTTCTTGCGCCCACGCGCTGACATGCAACCGAGAATGACACTGCACACAATGTCAATGTCGCGCGGTGGTGTTGTCAGGGAGACAAAGCAGAGTTCTTTGATGGACGGCTCCGACACGGGGCTCATCTCTCAACATCTCCACCCGGTTTTCACGCCGCCACGGCCCGCTGAACCATCTCTTGAGGCGTGCGTGGTTTGCGACCTGCCCCTTCCAGTTGCCTGCGTATGCACTTACACAAGAGTGCATTTGGCGAACGAATTTTCAGCCCTTGCCGCCCATGCGCACGTTTCGTACAAGGTACACCGTCAGCGTAATGACTTGTTCGAGCTAGTGGAGGCGCAACACGAATCCGAGTCCTTGCTCTTGGGATCGCAAGCCCCTGTCTACGTCTGAAGCTCTGCGCTCCCGCGTTGCGTATTACGCAGTACACAGTCAAGCACAAGAGGACACGCGACGTCTGACGTGCTTACGATAGCCAAGGCTGCATCTGCCAGGTCTGCGAGGCAGACTCGGGACTCGATGGGTTCAGATGAATGCGGTTTTCCCATCAGTCGAATCTCCAGCATCGTGGCTCGCAGTTCAAGTCTTCACGCATGTTCGCTTCTTCTTACCGTAAGCAGTAACTTGGCGGCCTCGCAATCCATTCCCAATCCACCAGGTCCGCAGCGGCAGCTGGATGACGAGGGTGTGGGCGCAGGAGGCTGAACATGACACGGTAGCGGGGTACGAAGCGAAATACAGGCCACGAGGTAGGGACACCCGTTGGAAGGACCCTAAATATATTAAGCGAATCATATTTGCCGACAACTGCGACCCCAAACGAGAATCTCAGGTTGCAGTGATGCAAAACCGCCGAGGTACACAGGCACGACGGAACAGCATGAAGCACGGGGTGGTTTCGGTAGTGTTCGTGGGCGCTCTGTGTATGAAGGGCTCCGAGCGGCGATCGAAAGTTCGCGACCCCTCGAGGCAATTGTTGCGTTGATGGGTACGGTCGGAGTTGCATATTGACCGTCCACAGATATACGATTACGAGCCTGTGGTGCGAGTCGTGAGTTGGGACAGCGGGCACGCGGCTCGGCACCCTGCTTGCTCTGCTTCTCTGCCCCGCTGAAGGATGCAGCACCTGGCACGCTGTATCCATCTGACCCTCGAGGCGTCATCGCAGGGCGCGCAAGTCCTCCGCGCATCTCCACTCAGAGCTGATCTGCTCGTCATCCCACGAAACGCGAATCCGATCTCATATTACGGACTGACAAGGTGTTGTTGGGCGTCGGCCCAGCGTCGCCGATGTGCCGCCGCGGTCATGCAAGGTTCGAACGAGGCACCGTACGATGTTCGCGAAGCCCGTTGACGTTTCTGACGCCCCCGTGAGAGCGCGTGGCACGGCACCGGTGGGAGGGTAAGCTAGCAGCCTCTCGACCTCTGATTGGAATCCGACGACGCAACGCTTAGCAGGCGCACAACACCGCATCGAACGGCATGCATCGAGCCAGCGCATGCAAAATGCTGCATACACCACCCTATCGCCAACCACTCACATCGCGCACTGCTGTCGATCAGCCCACACACACCACTTTCAGGCTGTCACGATACCTGGTTAGGCCAAACAATGCGTTTTGGGCGAGTATGTGGCTGGCTCTGCGCTCCCGTTACCACATTCGTGCAGCGCACAAGAGGGCGGGTAGGCCAAGCGACCGTTAGTGGAGAGCTGTACTGTCGAGCTTTTTCGGTGTCGCCGCGTGGGAATCGTAAGATGTTCGCGTGGCATGGCCGCTTTGATGCGAGTCAAACCTCCTATTTCGATAACACGATGACAGATTCATGAAGACCCTCCGTGACCTGCACCTCGATGCGGTAAACTAGGGTGGACCAATCCAGCAGCGTCTCCGTGATGCTGGACGTCAAAATGCCCCAACGGGCATCACGACTTGACGCAATTGCAGCAGAGTTCCGATCACATGAGACTATTGGATAATTGGCGATGATCTGCAGACTCGGGATTTGTGAGGCTTGCTATCGAGGCGGAATTGAGCTGGCCCCATGCAAGATCTGGTCAAAAGAGATCACGGATGTTGGCACGAGCATCCTCAATATTCGCAATTGAGAGCGGCGAGCGGGGAACTGCGTAAATTCGCCGACTCGAAATGCCGTCGGCAAGGCGAATCGGGCGCAAGGGCTGCATCCACGTTCTGCTAGAAGCAGTCTGACCATCTGCAACGGGCAGCGCAAATGTCCACAAGTGGTACTCTGAAGCGAAGCAACATAGACGGCGAGTCCTGAAGCAGCAAACGCAAGAATTGCTCGACACGCTGCAGCGTCGTCTAGCTATGCAGCAGCACGCTCGAAGGATTCTGAGAGTAGCTTTTCCAGATATCTGCTCGCACGCCGTTATTGGTGGGCCCAAGATTGCGACAGGCGTGTGATGAGCAGGCATTGAGATTTTCTGAGCTCGGCGCTGCAGTGTGCTGGTCGGTTTCGTTTAGACAAAAAGGTAAGATGAGCGATTGATCGACTGGGGGGGACATCCGCTTAGCCAGAGCGAGGTGAGTGTCGATCTTATCTGGGAGAGGGCCTTTGCTTCACTTTTCGCGAGATGGACGGAGACTTTGAACGGCGTATCTCGTGTTGGGTTGCGCTGATCAAGGGACGTGTGTTGGGCGTTGTGGGGATACTCAATATCTCTAGGAGTAAATCCAGAGACGCGTAGGAGCTATTAAGTTTTGCACGTGGGCAATGGAGGCGCATCTCGAAAGGTAATAATGTGGACAAAGTAAAATCCTCTCATATGTACCTTGATGCTTGATAGTTTTCTCCACCCTGTACACATGTTCAAGGCACTTCCCAAGCTGGCTTTCCCTACGGACTGCCCCTTACCAGCTTCGACAATCCACTTGGCATAAAGCAGGATCGAGCAGCGTCGAATATCTGATGCTCGCTACGTTGTCTATGATGGGAGAAAGTGGAGGTCCTTAGCACATCCAGAGCTTGTGGTATTTCGAATGCTTCGTGTGTGCTCGGATGATCAAGGTGTGATGAGAGAGTGTGTGAGTCTACTCAAGCCCAGCGCATAGACCCGAGCTAGAATTTGCAAGGGTCGCTTGAGTATTCATGTCTTTCTCAAACATACCCATACGAGTGCTCTGTAGAGTTGTAAGTCAGCTAGGAATACATGTCAGACATTTGGCTACACAGCAACGTTGCTTTCACAACACTCCTCAGGTCATCATGGGGTCTCCTGGCTCTTAGTCATGCTTATAACTCATCATTCTATCGTATAGATCTTCCCTAATTGGCCTTCTCAATTCTATTCCATCAAGTTATCGCTGAAGATCCTCCCCCTCTACGTCTGGCCAGTCATTGAGTCCTACATTTGTGACGTCGCGCCTCGTGCGCTCTGATCAGCCATCTTGCTAGCTTGAAACATTCAATTCTACACAAAACAGCCAGTGAAAGGGACAGTCCAGTCGTAGCTGTCATGAACTATACCACAACACAGATCAGCTTTGACAAGCGACTTGACAAGACGAAAGACCCTACGTATTGATGTAGACATGTGAGGTCTTTCAAGGCATCTCGGCGACATTTCATCTAGTGATCTTGACAGTTGGATTTTACAAAGCACCTAACGGCTCGGTGGGATTGGAGGGCGCAGCACATAGTGCAGCGTAACAACCCTGTATTGCATGATACTCTTAGTATGGGGGTGTCTTGATTCGTCTGAATAATTCAGATCGAGTAGTTGATATCAATCTTGTTGGATGTGTTCTTCAAGATCAAGAATCACTAAATGTTCCGTCGTGCTTTCACAGTCACGTAAGACATGACAAGAGAGTCAATCTTCCTTTCACCTGAAGCGACGTAAGTGGTATTGCGTCACGATTCAAGATGACTGATTGTCATTCACTCAGAACGGAGACAGGACAATAATAACGAAATAAAGCGAATTTTTCAGATCCTCCCCCTTCTCCTGTACACAACCACACCACTGTACAGTCATGACAAAAGCACCTATAGTGCAGTTGCGCGATGGCTCTGGTTCCACATCCGACGAACTCATCATCTTGGGTCGGTTCGAAACATACAGTGTACAGTTCATTTCGCCTTGTCTCAGTAGAAGCTATAATGACTAACACATAACAGGAGCTTGAAGAGAGCACATTCTCGCACCTCGATCATTCACGAGACAAATTCTCTCTCCATTTCCACACCGAGAACCATGACCGCTGCGAAACAAGGATGAAGCCCCATCTCTGGGACAAAGGCGCATATTTCGTGCCGGGTTTGCTCAGAGATGGCGCGCTGAGGCTGCGACCGCACTTCGTGGAAAAGGTGGTAAAAGGGCAAGTACCTGGAAAACGCGCCGCGCGATCTCTCGAGCCTCTCGAAAACCCAACTGAGTCGTCTCAGAAACGCACACGAGGGAAGACTCCGATCGAACAGGCGAGACTCGAGCAAACTCTCACTGTTCGAACGCCTTTGGCACCACCGCCTCCGTCACAATCTGCTTCTGCGCTTGATGACACCGAACAACCCGAGCCCACGATTGTTGGTAGAAATCAGTTCTCCGAGCACCCAGGAGGCGATGCGTCTGCACAACAAAGGCACCTACCTCCGCTACCACCTCACATCACCAGCAAAACCTGGGATCAGGATTTCGCAGCTGCTAAGCAGAAGTACTTTGACCACCACCCTCCTGGGGATATAAGATCAGAATGGCAGGAGCAGAAGGGGAACAAATTTGCTCACCACGAGTTGATCCGGGGCAGTTACGGCCTACGGGCTCGCGTAGCTTGCGATGGCTGTTCGGAAGTCGAGCAGGAATGTCGTACGTACCATCCACATTGCTATCAATGGGCAATTCGCGGGGTATCAGCGATTGAGCTGATGGGTTGGAGGTGCGGCAGGTGTCGCTATAAGGGCACATCTAGCTGCAATGTGCAATGGGAGTGAGTGGCCGAGTGGAGGCTGGAAGGGTGTACTGATTGAGTCAGGATTTGCCGTCTGGACGCATTCGAAGGAGATCGAAGCGCAGTTTGGAAGGCGTTTAGTGGACTGAAGACGTTCTCTATGAATACGAACTTGCAACTAGATATTGCCTGTCACTCGGAAAGGTTGGGCCAAGACCCGTACTTCACCTTGTACATTCTACGAAACCAAATTCAACAGCACCACACGAGTCTTCCGAACCTTAAAAGCTATTGCATTCCGATACACGGTACTACTGATAAGCCGGTCATTCGGCGCGTACATAGTCTGCAGAATAATCCACTGAGCGACAGCACGCTTGAAAGAGATGACAAAGCCTATTGTAGAGTGTGAACATGTAGCTATCGACTTTGTATACGATCGTCAGCCAATCCTGACGCGTCGTGTTCGTGTTTGGCCGCTGAGTCACTAGCGTAGCCGAAGGGCAACTGTAATCAACACTCGTTCGTTCTTTCCCGATTAGGCAAGTACCCCATCGGCCTCGCGTCTTTCCATGTAACAACGCGTCTACTCTCCGCACTCAGGACGCGACGAAGCAGGATCCTGCCATCGTTCAAGTGTAGCCATCAAGCTCATCTTTCTATCTCTGTGGCGCCTTTTCAGTCGCGCTCGTCGCCAGGTCTCGAGGGATAGCTCTGCCGGTTAGTCAGTTGCCTCCACCAGGAACCACGAGGAGTACCCATCGGAGTGTACGAACCACGAACGCTTATATGACGAAGACCGAGATCTGCCATTCATACCTGTCAAAAATAGAATTTGCTACGTCACTACTTTACACTGGCGATTTCTTTCCGTCGTCCGAATCATCAGCATACGTCACCGTGTGCGTGACCTCGACTCTTCTCACAATGCCACTGCCAGGTCGTGTATCCCGTTCTACCGACGATCTCACCTGTGTGACAAGTTCGGCCTCATCGGACCAAGTCTCAAGGCCATTTTTGTTCCTGGATCTCGACGTGCCGGGGTGGGGGGATTTGAACGTTGACAACCTCGGATTTCCTGAAGTATCGTACCGAGCGTCCGTTCCCCGGCTGGAGCCGTAACCGACGCGATCTCTCAGAATGTTGAACTGAGCCACGAACGCAGGAAGGCATGTGCAGATCAAAGCGATACCAGCTTCAGCATTCCTGTCGTCCATCAGCGGGATAGACATTGTATTGCATGTTATACGACTTACCCTGACATCACTACTTGGACGAACAAGATGCTTGTGTCTTGCGACGCCCCATCAGTCAAGATGAGATGGAGCCGCCAAGCGCTGAAAGCCGTCGCGAGACCGCCAACAGCAAGCATGCCACCTACGCGCAGTTTCTTCGTCGTTGGGAGCTGCAAAGACCAAGTCAAAGGGAGCGGCAAAAGCAAGATGATTGCATCTGTGACCGTGGAGATGATGGAGTCTGCCGTGATCACTGTTGACTGGTTCAGACATTTACTGTGATCACCCTTCCAGTACGCAGCTATCGGCCAGCAAATGCGGATCTTGAGAGCGAGCGAGATCATGTAGTACAATATGAGCAACACTCCCAGGCCATATATACCTTGTACTCTCCTCTTATATGGCGAGAAGATCCGAGCGATCAGCGTCAGGAGGCTCAACTTGATCGCCAAGGTCATCGGAGCGTAAAATATCGTGGCGGCATAAGCGGTTTGAAGGAACTTTTCGGCTGTTTCTTTCGATATGTCCCACATGTGGTAGCCTCCACCATGGACACTCACTTGTTCTATCAGCATGTTGGTCAGACACGGTTCGGCGCAAATACGTACAAATGGCTCCGGAGATGCAATACCCAGTCATCAAAAGCCAGGAAGCAATCGTCAGATCTGTTATCGGTAAGCATCTTGTTGAGGATAGCTCGGTTTACACTCACAGTCATCGGTGGCTAAGTCCAGACCAACAGTCCTGAACTTATGGTACCCTCTGATGAACACGAACAGTGAGCAGAAGGTCAATGTGAGGGCCTGTGTGACAATGTTGATCGTCCGCAGCTCATCTTTGGGGTGGAGCAGGTCAGACGAGTATCCGGGAGGTGGAGATGCAGCGGCTGTTGCCATTTTGACAAGTGGCTATGTGGCAACAATCAGTAACTCAGGATGCACCATACAGCAGCGCTCCGAACTTGCATCGCATCATGCTCCGGATCCAATCCATTCCTATATACCACATTGCGCAAAGACAAACCGATTCTGACGCAACAGAAGATCATTTCTATCAAAAGCATCGAGTCAAACTCAGGAGAAGTACCTATATGACCCCCTCACCATGCCTGAACAGTGCACAACACGTTCGCCCTATTCACACATAGAGCAAAGTTGGTGACACGTTTAGTAACGCAAAACAGCAATCCGCATGTAGGATCAGTGGTAGACTGAGCGTCCACCAATCGTTTCTTCACGTAAGTGGTTCCGGCGGTGCGAGGCAGCGGACGGCATATGTAAAGCCAAGGACTACCACTGCCCTCGTCCCCGGGCTAAAGCATCCGAGATTGGACCAAGTCGGATGTCGATGATTGCGAGCGACGCGATCCCTGTCCGAATGCCTCGCTTGAGAGCGGATCAAACTTCACCCGCCTCCACTTTTCCCTTAGCTGTCAGGAAACGGTTATCGCGGGTCGGACCTGAAACACCTTTCGTAGTTCGCACGACTCAGTCGCGTGCAACGAAGAGTGATCCTCGTGGAGCACGATTCAGTTACGACGGGACTGCTCGAAGCGATGTACATCATTACTAGAAAGGCGTGCGTCACAAAAGACATAGCCTCAAGCTGGACAAAGGCGAGTACGATGGGCCCACAACAAAAATTGGGCAACATCCTTATAGGAGTGTAAGCCGCGCGAT
This sequence comes from Didymellaceae sp. YAFEF048, assembly GCA_032595095.1. Taxonomy (NCBI): domain Eukaryota; kingdom Fungi; phylum Ascomycota; class Dothideomycetes; order Pleosporales; family Didymellaceae; species Didymellaceae sp. YAFEF048. The sequence continues at coordinate 186,567 of JAVISA010000025.1, read as the reverse complement.
AAGGCGAGCCATGGGTACCTGCCACTAGTCACTTGCACGAATCGCATCCCGCGACGCCCTACGGGACCTTCTCAGACCATTCCCATGCGGTGAATCTGCCAGGCGTGGTATCATTGAGGCCATCCTGATTGCTTGATGGGTGGAATGGGTCAAGGATGGCATTCCTACACGTGTTTGTTGTCCCCACCCGAGTGGCAGCAAGCGACGATCAGATATAGGTGATCACATTGCCATCTGCCCGGAGGATTCAAGAAGTCCTTGTATCGTACGACTTCAGCTACACGATTCGTTTCTCAACTTCTGACATACCTTGAACATGACGGTTATCGCAGGCCAGTCCTCCAAGCTCTTCGAGCCATTGACTATTGGCAATGGGCAGATCAAACTTGAACATCGAGTCGTGCTCGCACCTCTGACCAGGAACCGAGGAACACCCCTCAGTGCAGAAAGCACGCCGGAGAAACCGAATCGCGTATGGCTTCCGAATGACTTGATGGCGGAGTACTACTCCCAGCGTGCCAGCAAAGGCGGACTCATCATCACTGAGGGTGTGCCGCCGTCTCTGGAGGTAAGCATGTCTGATGTCGCATTACAGCAAAATATCTGTGATATTCCACGATCCATAAGTACGCAGAGTAGCTAATCCGTCCGAAAGGGCAATGGCATGCCTGGTGTCCCTGGTCTTTTCGTCGAAGAGCAGAAGGTTGGCTGGAAGAAGATCGCAGACGCTATTCATGCGCAAGGAGGATATGCGTATATGCAACTTTGGTACGTTGGCGAATGCTTGACTGTGATGGCCCTGCTGACCCCGATAAGGCACTCTGGACGAGCGAACATTCCGCAAATGACAGGCACGCCAATCGTCAGTCCTTCCGGTCTGCCATGGGACAGCCCGGACGAATGCTTCGCGTACCCGCCTCCGCACACCTCCAAGCAAATTCGCTACGTTGAGAACCCCCCTATCGAGCTCACCGTTGAGCACATCAAGAAAACCATACAGGACTACGTTCGCACGGCTAAGTGGGCAATAGAATGTGGATTCGATGGTGTCGAAGTTCATGGAGGCAATGGCTATCTTCCAGAACAGTTTCTCGCCTCGAATGTCAACAAACGGACAGATGCATACGGCGGTAGCCCTGAGAAGCGTTGTACCTTTACGCTTGAACTTATGGAAGAGCTAAGTAAGGCAATCGGGGAGGAAAACTTGGCGATCCGATTGTCTCCGTTTGGCTTGTTTAATCAGATTCGCTGCGAACAGCGCATGGAGACATGGACTACATTATGTCGCAAACTAAAGGAGTCTCACCCCAACTTGTCCTATGTGAGCTTCATCGAGCCTGTAAGCATGGACCATCACATCAACTCCGCCATTACTGACTATGGTAGCGCTACGAGCAAATCCACAGCGAAGCTGAGAAGCAGAAGTTCCTCGACTCGTGGGGCTTGAGTTCCATCGATCTGACGCCTTTCCGCGCCATCTTCGGCAGCACACCGTTTTTCTCTGCCGGAGGTTTCGACAATAACAACTCATGGGGTGTCTTGGAATCGGGTCAATACGATGCGCTGCTTTATGGCAGATACTTCATCAGCAATCCGGATCTGCCGAGGAGGCTGAAGGAGGGGTTGCCGCTTGCCCCATATGACCGCAGCAGGTTCTACGGACCGTTTGAGGATAACGCGATTTGCTATACGGACTATCCGTGTTGGGAGCAAGCGAGCACGCCCTAGACTATAACTAGGCAGCTATAATCATGGAAATTTCGGGTCCCAAGGATATCCAAGCGGCTAGTATTGCGTATTCAGACCAACGAGCTCAACAGCCTGCCTCCCGCTTACAATTTGAGTAAGATCTCATCCCACGCGCAAGCTTACAATGGGACTACAGAACAGGCAATGAGGAGAAACTAATGGCATTGAATATTCACGACCCGCCCCGGCAGACGAGAATTCTCAATTTTTTCATCCTTGTTGCCTATTCCGCTTGTAGAAATCCTGGTCCTTCTGAAAATGATCGTAGTTGTGTTTAGTGTCGCCGGTCAGAGTGATCGAATTCAAGCGTTTCAATTCCTCAAGCTTCACCCGAAGTTGCTCCTCAGAGAGCTTCCCTGATTTCTCCCATCGCTCGTATTCTGCCTCTCGCTCGGCAATACCGCGTGACCTCTCAATCGCAGAGTTGAAATGATTTTCGATACTATCTGCAATGTGTTGCACATATGCTGTTCTCGGGCCTATGAAACGTTCGAAGGGTGGCTGGAAAGGCGAGTCATTTTGAGACATCTGGTTCATTCTCTGCTGTTCAATCGTACGGATAGTATCATGTGGCAGGCCGACAGAGAACTGAGGCGGTGGAGTCCATTCAGGTCTTGGTGGTCCAGCTTCGCCCCGCGCATAGGCAAGTGCAACCTCGCGGCTCCGGTCGATGGTGATAGGACCTTCTGGTCTCTCGGCTTCGTTCAAGTCAATGTAGCCTTGAGCACCCCGAGGTATTGGAACATTCTCCTTCTCCTTCCATAAGTGCTCGTGGCTCACTGCAACTTTGTCCCATGGGGGTGGTGCGAATTGTTTTGTCCCTCTAAAAGGCACTGCTTTCGCCCGGTCTTCCGCACGAGTCACAATCAAGTGCTCATCGCTTGGACCACTGCCTCGAAACGCATGCGAAGCAGTGTGTCGAGGAATATATGGTTCGTTCCCATGAATGATTGTTTGAACCAGGAGATTCACAAACGTCTGGCAGTTGCGCCTGCGGACATCGTAGTCACTCTGCAGTTCATCTCTACATAGCCTAGTGGCTGCATGTTGTCAATATAATAGCGCTGAAACCTGTATTTGATCGATCTCTGGGCACGCTCAAGAACAGTAACATACCTTCGCGCTCGATTTCGTCATCTGTCCAGTGTGTCAGAAGCTCAGTGTCCGCCCACTCTATCCACCTCCCGTTCTTCCTCTCTTCAGCATTGCGCTCGCTTTTGGAACGCCTCATGATGCCGAGAACACCTTCCGGGAATGCAAGCTCGAAGAAGGTCCCACCAGTCAGTCCATCAGTTGGACTCTCTACAAAGATGCCCCAGTGCTGTATGTACGCAGGGAACCACCGAGCCCAGTTAGAGGGTCGGGTGTCTTTGCCTGAGATCGAAGGCGTACCGGCCGGGGTAGAAAATATCTTGATGTGACGTAGTCCTTGAGGTATAGCGCCGGCTTGACGCGATGATGATGGTTTCGAGTAAGACATGACGACCAGACTGGCTGTAGTATCAATCGGATGTATATGATAGATATAAGAAGTTCACAAAGCCCTCAAAGCTGGGACCCGAATATGCCTGAGCGCAGAATATATCCTGAAAGATTGACGCAGCCTTGTGCACCGCCCGGCGCTTACGGACAACATTGGCAACACATAACGAGGCTTTCAGCCTTGTAGGCAATATATGCTTTCCAGACTGACCGGTTGTGGAAGCGTCTCTGCCATGCAAATGTACATGGTTGTGTTTGGCAATCCTCCAATGAGCTCTCCGTGGCACCATCCATCTCGACGATGAGTAGTTGTACTGGCCTGACGAGGCGTCCTTTGCGTACCCCGCATGTGAAACCATCTCATGCAGAGCACAAGGCTGAAGCTGACAATCCTCTTCTGCAGATGTCTATTTCTTTTGAAAGCTCCCACAGCCATCAACGGCATTGGACGGCAAAGATAACTGGACATACAAATACCTTGGCAATATGATGCCGATGTGGGTGGTATTGAATCAGATCTTGGGATGGACCACCCGCTCAACCCGCTCCGTGAGTTTGGCCCCTACTCGATCCCCAACCAATCTGCTACACCTTCAGCGACATATACTAATTGTGATTTCTCCAATGAAGGCTAGGACAAGAGCCCACCGGGCGCTCATCGTAGCCTTCTCGCCATCTGGTGTGTCGCATTCGATAGCCAAGTCTATCGCTCAAGCCTCTCCGGATGAACAGAGGGAGATCCTGGACCGCTTTGTGGACATGAAGCAGCGAGAGCTTGCTACTGTAATCGTATGCGTACGTATGCCTAAATCCCATAACACGAAGTACAGAAAACCGAGTTAATCTGTTCAGTGCGCACTGGTGACTTCGTTGATCGCAACGCTCTTCTCATGGTCATGGCTTCCAGTGCCAGCCTACACCGCGAAAGTTGTCGGTCTCTCTGCGCTGATACATTCTCTCGTCGCAATCGGCATTGCAGCACAACAACTGGTTGCGCTTACGCGCGCCCACATACACCCCCACCGAACCGTAATCATGCAGTACGTTTTATTTGGCGCAGTTGCCAACCAATCATCTTCTGCAGCAACTTTCAGTACTGGCAGTGGCTGGCGGCATTTCTCTTGGCAGATTCCGACAATGCTTTTGGGCAATAGTATTGTACTGACCCTGATAACGATCGGAATCGCAATATTCGATGAGGCACGCAAAGCGGGAATCTGGGGCCGAGAGATGGTGATGGCATTATGTATGACCATATCCATGGTTTTCACTATTGGGTGCTACTTCATCTCATGGTACTGCATTGAATGGCAGATGCAAGAGGCTATCGCGATGGACTACTGACACAACTCTTTGAATTGCGTATGGGCTCCAAGAGCCAGAACGGCATGGCATGTGTGGGAACCAGGTCTCAGTATTCGAATTCTTTGTGCAACATGATAGATTGTACGGCGCCGCTAAGCATTAGACTTCTCGTAGTCGCGGCATGTGGCACGACTACCAAGTGACGGCAAAAGGAGGACCTCTTGTTACAGGAATAGATAAGACTGATCTTCTAGTTCTAATTCTATATATTGAGTCGATCGATCAATGCAGCAGCCCTTATGTGGACTTCCACCTAAGAAGAGTGAATGAGTGCTTGGGGAATGTGTAGGCGCCCTTCCCATCCCAGGAGCTCTCTTTGATCCCAACCTGCTGATCTTCGGCGGTATTGGTGACTTGGACGTGCTTGCCAGTGACTGTGTGAACCTCGACCTTATCGGCATTGAGGCCGCTGAGATCGACCTCGAAGTCTTTATCCTCACTGACGTTGGTGACAGCCAGGTTGAGGTAACCATCTTCGCCAGCGACAGCGCAGGCATCAAGGTAAGGTGTCTCAATAGTACCGCGGATCCAGTTAGGGTTGGTGCGACCAGTGTACTCTGGCGACTTGACGTTTATGGCGATGGTGTGACCGCGCATAAACTTGCTGAAGAGAAGAAGGGGCCACCAGATGGTTTGCTTGATGAGACCATCTTTGCTCGTCATGAGGGGAGAGATAACATTGACGGACTGCGCAATGTTGGCCATGCCCATGTCCTTGGCTTGGCGGATGAAGCCGTTCAGGAAGATGGCAACAGCGAGAGCATCCGAAAGTGTGTACTGCTCTTCGGCACCCTGCTCACCAGGAGCGCGAACGGGATCCCAGACATTCCACTCATCGAAGCAGATGGTGGGTCTAGGAACGGTCTCCGGTACCTTGTTCTCAATACGTGCAAGATCAATGAGTGCGCTTGTCATCTGAATAGCACGCTCGGCAGCCCTTGGTGCAGTGGCATTGGGTAAATGCTCTTTGTCTGCTGTGTAGATGTGAATGCTGTGCATGTCGATGAAGGCCTTGGTTGTGTCTCCACTGAGGCCGTGAACAGACCATTTGACACACTGGTTAAGGACATAGTAATCCCAGGATGAGGTACCAGTCTCACCACAGAGGATGAGTGTGATGGTTGGGTCGAGCAGCTTCAGCGCCTTGGCCCATTGCCAGGCCTTCTTAGCGTAGTCTTCCTTAGTCATCTGCTCGACTTGCCACGGTCCCCAGCACTCGTTGCCGAGAGCCCAGTACTTGACCTAAGATGAGGGTCAGCGCCGATACAAGCCTTTTCACGGGATGGTACGTACGTTGTATGGCTTCTCGCGGCCATTCTTGCGGCGAAGGTTGGCGTAGTATGAGTTACGGTCAGAGTTACAGTACTCGAGCCACCCCAGTGCTGCGTCGATATATGTGAGCAGTTGACTCAAGACAGATGAAGAACCAGAGCTTCGAACCTTCTGCGAGTGTTCCAGTACCAAAGTTCAGGCAAAGATAAGGTTCAGTGCCCACAACTTCACACCATTTCATGAACTCATCAGTGCCAAACTCGTTGGTCTCTGTGCCGATCCAAGCAAGTTCCGGCCTGTGCCGATCGTCAGTACCTTGCATGAAACATATTAAGGCCCATCGGCCAGTGTCCGGATAGTGTCCCAATATCCGGGCGACGGGTGCTGCTAAGAGGATACGAGATTGGACCCTTACCTTGAAGGTCTCTGGTCCTTGGGACCAATACCGTCCCTCCAGTCGTAGGTCGCAACGAAGTTACCACCAGGGTAACGAACGACAGGCACCTTCAATTCTTGAAATGCCTCAATGACGTCTTTACGGAATCCATTTTCGTCTGACAAAGGGTTGCCAGGGTCGTAGATGCCGCCGTAAATGCATCGTCCCATGTGCCTAGAAATTTGGTCAATGCGGCTCTGCGCGCACAAGTTCGCCTCTCGCTAGGCTCATTGGTCCAGTGCTTACTCTGTGAAACCGCCATAGATGTTCTCGTTGATCTTTGCGATCTTGTTGGTAGGATGCACGCTGATCGAGGGCTTCTCGCCGTCTGGAATGCTTGTGAAAGTCGCCATGTTGTTGTTGTTGCTCTCAATGACGATATGGGTGGTTTGGATAAAACACAGACAACGTGAACAAAAATGCTACTCTGGAGCTCCGTGAATAGTGGCATGATGCCACGTGAATTCGCTCAAAGCTCCGATGTAATGCAACGAGCCGCGGTGTACGCCGAGACTAAGTCCAAAGGCGGTTAGTTCATCATGTATGTGATTCGCGGATTAAAGATACCCAGCAGTGCCATGCAACGATGACATTCTTGTTTGCGCCCTAGCCGAGTCCGGTTTGCTTACCGACACCGTACAATGACATCTAAACCTTGATCGGAGAAAAGCCCACCAGTCGTCGCTGCAACCACCTGCCGAGCCGTAGGCACTTGACCTGATTTAGCACTCGGAGCGTATCCGCCGTGCAGCAGGTTGCGGGCAGACGGTGAAGTTGGTGACCGAAAAGTGGAGTGTGGGGAGACCTGGGGACTATGGATCTTGGTCATTCGACACGGGATCCTCGGTCTATAGCGACAATGTAAGAGGAAGCAAGCCAGCCCGGCACTTGCATGAGAAGTATAAAGCGTGTGTAGATCGCAGTGTGGGGTCCCCATTCCCTTGTTGCAGCATCGCAATCTCAACAACGTCGAACAGTCACAATGGCGCTTCCTCCCAAGTGGTACCAGGTAAGACTTTTGAAGTCCCACAGTGCAGAGCGAACACCAAGAAGCTACTGATGTACGGCTGTATACCAAGACGGTTTGCGTCTTCATGTTGCAGCCGCACATTAACCGCGGCAGAATTGAACCCGCTGCTTTCTGCTTTCACAACGATTGGTTCGAGAAGCATCGTGCTGACGACCCTGTAGTTTTTGGTTGGCCTCTTCGCCTCCCTTGGATCTCTCCTCTACGGATACGATTTGGGTGTCATCGCGCAAGTCATTGGCTCCAAAGCATTCAAGGCAAAGTTTAACCCAGAGCCAAATGAGACCGGTGCGGTAGTCTCAGTATTCACGGGTGGTGCCTTCTTTGGCGCTGCCTTCGCTGGTTACGCCGGTGACAAATTTGGTCGTCGCTGGACCATTTTCATGGGAGCTCTGATCTTCTGTCTTGGAGGTGCCCTTCAGACAGGTGCTGAGGCTCTATCGTATCTCTATGCCGGTCGTTCCATTGCAGGTCTTGGGTAAGTCTCAAGGTTCTAGGACAGTGGTCTGTGTTGCTAATAGAGAATTAGTGTTGGCACGCTCTGCATGATTGTTCCTCTCTACCAAGCCGAGTTGGCTCATCCCAGCATCCGTGGTCGTGTCACCGCCCTTCAGCAGTTCATGTTGGGTATTGGTGCCCTGTGCGCTGCCTGGATCTCTTGGGGTTGCGCCGTAGGTTTTGCTGACGACAACGAGGGCCAGTGGCGGACTTCCCTTGGTATCCAGGTCCTTCCTGCTGTTCTTTTGGCCGCATTGATCCTGCTCTTTCCCGAGTCACCAGTCAGTACCGCTCTGTATGAAGTTCCGCGGATTTGTTTGCTGACAAACTGTAGCGTTGGCTCATTGATCACGGCAGGGTCGAGGAGGGTCTGAAGACACTTGCTCGACTCCATGCTCATGGTGATGAGTCTGATCCTTGGGTCCAAGCCGAGTTCCAGCAAATCCAGGAGTCTATCACTTTCGAACACGAGCACGAGGCGAAGTCCTACACTGAGCTGTTCACTGACAGGTCCTGCTTCCGCCGCCTTTTCCTTGCTTGCGCCATCCAAGGTTCCGTCCAGATGACTGGTGTTTCCGCCATCCAGTACTACTCGATCGATATCTACGGCCAGATGGGTATCGACCCGGATGATGCGCTCAAGTACCAGGCTATCTCTTCTATCCTTGCTTTGATTGCTCAGGCTCTTTGTATCCTGTTCATCGATCGTCTTGGTCGCCGCTGGGTTCTGATCGGTGGTAATCTTGGCAACATGGTCACTTTCATCATGTCCACTATTCTGCTTGCTGTCTTCCCTCCTGGCAGTAACAACAACACCGCTGCTTCATGGGGTTTCATCGTTGTCACATGGGCCTACAACTTCAGCTTCAGCGCAACTTGCGGACCGTTGTCTTGGATCATCCCCGCTGAGATCTTCGATACAAAGACTCGCTCTAAGGGTGTTGCAATAGCGACGATGACATCGTTCGGACTCAACACTATGATTGGACAGGTTACCGGGATCGCGATGGAGAATATTGGCTGGAAATTCTACCTTCTGTTCGTCGTAAGTATTCTCTGCCCTTAGTAGCAACGTCCTACTAACAATACTCTAAGGTATGCAACTTGACCAACGCGATCTTCTTCTGGAGCTTCTTGCCAGAAACTGCCAAGCGCCCTCTCGAGGAGATGAACCATCTCTTTACACATGCGCCTCTTTTCGTTCCAGGTATGGACTCGCGGGAATGGCGCAGCACCGACATCGAGCGCCGTGTTGCAGAGGTCGAGGCCAAGCAGGGATCGATTTCCCACCACGAGACTACCTACTCATGAGCAGAAGTACTTAGTGGTCAATGGGTGGACACCCTACTGATCAAGATGCCATGGGACATCTTAGGGGTGCGCACGATAATGTGTAGCGAATCCGAGCAGACGAGGATCCTAGATGTAATTCAATTCTTCTTGCACAAAAAACCAGCTTTGCAATGTGCCCCAGCTTGCCACCGTGGCTCACGTGTTTCTTCGAATTCCTCTCACAAACAAGGACGGTGGTTGATTTATTGTACGATACAGTCGTACCATGCAGTACAGTTGCGGTAGAATTCTGGGGAACAATCCGGTCGTGTGCGTACATACAAGCGAGGTGGCGCTGAGGGGCAATATGTATGAGTGACATTCGTACCGTTGCAGCGTATTGTATCGGCGAAGCGCCGAAAACACCAGAGAGCCGAGAAGCCACCATGATATGACTAAGCGACATATGATTTAGCGGTAAGGAACGCGCCTAAACGCGCTCCTTTGGAACTCGCATCCTACACTCTTTTTGCCTGTTGATGCATACTTGCGACATCCGTGACTCCCATGATCGGATAATGCCATCGGAGAGGACCAATGCAAATCCTCCAGGAGCTGAATGTAGCATGCGACGTCTTCCTTCGCTAGTGACCCGCTATCATGACGCAGAGTAGAATACTCTTCCAACAGGGCAACGCTGGCGGCAGATTCACAACAGAACCCTTAGCTCTAAGCTAAATCCAATGATTTACACTCTCATCTTATTCGAGACGCACTTCCGATGTAATATCTGTTTCCAGACAGATCTGCTTCTCCATACAGACGCCAAGCTGTCGACAGCAATGCATCATAAACATCAACACCATAAGTTCTCCTTCACCCCATAGGGCTGACTCCACATTGTCAACCAGATGCTCGATAGGTTTTGGACATCCCACAGCAAGCGGCTATTTCCCGCGCCAGCGTCTCAGCAGGAAGGCGCAGCCTCGGCGATGATTGGTCAACGTGGAAATGCGCGGGTGTGGCTATGCCGGTTTCAGATCACCCTTCGTACTCAATGCTGGCACCTGCATCTGGGCACTCTGGCAATTGAGACTCGTCGCTCGTTCTTTGCGCTTTAACAACACAGAACAACCTCTCTTGCATTATCATAAACAACACTATATCGACGCGTTGCTGGATTTCGACGCACGGCCGCAAGATGTGGTTCAGCAAGAAGGAACAGGATATTGAAATGGCGGGGATGCAGCAACAGAAGCGCCAGAAAGGACCTCCAGAAGAGACAGAATATCGCCCATTGAACTGGAAGAAGATATTACTGTCGCCAAAGTACATACGTATGTTGCTTAAGGCCCGCAACCCTCTATAGACACTAACCAGCTTGTCAGCGTGGCATATTCTGGGAATAGCTATTCTCATCGCGACTGTGCTCTTAACACTCAAGCATGACGAAGTCGTCGAAGTGAGTCTCCGCGATTCATCGCTTGCCGTAATGATGTTGACCCTGATCCCCCTCAGAAACTCCGCCCCTTTTCAGAGAAGGTCCGTGAGCTACCCGCCGGGTGGCTGATCCCTATCGTGATCCTGGTCGTCATATCATTCCCACCACTCTTCGGCCATGAGATCATTGCGCTGCTATGCGGTGTCGTGTATGGATTGTGGATTGGGTTCGCCATTGTGGCTGCAGGGACATTTATTGGTGAGAGTACGACTTCCCAGATCGCGCTCGAGAGCGCGACTGCAGTATCAACGTGACGATGGACTTCGGCGCTGACAATAACACAGTTGGAACTTGGTTTGCGTTCAAGGGTCTCTTTCGCCGCAAAGCGCTTACACTGGAGCGCACGAACCTCAATTACGGCGCCATGGCACGTCTGACGCGTGATGGCGGCTTCTTCATCGTACTCATCATCCGCCTGTCCGCAATCCCAGCGCATTTCTCCACAGCCGTGTTCTCGACCTGCGACGTCAAGTTCTGGTATTTCGTCGTCGCCACTCTGCTGTCGTTGCCCAAGCAGATCTTCCTCGTGTACCTGGGTGTTCTTCTTGTACAGAAGAGTAACGATAACGTAATCAAGACCGTCATGTTTGGCGCCGTGTTTCTGATAACCATCGCAATGGGCGTATGGATCTGGATCAAGATGGCGAAGATCAAGAAGGTGCTTCTCGAGGAGCAGGAGGCAAGGCGCGTAAAGAAGGCCGAGAGCCAGGTGCAGGTCGTGCTCGGGGCGAAGAGTGCGTTCGAGCGGCGTTATGATGAGGAGCCGGCGGAGTTCGCGTTGCAGCCGACGCAACCAACGAGAATGGTTTGAGCGCTGTGCGCCTTCCAAGTCTGAAGACCCGAGCTGGTCTTGAACCACAATGATATAATGATACGATACCTTATATTGCAGTGCCTGGTCGAGTGCTATCGATCCCACCATATCAATTGGGCTCCAGTACCATCAGCGATGTCGACAGTGTTTGCCTTCACGTATGGTCTCCCTTCTTGCCCACTCAACACCCGTAACTTCCACATCATGAGCAACAGCCCTCCAAACATGAACGCTGGAATGATGATCCTTACTAAGGCCCTCTCCCACGATACACCTCTTGCGGCCCTTCTCTTACTGTCTTCTTTCCCAGTCTTCACATGGTGCTCCTCCCCCTCGTTCAAGATCACGCTATAACACACTCTCCAAAGCGCCACATGCAGCGCGATCATCAATAAGCCACCAGCAGCCACCCCATAGCCACCCAGCACTCGTGTCCCCCAGGGAGACTGCGCCCTTCGCCCTAGCGTCTCGTACAACTCATCGAAGCATTGAACACCAATGTGAAGAGCTCGCGGGACGAACAGCATGGCCAGCGCCACACCTATGATCTTGACAAGGAGAAAAGATAAACTGGTCGCGGCGTATGTGATATGGCGCAGAGAGACCTGTGGTAGGACGGAAGAATGGCGCGTGCGGAGGGTGGCGTCCATAGTGGGAAGGACGAGCATGGTAGTGTATTGTTGGAGGTCTTTCCATGCGCCGCAAGGTCGCGATTGTTGCTGGAAGCAGGTCCCTGAGTGCGATTGTGAAATCTCCTGTCGTTGGTTGATGGTAGACCTGCGATATGTAATTCGCGCTCGATGAGGCTTTTGCTGATAACGAGGCGTTTACTGATCCAGAAAACACGTGTACGCGTACAACAATACGAGCGTCTCCCCAACTTTGCTTCAACCCAGTCCCAATGTTTAATCCCACTATTACCGTCGCTCTCAGAGTTGTGGCCGCCTCTTAAAGCGCCCTACTGGTGCAGCACTCTGCTCTCGTGAGATAATCCGCCTCCTTTTGTACCCGCCCAGACCTGTCTCACTTGCAGTGGCGGAGGCGGCTCGTCAGCGGCCCCGGGAGTGACAACACAGAAGATGTGTCTCTCAACACCGCAGCAGAATCTCAAAGCAGCGCGCTCTGCACGCGTAGTGTCGTGAGCAATCAGATGGGTGCCTCGGTAGATCGAATACGTTCGTTGTCGCCTGAAAGCCGTTGCGCCAAGCCCCCACTCTTTCTTCTGCTTCTTCACAATACTTCCACGTCGTCTTCTGCGCTCAATGCTGGTCCCTAGTACACGCTGCAGAAATGGAAACAAGGCAGGAATCAATGCGAAGACGGCGCGCGCGACCGCTCAGTTTTATTTTGTGATGATATTCCGGCAGGATTCAGGTACGGGTGCTGCTGCGCCTTAGGCCGCCTGCAGCGCCTCGCACGACACCGCGTTTGTGGTTTGGCGCCGTGCGGGGCAGAGCGCGATGCACCACAAACGCTGTGGTGTGGTTGGCTTAGCTTGCACGTGTAGAGGAAGGGCTGCGGACAAAGGCGGGCTTGGGAAATTACGGCACTGGAATGGGTAGGTGAGATTTTATTGAATTGTGTGCGGTGGTAATGATTGTCTAGAGCTCTTGTTGCTTATGCCGTCCACTATTCTTTGATTGTACGTGAATCCTCTCAATCGTCTGTCTCATTGGCGCGACCTCATATTGCTGTGAATACTTGTCATGCACGCATGTACGTGTTTAGGTGGTGTATCTGAACCATGGAACGTTGTCTGCCAGTTCACGCTCCATCAGCTTTTGCTCTTCTGTCAGTTCTTGGTTGCCCGCTTCCTGAGCTATCTTCTCTCGTCGTCCATTCTCCAGTCGACACCATGTGGACATGAAGAAGGTAAGGCAGAATGCCACACTGGATTTTCTTAGCAAGCGTTGATAGTGGCGGACGATTCACCTACGCGATGATGCCGATGAGCAGGCAGTGGCCCTTGATGTATCGAGGCCCGTCGCGGCTGATGTAGACGTAAGACGCGATGATACCGCCGCAGTTGCCTCCCATAACCTTCCTTCGCGTTAGCTCATTTCCTCAAATCTGAAAACGCCATCCGCCGGACTAACCTGCATAGCGATACCAGTTCCCCTTTTCAGACTACCCCCGATGTTCGCGCTATTCCATGCCATACCAAGTGGAATCTGAGGGTAGATACCAATTGCAGCGAGGACCGTACCAGCATATTGCACATTGGGTTTCGCGGTACCAGCAAGCATTGAAAAGCCAGCAATCGCGATGAGCTGGAAGCCCAGCATGAAGATGCCTCGCTTGCGAACACGATCGGCATACCAGCTAGCAGCTATGGTGAAGAAGCATGCGCACACATAGGGGGGTACAGACATCAGCTGAGCATCATTGGCTGAGTATCCCATATTCCTTGAAGCGGTCAGTCGAGCACGAGGCGGACGAGGAATTGACACGTACTTGATGATGGTCGGAAGGAAGAGCGCAAAGCTGTAGATCGGACAGAAGCCGGCCATGCAGATGAACATGAAGATGTATATCTTCCAGTCGCCAACGGCTTGCCAAACATACTTGATGTCGAAATCGTTGGAAAGATGGCCATGATCCTCTTGTAGGCGGCGTTCAACCTCATCACGCTCTTTCGACGTCAAGAACGTGGCACTGTTCCCGTTAGCGCCATTAGTGGGATTTGAGTGTTAGGCAAAGCTTACGTAGCTGGATAGTCGTGGATACACCAGTAGGCGACCATACTGACCAGGATACTAAGGAGACCCTCCAAGATGACTACAATATTCAGCGGCCTTGTACATTATGAGGATGAGGAACGTACAGATCCAAGACCATGCCGACTTGCCGCCAACACCGGACATCTCGGCGATGCCGCGTGCGAGTATGCCACCAAAGGCTCCCGCCAACGTCGCTGCAGAGAAGAAGAGAGCCATCCGGAAGCCGCACTCGTGTCTCTTATACCACATCGAGATGTAGTAGTTGACTTTGTGCTACAGTTAGATCTTGGTGGGAAACGTGACCTAGAGTAGACTTACCACCAGGGAATAGCTGCAGTACTGATTAGCATGGCAAACATGAGGTTGCGCAAGATAGAAACTTACACCGCCCTCAAAGACGCCCAAAAAGACTCGAGTGGCCATAAGACCGGAGTAGTTTGACACAAAACCTTGCGCAATCATCGAGGCTGACCAGAAGAACATGATGAAGGTCAACCATATCGAAGGTCGTGTGAGCTTGAGCATGGCGTTGCTTGGAACTTCTACTGCGATGTAGAACGGAAAAAGGATTGCAAGACAATCATTGTATTGCAGGCCATGAAGGTTCAGATCTTGTTCGAGGTGGTCAAGACGAGCGTTGCCGATATTGGTCCTGTCAAGGAAGCAGCTGCAGAGTACTTAGTGAGGCACAATACGTTTGAAAGATGGGATAAACTTACAGCAGATAGATGAGCGACATGAAAGGGATGATATGCCAGTCAAGCTTGCTCAGCAGCTTCTTCGTGGCGGCAGCATCGTATCCCTGGCTCTCAAGCTCACCAGTAGAGAGATCCGGGGTAGAAGATACACCAACCTTGCCAGATATCTTCTCGTCTTCCATGACTGTGATTCTAGTATTACAAACCTGGGGATATACAAAGGCCAATGCACTTGCCTTAAGTACGCGGTGTACAAACTGAGACCATCAGACGGGTAAGGGACGTGTACAACCTAGACCGATCGAACCCAAGCGGCCTCCATGCAGCTTATCTGACTGTTTTTCCAAACCTTGAAGCAATTGGTGCAGATCTCAAGGCATCGTGGTACCCTTTCGCCTCATTGAGGGTAGCACAGTAAGGCGGGCCACGTCGTGCAACCGTAAGCCTTCTGTGAATGGTGGAGCAAACACAGCCGCTCGGAGGATATACTGTGAAGAATGAAAGAGCCGGCCATGTGGGTGAGGCAATGGAGAAAAAACATCTTATCTCACAGCTTCCGAGGATTGGCGTTGCTTGAGTGGTCAAGCAATTTACCAGATCTGTCGGGTGGCTGACATGCAGCTGAGCTGCATATCCAAGACGCGTTTCAGTCTCAGCTCTCTCATGCGCTCTCCGCCGCTCACTTTCAACAAGGGTCACAAGTCGGTAGATCAGTGTACATCCCCGGCCGCGCAGTTCACATGCGCCTTCGATCATGGGCACATAGAATCACAAATACAGGTTACCTGGGACCTTTATTGAATAGAAGAGCCTGCGGTAGCGTGTGAAAAAAAGTTCAAAAAATTTAATTTCGTCCTGCATGGTGGGATACGTGCAGAAGATGATGTTCTGTTAGGGCAAGATCGAGGGTCGAGACCGAAGTAAAAGAGGAAGGAGCAACGTTTGCAGGTGAGCGGGGAAGGAAGTATTCAGGCACGTGTCCGTCGTAGCGTCATTGCTTATTTTACGACCTCTCGCTATTTGGGAATTATGTAGTTGTCAAGACACTTCTTCGCAACGCGAACGCAAGCTCGTTTCGACTTTTGACGCGCCATCACGTGCACACGCCTAAGTGGATCCTCCGCAGCTTAGCATGTCGTAAGGCAGCCATCACAAGTCGAAGTCGACCGACACAGCCTCGCCCAAACATCAACATGGCTATCGACAAGCTAGCGACAATGGAGAACGCGTCTCGCCTCCTCGACTATAAAACCTGACCAGCCCTAGATACCTTCTCTCGTTCGTTTCCTCTCTCCGTGCTTCCTCATGGCCTCAGCCAGCGCGCATGTCGAGCATATCGCTGATGATGACCTCTGTCCGGTAAGTTGTTTGTGTGCCATCTCAGCTATTCAAAACTCATGCTCTCAGATCTGCCAGCTGTTGCTCTTCGAACCCGTGAAGACGCAATGCAACCACTTGCTGTGTGCCTCGTGTATGGCGCAGTGGGCTGATGCATCCACTACCACCGAAGTGGAACACACTGGCTGGGACGTCGACCTCGAAGACTTCGATCCGAACTACGACCCCACCTACGATCTCGAGGCAAACTGCCCTATGTGCCGTACGCACACGACGGCCACGCCCGACCATCCGCTAGCCAGCCAGCTTGAGCAGAAATACCCTAAAACGTATGCAGAGAGACAAGTGGAGGAGGAAGTTGAGAGAGGAAGTAGGATCGGCCAGAACGGTGTTGAAGGTGTAATGATCTTGATTGGCAATAAGCATAAGCTAGTCAGAGGAAGCGAAGACGACAATCAGCATGACTGGACATTTTTCGTCAAGACCTCGAGACCAGAGCTTGTTCAGGAAGTTCGTGTGGAGCTCGTGAGTAGCTTAAGGACCTCCACGTGACTCTACTGACCGCCATAGCACCCCACGTTTCGTCCCCCACGTGTTACCTTGCGCCGTCAACCCTACGAAGTCCGTCGATTAGGATGGGGGACGTTTATGCTTGAGGCTGAGATTATCCTCAAAGCTCCCTACACTTGGGTTGGCAATAACTCTGGGACGACACAACGCGGTCTGAAGCTGACCTGGACGCTTGACTTTACGGACCAGGGACGGCAAGGGCGGGTTCGGAGGGGCGTGAAAAGACTTGAGGAAGCGGGAGGTCGCAGGCTTCGCACTAGAGCATTGCCAGCAGTCGTGCCTGATGATGATGACGAAGATGAAGATGACGACTATGAAGATGACGGGGACGAAGACCTATCAGAGGAAGAAGAGGAGGACATCAGTGAATTTGTGAACACACCGAGACGGCGATGATCTCTATCGTAGCGTCTAAATTCATCGACTAATTGCACCTACGAACTAATCGAGGAGCCCTTGCAGAGGACCAATGCATATGTTCGATGTGAATCACGGGACCAGAGTAATAGCGCTTCAGCATGAAATCCAGTCAAATGAATTGAATCGATGTCATTGTAGTAGCACGTCATTCTTCGTCCCCGCATTGCCGCCATCTTGGAACAGATCTGTCTGCTACCATTCCACAGCTTACGACCCAGTTCTGACTTTTGGTGTTCAAGTCACACAAGGTTGCGATTTGGAAGCATGAGGCAAAGACTCGATCTCTTAGGCGAGCCATGCGGTTGCCAACGGACTCCCCACCGTCGGCCATGTCCCATACGTGGGGTTTCGAGCATGTGCTGACTTGAGAATAGATGACTGCCATTCGCCTAAGGTCGCTGCCTGGCTGCGGTCGCCATGTGTATTCTGTGCAACTCAGTCGATACAACCTTTACTCAGCATCGCCATAACCACGATCGGGTGTGGATTTCGCCGTTAGCATTGCGATGTGTTTGTGAATTAGGGCTGACCAAAGATCCAGTCGCAGCCACGGACGTGTAACATGGGAACCCCAAAATAAGCTTCGGCATGCGGCTGGCCGTACCTACGGCTTGTGTACAACAAACCTTGCATTAGCTTGTCGCCTAAACCACTCATATGAGTGCAGCACCGCTGACCGTCCTCGACCATAGTCCAATTGCAGTGTGGGCTGACCGATGGAGGCACAAGCTCGGTCGATCCGCAGGGCTGTTCTTACATGCTTCACAGACTCAAAGCTCGAGCGTTTCAGTGCAGGTTGCCAGCCTGGAGAGGCTCATCCGGTGCCTGCATACCTTCGTCGTTTCTTGTAACGGTTGTTGCGATCTTTATATACCTGCGAACTGCACAATCAATTAACAGCTTAACATCGAAGCTCTATTCACGTCACCATCCCCTCATCATCTCTGTTGTTTATTCTGATTGTTACCCCTTTTATAATGGACTTTAATCGGTACTTCAGCTTCGTGAAGCGTCAGCGCTCTCGAGAGATGCGAGACGACGAAGACGAGAGTATCAAAAGCTACTTACCGTTGCTGGCGACTCCGATCAATAAAGATGCCCGCAAAGCACTGTCAAGCCACGCAAACGATCCAGAAAAGATAATAGTCGCTACTAGCGGAGCGGCGAGCTTAGCAACGACCATGCTTGCTGGCAATGGGCGGACAAGCAGTGGTAATATCGTCATCTACAAGCCTCACCATGAGGCCACTAGTATCGAGCTATTCTATGATCTGTTCTTTGTTGCAAATCTAGGTACGATCATTTCATGTATCGCTGAACGTCATGCTTACTTTCCACAGCCTACTTTACAGCGATGCATCAACACACTGATGCAGAGTGTGAGTTTCTTCTCGCTTTGTATATCGAGTCACTAACGTGTGGACAGCACTTATCAACTACCTGAAGCTCTTCACCTTAATGTGGTTCACTTGGCTTAGCACAACACTATTCGACGTCCGTTTTGGCATCGACTGTGTGTGGAACCGATTCCACAAAGCGATCCAATTTGGTGTGTTTACCGGCTTTGTATTCGCCGGGCCTGTCTTCGACAAGTACAACAACACCTACGATGGAGAGTCCTACAAGCACTTTGCGATCGTGCTTGTAGTGTCTCGAGCATGTATTGCATTGCAATACGCTGTTGTCATGTATCAGGGCCGCATGTTCCGACAGACACTCATGCCACTAGCATTGAGCACTGCAATATACGTGGCTGCAGCTGTGTCATACGCTATCACCCTTGTCGTGTTTCCCAAGAACTCAGTGGGATTGGACGAACAAATTACATGGTGGGTTGTACACTCGGTCGTTCAAACGTCTCTGACAAAGTCGTAGGGTCGTCATTTCCATCATTGAAGGTCTCACTGTTCTCCTAATCGCCATGACTTGGCGTATTGTCAGTTTCAAGTACACGCATATTGTCGAACGTCTGCAACTGCTCACTCTCATAATAATTGGTGAGGGTATCATCGGCATGATCAAGAGCGTAGCTTGTATCACCAAGGGCCAGACTAAGAACAACTCTACTGAGCTGGGCTCTGTCATTGCGGCAGTGGTGCTTCTGGTACGTTTCTCACAATGGCTTGAGAGAGGATGCCGCTAATTTGCCGCAGTATATCATATACATGCTGTACTTTGATCAGTTCTCAGAAGATCGTTTTGGTACTTTGCGCCAACAGATTTGGTCGCTTCTCCACTACCCGCTGCACATGGCCATTGTCATCTGTGTTGAGGGCAACACATCATTGATCGTATGGGATTCCGCGGTCCAGGCATTGAGGTTCATTTGGAGCCTGGAATTCGAAGACTATACCGACCCAGCAGATGACTTTGACAGTGTTACAGGGTACATCACATATCTGAACAACAGCATGATCAGCATCAATGATCGCTTTCGCAGCAAAAAATGGGAGAAAACATACGACTGGAACATCAACTTGACAGCAATCAGCGAGTACGCCGACCAGTACGACTTCAAGAGCGACATCTGGAACAACAAGACTGGCGAGCTGGTCAAGACTATGTTCACCAAGGCTCAGGTGTTCGTCTTCGAAGCTCACGCTGACACGCTCGCGAAACTCAATGCTGTCACGCCTGTCAATCAAGCAGTTGTACGAAACGCTCAACAAGCCACAGAAGACCGACTCGAAGCTATCTACGACGTCTTCAATGTCACTGTCATGTCGTTCTACATTGGCGCTGGCGCAATGCTTCTGGTACTGGCAATCCTGTACTGGTTCAACAAGATGCACAAGACGAAGTACGAATTCGGCGAGATGATCAATCGCGTTGTAGTAGGATTCGCCCTTATCATCGTGGGCGTAGCCACTGTTATCGGTGACAAATCGACCAAAGGCTTCAAGTTCGCAGCTAGTCACTGGATGATCGCCATCGTGGTACTGTGTTTCGTCGGTGGTGGGTATCCCCTTTCCTCTACACCATCCCTGTGTGAGTACACACACTGACGCGATACAGTCCTTGTCCTAGACAACGTCTTCCTCGCCCTCTCCCGCAAAACCTCCCGCCGCAACGCCCGCCGCACGTGGCACAATTCAGGTCTCTCCACAAACGACGCCAGCACCCTTACCCTCCTCCGCAGCCCGCCCAGTCGCGCCACCTCCCGCTCACCCTCACGTTCTGCGCCCCTCAGTAGAGTCCCCAGCACAGCCAATATCCCCTTCACCCCTACCCCACCACGGTTCTCGGTCCCCGCGCATCCCGCCCGCAGCGAACACCGCCGCGGCCGCTCCGAGGCAAGCGACTCCAGACACAACGTCGTCGACTTCGCGTACCATATCCCTTCGCATGCGCGGTCGTCAGACGAGGTGGGCCAAATAGGCCTCGCGGTGTCCCCGCCGCTGCCGGAGCGGAATCCGAGTCGGGGGCAGGTTGGCAAGGGGAAGGGCAGGCGGAAAGAGAGAGATGGCAGGGGGTATGAGAGTGTGGGGTGGAGTGACGATTTGGCGAGTGATGGTGAGGAGATGAGGAAGTTGGGGAGGATGAGGACGACCTGATGGGAAAGGGCCGTTGTGTGGTGAATTCTCTGGTTGGTTTAGCAAGGCGTTCCGGTAGAGTTGTATGTTCAGGCATAGACTGGGTGGGATTGAAGCATTACGCACGATCGCTGAAAAAGGCTCCTTTGTTTATAGTGCACATATAGATTCACATAGGTTCTTCTGTACTCTGAACTCCATTTCTGTACTCTGAGCTCCTTGTTTTGAATCGAACATTTCGTCCCATCCGCCGGTCTTAGCCAGATGACCTATCCGACCCCCCCCCCCCCACCTTTTCTTTTTCAAACGCTCAATTGGCGTGAATATATGGCTGGAATCGAATCTTGCATCCACGTTTGGGTCCATCTTTGGCTTGGATTCGTCTCTGCGAGAGACATTGCTTTTTCGTGGCGTGATTGTGAGGTGCATCTCGCAGCCTGGAACCCCCCCCCCCCCCCCAAGACCCCTGAGCCCTCTTTAACACCTCAATCAGCGCGTAAGCAACATCTTCTCTTCCACCCCATTGCCTTGAGCACGGTAGTGACGACAAAGTATCCAAGCGCTGGCTCCACCAGCCGTCAACCTCCACTTCCCCAGACCCCAGATATCAAGGCAGTCCACCAGGCCATCGGCCCGGCTTCGGCCAGCAACGCCGACAAGGCACTCTTGCGCGCTCACACTCGGTCGCCTTGCCCTGCTGTGCTCATGCGCCAAGAACACCTCCTCAACACCCCGCCGACGTCCGCAAGCACTCGAAGCCTCGCTCGAGGAACGTTTCCTCTCGGCTTAATATCAGCCTCTCCACCAACGACGTCAGCCCAGCGCTGCGGGATCCCAACTGATAGGGCGCACGTGGGTGTGGACTACTTTACGTAAGTCGGCCGCCTCCGAGCCGGCTAAGGCCCATGGGGAAGACTACGGTGCTGGGCGCGAGCGTTGGTGAAAATTACCATGTCCCCACTTGCGTACTTTGAATACTGTGGTTTCGCAAGTATGTATGCGCACGGTACGTCCGGTGAGAATACAGGATGGAAAGGTGGTAGCAGCGGGGCGGGGGCGGAGAGGAAATGTGCAGCGACGTCAGCGGCTGACGGGGTTCGTGAGGGCGTTGTTGTACTCTTGTTGCGTTGCCAAGGGGCGTGTTGGTTGCTTTGATTTGAGCTTGCTCCAGCGCTGAGAAGCCGGGGATATGTGCGCAACAAGAGTCCCAGAACTGCTTGTGTTTTTGGCATCAGGGAAGGGTCCAAAGCGATCAGCGATTGTGCGTGAGATCAACAGGGACGCACAACGGTTGGTGACCTTATCTTGGCTGGTGGGCCACCGTAGTACGATGTATCCGCTTTTCCGCACAAGCGTGTCAACCGTCTTTGAACCTCCATTATTGCGCACCTGTGTACGCGAGATTATTGGGTTGGGTTGTTGAGCTCGGCAGGGAATGGTGCTGCTATACTACCGCTTCAGCCGCGGCCGCAAGTAATGTGAATTTCGGCAGATGCTGTGCAGCACATGCGCGAAATTCAGTCTTGCTCTTCCGAGGACCCTCATACATCCTTTGGCAGGGAGGCATTCTCTTTTGAGCGCAGTCTTGCTACAAGGATTGAAGCTGCAGGCCAAACGCCCGTGCAAGGCAGTTCGACTTGGCCGCAAGTCTCGTGATTGGTTGAGCCGCACGGGGGCCGCAACCGAACCGCATGGGAGCCGCATCGCAGAGTGGCAGGTTGTCTCAGCACTGAACGTTGTCGACGCCTCCTTCTCGCACAAAGTTAGTTTGTTACCTGGTTGATCGTGTCTTGTTTATGTCAGTGCTACATGATCTTTGCCACCTAGGGTTTCAGATACACACGCCGCTTCAAGTGAGTACAGTGTCGAATACCATTTGCAGATGTCGCTTGGATCGTTCTTCAGGTGGTAGATTGTCGCGAGGGAGGAATGTAGTAGTCGCTGGGGAAAGGTGTCGCAATGGGTTCGGTCTTTGCAGTGGGTAACGTATTCCGTCAAACTACTGCAAGATGACTCTTCTGCTTGTCGCGAGGGTAGGAGCAGAAAAGCCGTCGAATCACCAGAATGAGCGAAAAAACGGGAATTTGGCGAACGGATATTGATTCGCTATACAGGCAAAACGCGATCGCGCATGCACAAGGGTATCTATCCAATGGACGTTAGGTCATAAATTAACACTGCAACACGTTGCAACGAGCTTAGGCCTCAGCCCTCTTGTCAACGGGAACATCGCGCTTCAGGCCGATAAGCTGAAGCATCTCAGTCCAGAAGCCGACAGGAGGAGTGATGAAAGATGCCTCGTAGATGTCAAGGACGGGAGCATCCCATACAAGGTCAACCTCATGAGGCCTGAGCCACCTGGTCTTCTTGAACAGCTTCCAGAAGCCGAAGGTGAGGGGTGCGATGAATGCCATGGTGTAGTAGGTGAAGAGGCCCTCAATCGTGAACTTTCCGGGGAGGAAAGTGGAGTACCCGTAAGCACCGAGAATGCACACCAGTGTAATAAGGGCAATGATTGTGCCATAGGGCTGGAAATATCCGGTGTAGGGAAGGGTCTTGCGGTCGAGACCCTGGGCCTTGCAGGCGCGGTAGAAGCACAGGTAGGTGACACACATGGTGATGAAATTGATCAGACCACCAGCAGTGATGATGTTAAGCAACCAGCCGAGAACTTTAGCGGAGTTGTCTGACAGCTGCAAGAACGACAGGAAGGGAAAAACCATAACGATCAAGAAGCAGTAGATGGGGACTCCGTTCTTAGTGCACTTGCGCAGGAACTTAGGAGCACGGCCTTCAATCGAGAGCGAGTACAGACTGCGGGTGGCACAGTAGGTGTAGGTGTTTCCGGCAGAGAAGATACTGGTGATCAACAGGGCGTTGACGAGATGGGGAAGTCCGTTAATGCCGAGGTTACCCATAGCAATAACGTAGGGAGAAGCAGCAGCACTGCTCTCACCGGAGGTAAGGACATCAACAAGGGTTTTGTCATCGTAGGGGATGACAATTCCGACGCAGAGGGCTCCGAGGATGAAGAAGGCACCGAATCGGAAGTAGACCGTCTTGAAGGCAGTCTTGATGTAGACACGGGGACGCTTGGCCTCGCCGGAGACCATAGAGATGTACTCAGGGCCGACAATGCAGAAAGAGGCAGCCCAGAGAGCACCGAGGAATCCTTCAAAGCGACCGAGGTCACCAGTGGTGTACAGAGTGCCAAAGACACCAGGATCTTTCCAGTAGCGGAAACCGTAAGCATCCTTCTGGGGGTTTCCACCAACCATCTCAAGCGATGTCAGCACTATCCTTTCCTGGAATTTCACGTAGAGCAACTTACCGTAATGAAGGTGAAGGAGTATAGAATGAGGATCAGAATGACTTTGCCGCCAGAGAGCCAGAATTCTGCCTCGCCGTACGCCTTGACAGCCAAGACGTTGCAAGCGGCGTAGAGCACGATGATGGCAGAAATGACAGCTGCGGCCGGGATATCATCTCTCCAGTACTTCAGGACAATGTTGAGTGCAGTGATCTCAAACGGAATCAACAGAGCCTCGTAGAGGAAGAAGTTCCAACCCGACATGAAGCCTGTTTGATAATTAATACGTGGGGAACATCGCATGGGATTGAGTGTGGTGTACCAAAGGCCTCGTCGACCCATTTACCAGCCATTCGAATAAAGCCTCCACTGACGGGCATATAAGTAGCCATCTCGGCCATGGCGTTGTTCACAAGCGCAATAACACAGCAGTATCCAGAGTAAGCGATCAACATTCCGAGAGGACCGCCCTTATTGAGGGCACCGCCGATGCTGACGAACAGCGCAGTTCCAATGGAACCACCGATAGCAATAAGCTGGATCTGACGGTTTCCAAGATGGCGTTGAAGGTCATCGGCGTTGTCAGTTACCGTACCGTGTTGGACATCATCGTTTCCGTTGTAGGTCTCGCGGACGAACTCGCCGGAGTACTTCTTCTCCTCGGTATTCATGGCTGCAAGGGGAATTGTCGCGCAGGCAGAGTTGCTTGGGGTGGAAGTCGCTTAAGGAATTGTTGCTTTGGTATCTGGCAATGTCGCGTGAGGTGAGTGGGCAGTGTCGCTTTGGATGTGGCGCAAGGGAGTCGACGTCAAGTCGAGTAGGCGAAGGGGCCGAAGCAATATAATAGAGTCACACTGGGGGCAGTGGACGTGAAGTGAGCTGTATCGCGCAGTGAAAGTCGCGTAGCACTTTAATCAAACCGCTCCCCTGGGCGAACCACACAGGCTTTATACAAAAAACAGGCGCGGGATATCTCTCCACTCCCCAGCGCCCTGCTGGTGGATCCGGTCGATGGTGAGCGAAGCATGCAACTAGGAGTCGGAAGCGGCTAAGCGTAGCTCTGGGCATACGGAGCGAGCTAGCTGAGCTTGGCGTAGTCAATTCGACCCATGGCGCTGGGCATGGATCGTCGGCAGCGGCACAGAGTTTTCAGAACCCCAGACACGCGAGAGACCCCGCTCGTTGCGTCTCCACGTCGAATCAACGTCGTTACTACAGATGCACCAGAGGTGGCTGTGCCTTAGTCAGACAGTCTGGGCGAAACTTTTGCCTCGATGCAGTACCGCCTGCGAAAACAGCCTATCGTCAAGGTCACAAAAGGCGCCTGGACCAGGTCGTGCGTGGGTCAAGGCCGCAACAGTCCATTGATATTGCTGGGATTCCTCCAGTGAATGTCGACGCTGCAATAGGACATCTCCGATACGCACAAATGGCCGCAATCCTTAATTACTGAAAGTGAGATCTGTTAGGTCGTCGCAATTCACGGCGTTGATGGACCGCCAGGCTTAGCGAAGCCATTTGTCACACCTGACTGCTGACAGGGCTGAAGTCTGCCTCTGGCTGTGCAAACGTACACAAAGCCCCAAACCTCGCATGTTTTGACGGAAAGTGGCCGCCTGATACTTGCTCAGAGACGCGGGCCTTGTGGCGTTCCGATGGGCGCTGTGAAGGTCAAGCCGTGATAACAGTGCCGCATTGACCTTGTTGATATCAAGCGCATCTTTTCGACATTTTCGGACAGCAGATCAGGTGACAACGATGCGCGGCTCAGACAAGACGCCAATGTTCGTGCAAGCAGGCGGAAGCCAAGCAAGAACGACAAGGATGTAACTCGCGACTCGCGTGCCGGGTTTCGTGAAAGTCTCTAAGACAACCCGCGGCTGTGCCGGGGCTATGAAAGCGAGCCATGATGGATGGCAGTTGCGTCATTTGTCTGCCTCGGTCGCTCTTCGTGCATGTGCCTGGATCGCGCCAGTTTGGTCGAATCTCGGTCTATCGTGAAACGGTACGTCGGTGCAGTGAAGAGAAGCCTACGACGAGTCCGGTCGCGAGTCCAACAGGAACCGTTGTTCGCCTGCCCGTTAACATCAAAGTGAGCGAAGTGCTATCGAGCGAATCGCAATACGCGTGGTCTGTTGATTAGCTTTGTTCACATATCGATCGTTTGAGCCTTTGAGGCAAACCGGCTCTGATTGCCCTTCCAATCACGGCGCCTCCGGCGAATCTAACTGGCCAAGCGGCTGGCCTTCGATGCGCAGATTTAGATCAGTTAGCAATTGTGAAAACTCGCGATACGATACATGAAGTGAGGTGGAGAAATCGTGAAGAAGTTCGGGGCAGGTCGTGGTTTTGAGCAAACGGCAGGCGCCCCGGTGTTCGGAAAGGCAACCGTAGCCCAGTAACATTCCGCAAGTCTACTCCGAGGCAGCATCATACGAACAATTCAGCACCTTAATCACCTACTTACATCCTACATGAAGATAATGATATTGATCTGTCTTCAAGGTCATCCAGAACGAACTTTGATCTGCGATACTTACATGTTGACGTAGTCACTGCCGCCTCAGGACAGCACCCTAAGCTTGGATGCTGATTGCACGACTGGTTGGTGGCTTATCTCCAGCTCTCCAGCCTGCAAGCAAGCATCGAGGAGGTTCGCCAATTGCCCTCCATTCAATCTGTTCATACTTTTCTTCACACCGCACCCTGCGTGCGGCTTCTTTCAGTGCTCACGCGAACCCCAGTTCTGAGGCCAGTCCAGTCTGCCGGTGCCGCGACCTTCAGCGCCTCCCGCGTGGATTAACAGCGGTCCCATGCAGCCACGCCTGTGCTTCTCCGCACTTCCGCGCGGGACCCGCGATTGCGCTGCCTGCATTCGGCATGCATTTCGATCTGACATTGAGGCTGACAGGTTCACGAAGCTCCGCAATCAGCTGGTAAAGATAGCTAGATTTGTGCAAGGTGACCAGCCCTGAACAACGCCAAACACGGAGCCGCACCTTGTTATCTATACCCAATAATGTTTCCCGCTTTCCGACGGGCATCTGGTGGCTGTTACCTTCACTGATGCACACGAAGGTGCAGAGCTTATGTACTGTACTGCTAATGAAAGTCGTGTGATCAAGATGCGCCAAAGCCCCTCACCCAGTGGGTGCCCAGTAGCAGCTTCTTATCTTGTGGCTTGACCACAGTCTGGGCATACGGCACAGCGAGACGATCCACGAACATTACTCCTTAGCTCACAGACTTGGCCGCGAGCTTGCATCAACTCAACGCTTCAGTGTGTCGTTATTACCTATGATCTGATCTCTGCCGCGCAGCTAAGATCCAGCCCTACATCATCTCGCGGTACCTTCTAGCTTCTGCCACAACATCATATTCATAGAACCATCGTGTTACCGTCCTCTCATGGCTGTCGAGATTCTCTGGCAGTTCATCATTATAATCCAAGGCTCGTATCTTCGCGGTCAATTCCTCGATTGGTTTAGGGAAATTGATGGTGATGAGTTGAATTGCCTTCGCTCGTGGTAACCTGAATGACTCCCACTGCGTGAGGGTGGCTGGTATATCAAGAAGTGTCGAAGATTGAGCGGAGTCAGAGAAGAATACGCCGAGTGAAGCGGCATCCTCTGCTGCCGCTGAGGATCCTTGTCCATGATGAGGCAAATGAGGATGACAAGCATCTCCGATTGCGACCGCTCTCCCATTGACGCACGACGCTAAGGGTTCTCGACAGCAAATCGTCCAAAGCAGCGGAGTAGCTGCGAGCTCGCACAGCTTCTTCACCACCGGGTGAAACAATTCGGTCAATTTCCTCAACTCTGCTTTCGAACCTTCGACCGACCATTTCCCGATTGCGTCCATGTTGGTCCCCAAAGCAGGGTGCAGAAGCAGGCAGTAGAACGAATTGCCCTCGTCCGATTCTGTCACGAGAAAGTAGATCCTTTTCTCAGGAATTTGGTAGTACGTGAATCCCTCGTCCTCATCCTCGTAGATAGCGCGGAGATCATGATCAGCCATGATCTTCTCGCGTGGGACCATGAAGCGATATGCCGTGCGCCCAGCTTGGAGGGGCGGCGTAGTATTCTTGGTGATGATATCGATGAGTTTGCTGTGCACTCCATCTGCTACAATGACTAAGTCGCTGCACACCTCTTCGCCATCCAGCAATGTCAACCTTCCCTCCTCGCAATTGAGAGTAACCGCTTCTTGACCCAAGTGGATCTCGATTGGTATAGTCCCATCAGGAGTTGCAGTCGTGACATCCAGCAGGCCTTCGTGCAGCGCCTGCCTCCGCATCAATAACCAATCATAGCCGAACTCCTCGCGGTTGTACTTGAAGTCAATGTGGTGCATTTGTTTCATGGTTGCGCCGTGGATAATCCTTTCCTGCAAAGCAAGCCCTGCTTTGGCCTTTTTGAAATCGAATCCCCAGCTGTCGATAATGCGGAGGATGTTTGCACCTGTTGAGATCGCATTGGACAGCGGCAAGGTCGTGCTGGTGAAAGCTGATGCATACTTCTCATATACCGTAACAGCATGTCCTGCATTTCGTAGGGCTATAGCCGCAGATAGACCACCTGTGTGATGTCAGATCATTACCTGCCTTTGTAACTGCATGTGTGAGCGTACCTATACCTGCGCCTACTACAGCGACCTTTAGCGGACGACTGGATTGCGGCATTGAGTAGAGACAGACAGTGATCTAGCATCCAAGCGCTGAGAGAAGTGTAAGACAGCTTGATACCTGTGAAGTCAATCAGTCAGATGAACCCCTCATGTGGGTATGCCAGGATGCCGGAAGATGTGCGCGCATCCCTATACTGTCACTCATCAACCTCCGCTGTCGCTGCACTTCCATACTGCAGCGCACACTCTTCTCACAATAGCTCCAATAATTGTGATGATCCGTTGTGTAATCAGATTCCAAGAACTTGACTTTAAAGCAGTGTGCGACTTGCTGAAGAAAGAGGTGGCAACCTGCGCATGCGTTCTACGGCAGCCCCACCTGCCCCTCTCGAACTCAACACCTCCGAGCACGTCCGGCAACGACACGCAGCGTTAACTTTGCTGAACACCTATCACGACCTTCATCCTAGCGCCAATCTATCTGAGCTGCACTTCGAAGTCTTGCCGCTGTTGTGCTCTCGACTCACATTTCACACCTGACCAAACGCATCAGCACACGTACCAGGTCACACGGATGTCTATCGTATCACTAGCATCAAGTATAAGACTTCACCAGCTCCAAAGCTTGAAAATACCTCAAATCTCGTGCTCTTTTCCGCTCACATCTTCATCTTCATCAACTAATAGCCATTCGAAATGTGTCGCTGGTTCGCCTACATCTCACCTACGGAGCCGTGTCTCTTGTCGGACGTCCTAATAACGCCTGCCAACAGCATCAGCAAGCAATGTTCCGAGCACTATCTCCCAAAATTACTGCCTCACGGAGACGAGAAAGAACTTGATCATACCTCGGATGAGCTTTTGCGGATGAGGAACTCCTTGCTGAACATGGATGGATTGGGAGTTGCCTGTACGTGCGCGAATTTGTGCTTGGTTGTCTGGATTCGTATCACATAGCAGCACTCTTGTCCGCTACATACTGACTTGCTGCGTGATATTAGGGTACACAGAAGCATCCTCGTCATACGTTAAGCATGTAACTGGTCCTCGTCCGGCGCTGTACAAGTCCCAAAGCCCCCCAATCAACGACTTCAACTTCAAATCCCTATGCGAGAATACCGAAACTCACTGCGTCTTTGCTCACATCCGAGCAAGCAGCGGCAGCGTCGTCACCCAGGTCAACTCCCATCCCTTTGTCTTCGGCCGTCACGCCTTTATGCACAACGGCGTCATCTCTAATTTCTCTGCCATCAGACGTGACCTTACAGACCTCCTTTCCTTCGACGCATACTGCAACATATTCGGTTCTACAGATTCAGAGCATGCCGCAGCACTCTACATCACGAATCTAACCAAACACGGCGACAAGTCAACATGGGAGAAGCCCTACTCGCTCAAAGAGATGTATGCTGCCATGCATAAGACAGTACTGCAGATCCTGAAATTGCAGCACGACAGGCTTGGTGCAGCTAATACACCCAACTCACTCAATCTCTGTACTACAGATGGAACGAAAATGCTCGCCATTCGCTTCCGAAATCACGCCACTGAGCAGCCACCCAGTCTATATTGGTCTGAATTTGCAGGCCGCACTCTCAACACGAAGTATCCGGGTCACCCTGATAGTGATAAGCTCATCAATGAAGAGGCAGTGCTGTCACAAGGGGAGAAGATCGGCAAGCACACGATTATCGCTAGTGAGCCAACAACATATGACGAGCATGAGTGGCACCTTATCAGAGCGAACCATGCGTTGTTGGTTGATGAGGATGGTGAAGAGAGGGAGATGAAGCTTGAGTATGATCCAGATTTGAACGCTGCTGATCCGAAGTTCGATCAGAAGAAGTGAGTACGAGAGGACTGGGACACTGAAGTATACTCGTCATTTCTGGATAGCAATTCCCAAGCTTTGAGATGAGATTTGTAGGTGGTTTGCAGCATTCAATAGTCATGTTGAGATCTAATTTATCATTATCATAAAATAAGATCCTGATCCTCAACTCCGTTCTCAACTGACATGAAGCTGGTCAAATGCAGAGCAAGCACTTCTCAATGGGGTGTTCACACAAAACCTCATCAAACAAACTTTGCAAGGCAGTTGTATTGATCGCTAGCAACCGCGACGCATTGTCTATTTATACGCTCCCGCACCACTTCGATCCAACACTCCCATCCCATCCAGGGTAACACCACTCCCCTTCCGGTCCATCGCCCTCTCAGGTGGCGCCAACCCCATCTTTTCCTTCGCCTCAAACTGTCGTTCTAGCTCAGCCTCGCGCCTTGCAATCTCAACCTGCTTAACACGCTCCCGGCGTGCCTTTGCCTGCAACTCTCCAAAAGGATCAAAGCGCTCACTCTCAGGGTCTTTGAACGGGTTCTTAATCCAGCTCCCACGGTCAGTAAGCGTGGTAGAGCGCGGGCGACCTGCAAGGACGTCGTATGCCTTGTTTAGGGGTGGATCCCTGAAAGGATTGGGTGTGGGCTGGGGCTTGGGGATGGAGCCGTCGCTGGTGGAAACAGTTTCTGGACGGACGTAGGTACCGCGTCCGAAGAGCGTGTTGCTCCGCTCGGATACCTGCGTCATGTGTGGAGCCGAGGACTTGGTGTGCGCGGCTTCGGGCGCGCGCAGAGCGGCGTAGTTGGCTGCGTCGCGCTCGAGTTCTGCTTCCACCTTCTCGTTGCGGCGGCGCCGGCGGCGCTTGCAGTAGAGCAGAACGCATACTGCGAGTGCTATTGCGCCTGAGTATAGTTAGTAGCTGGATTGTGCATGCTGTTTTGCGTAGGACGTACCGATAATGCTTAAGGTGATGGCGGCTGCTTCAGCACCTTTGCTCATCAACGTGGGCTCCGGTCGTGTTCGTCGAGGAGGGTCTTCTTCTCCGACAGGCACACCACTGATAGTGGGGGCCTTTGTTGACACTACTGAAATTGTGCTGGAAGGCTGTGTTGGACGAGCAATCTTGGTTGAGAAGACTTGCGAAGACGTGGAGCTAGAGGACGCAGAAGACTTGGGAGACATGGGCGAGTTCGGGGATTTCGGAGAATCTGGAGATTTAGGGGAATCCGGCGATGCGGTGGAGCTTGGCCGGAGTGACGTGACGATTGTTGTTGTCGTAATTGAATCTGTAACTTGTGGTGGTTGTGGTGCAATAGCGCCGATGCCTTCGGTTGTAGGCGCAAGCGTAAATGCTGCTGGAGGGGACGAAGTAGTAGTAGTGGAGGTTTTACGGCTTGTGGTGCTCGAAGATGGTTGAGCAGAAGCTTGACTCGGAGCTCGGCTTGATTGCTGAGTTGAGATCTGAGTTGAAGTCTGACTAGGCGGTGTGGAAGAAGGCTTAGAACTCGTCGCGGGCAACGATGTGGTACTGGCAGCCGACGTGGAGATCGATGTCAACGTTGGCGGTGCTTGGCTGGATGTACCCGACGAGGTACTTCCTTGGGGAGACGGTGGTTCATCATCCTCAGAGTCGGAGCTGTCAGATGAAGACGAACCTCCTGCAGTTGAAGGGCTGCTTTCAGGTGAGTCTGGGCTCTCCGGGCCTTCTCCTCCTTCACTGCCTGGACCGACCGCACCTAGACCAGCTTCCTGCCGCTTCGCTTGCGTGGCGAAGATCTTGATGGGATTCGGACGTCGAAGCTGATAACGGGCCATGGTGGGACAATACAAAAGTTGTATTAATAAGTTAAACACGCAGGTAGCACGACAAGTCAATGTGTGCTAGTACAAGGAAAGTCTCTAGGACGACAAACAAAGAAAAACCCGATCAACGGTGGAAGAAATTATGGCCTGATGTTGACGAAAGGATGTGCTCTCCAGCTCAGGCGAGAACGGAAGGGAGGAGAAAGGGTCAACAGACCTGGGGCTGCCAATGCTTTAGACGGGCTTGACAGCTTGGGGGTTTGCCGCTCGGGTCTACTCCTCCCTCACGCATTGTCTCCAGCCCCCGTACTGTTGGATAGTGCCGTTATCAAACAACGATCCGGAGTGGCAAGCTGCGAAACGATCCCTCGAGCTTGGAGCCAAGATCGACATCTTTGAAACCAAATTGCAAGGCCAACAACCAGGCAAGACAATTGCCGTGAGAGCAAAAGACAAGGACGCGCGGGAACCATGTGTGATTGTGTGCAGCATCGCGTCCGAAGACTTGCACCGGGCTGCTGATCGGTTGTGGTTGGGTGCGTTGGTAATCCGAAACGACTAGGGGTAACTTGAAGCGAAGATGAGGCACAACGACCTTCACAACACTTTCGGATAATAGAGCAGCGGGAACATGGCCGCAGCTATGCAAGAACCGTAGGATGTGGCTAGTAACGCGTAAGGGGTGCCACTTTCCGCGATGTCGGTCGCTTCATCTCTAAGAGGTGCCGACGGGAAGACTCGACGCGTCGGCATGAAGTCAATGTTGGCTAACCGACTATGCGCATTAGTGCATGACATCCAGAACTTTGACGAGAGATGCACGATAATGACAGCTTCTGTCAAGTCTGAACGACGAGCTGACGATGATGTTCATGCCAGGAGATGCACAGCTCCACATGCCCGCAACCACAGTTCACCGAGGCCGTGCACACGCTAACCGAATTAGACCCAGACACGGGGTTCGCACACTGCACATATTCGCACTTGTGCCGCAGGAAATTTCACAACCCCAGGCATATTCGTCAATCGGAATCATTGTGCCGCGAACATCATACATCCTTCCGTCTCGCTCAGCCACACATTCCGTTTTGATCATGGACATAATCAAGCCCTACGAGGGTACACTACAGTGATGAATCGTCCCTGTGGGCAAGCAGTATAAAGCATTGGTCTACTGTTATAGTATGTGGAGAGTCGAGATTTTGAATTTATATATCTGTTCTACGTCATACCTGCCTCAAGTTGGTATCTGCCTGTCAAGGCTCTGACCAAGACTCATCTCATAGTACAATCCGCGTTTCGCCAACAAGTCCATGTGTGTTCCGCTCTCAGCTATTCTCCCTCTTGCAAACAAAATGATGCAATCAGCATCTTTGATAGTGCTCAGACGATGAGCAACCGCGATAGTGGTACGGCCGCTCTTGGCCTTCTCAAGCGCAGCTTGTACGATCCTTTCAGATTCTGTGTCAAGCGCAGATGTCGCTTCGTCTAACAATAGTAGGCGCGGCTCACGAATGAGCGCCCGTGCGATGGCAATGCGCTGGCGCTGGCCACCAGAGAGCTGCGTACCTCGATTACCACACAGTGTTCCGTACCCCTCGGGTAATGACGTGACGAAGTCATGGATGTTCGACTGCTTTGCCGCAGACTCCACTTGAGCGTCAGTGACTTCCGTCTCGACACCCATGGCGATATTATCACGGATCGAGCCCTGATATAGAACAGGTTCCTGCTGGACCAAGGCAATGTCTCTCCGATATTTGCGAGGACACATTTCAGGAACCGCAGTACCGTCACATACCAAACGTCCGGACACTGGATCGTAGAACCGTTCAAGCAGCGAGATCATGGTTGATTTACCACAGCCACTCGCACCGACAAAAGCAATGAACTGACCGGGTCGAACCTTCCGTTGTCAGTGGTGGAGTTGACAACCTTTGCTAAAGACTTACATCAACGTCCACGCCCTCAAGCACCTTCGAGTCGGGTCGAGATTCGTAGGCAAAGGCGATATCCTGTGCGTCGATGTGCGTTGGGCCTTTGTTGCTGCCATCATCGAAGGGCGGTTTCGACTCGTCTTCTTGCACTGCTGGCTGCAGTCGTCGCAACCAAAAGATATAATTGGCAGCAGTCGTTGTCTTGGTTAGACTGGTGGTATAAGAGAAGAATGCAGCAGCAGCTTCGCCTGAGAAGATGACCGCGATAAATACAGTAAAGAACTGCGTCGTCGTGTACTCGTAGTAGCTGATCAAACGACCGCCGTACCAGAAGCCAAGTGCCATAGCTAGAAACGACACTGATTGCGAGATGGAATACCAGAACATGGTCCAGACAAGTGCTTTCGTCGATCGCAAAGCAACGCCATTCAATCGTTCCTGGTATTGATTGAGGATATACTTCTCGAGCGCCAGACTTGACACTGTCCGTATGGCAGAAACCGCCTCAGCAGCCAGGGCTGCACTGCTGGCGAACCGATTGCCAGTCTCTTCTTCAAGTTTGAACTCGAGCCTGATTCGAACGTAACCAGCTGAGACTAGTGGCGGCAAAGCTGTAAATCTTCGTCAGTCGTTGAACCTCACAAGGTAGTGATCTACAGACCGCCGAATACTACCACCAGTCCAAGCTTCCAACCCACTGCGATAGCTAGTATAGAGCTCGATACAACGTTGACAACATTGATTAGAATTAGCATAATGTTGAAACCCATGGTTTCCAGTATATTGGTCGGGTACGACGAGAGATTCGAAGCCAGCGCACCACTTGCATTGGCAGGATCATCGAAGAAGGCCATGTCCTGTTTCAAGACCAGGTCGAAGATCTCGCGTCGGTATTTCCTTGAAACATGCTGCATCGATGTTAGTCAGGTTGTTGCCACTCACTTGGGCCACTTACCTGAGCGACGATGTTGCTCGCCCACCCTACGGCGGCATACGCAAAGAGATTACCAAGAGCAACAACGAAGAACATCAGCGAGTAGAAGTCGCCTTGTTCTATACCACGGTTCGGAACTAGTTGGAAAGCTTCCACCACTCGAGAGAAGAGAATTGCTTGGGCAGGGAATGTCGCGCCTCCAACAAGGGTCGCTAGTAGTAGAACAAAGAACCAGAAGTTAAGATTCTTCTGCTCTCGAAAGATGATCCAAACGCAGTGGATGAGATTGTAGTGGATACCATCCTTTGCTCGCTCTTTCCCGGCATGTTGGACGCCTGACGCCTGTGTTTGAGTTCGAACAAGCTCCATTCTGTTGACCTTCTCTTGGGGTACCTCGCCATTCTCTGACTTAGCTGCAGCATTACCCAGATCTTGTGCCCTCACAAGACGGGAGTACGCGCCATTGCGAGCCAGCAGGTCATCGTGGGTGCCTTGCTCAATCACAGCCCCGTTCGCCATGACAGCTATGTTGTCTGCATTGCGAATTGTCGACAATTTGTGCGCAATGACAATTGTGGTTCGGTCTCTCGATACGCGGTCGAGCGCTTGCTGAACGATCTTCTCGGAATTAGGGTCCAGGGCACTTGTTGCTTCATCAAGAAGTAGCACTCTAGGCTCAGAGACTATGCTGCGTGCTATTGCAAGTCTCTGCTTCTGTCCACCAGAAAGGTTCATTGCGCGCTCACCAAGCTGAGTGTCGTAGCCTTTTGGTAGACACTCAATGAACTCGTCAGCATATGCGTCTTTGCATGCCTTCTCCACCAAGGCACGCTGTTCAGCGGCGGGCAGATCAGCCTTTGGTGTTCCGAAAAGGCCATATGCGACGTTATCATAGACTGTTCCTGCAAACAGTACGGGCTCTTGCTGGACCAGTCTAACGTTCGTCCGTAACCAGTGCA
This sequence comes from Didymellaceae sp. YAFEF048, assembly GCA_032595095.1. Lineage (NCBI taxonomy): Eukaryota > Fungi > Ascomycota > Dothideomycetes > Pleosporales > Didymellaceae > Didymellaceae sp. YAFEF048. The sequence continues at coordinate 150,463 of JAVISA010000025.1, read as the reverse complement.
GATTGAGCTCTCTGATGTCGGTTCCATCGAGATAAATTGTACCACTTGGCTGATCGTACCAGCGTTCCAGAAGACCGATGATGGTGGACTTGCCAGATCCACTGGCGCCGACCAACGCAGTCGTCTTGTTTGCAGGTGCTGACAGCTGCAGACCTTTCAAGACGGTAATGTCAGGCCTGGCGGGGTAGGCGAAGCTGACATCCTCGATTCGTATGTCGCCAGTACAAGTTGACGGAGTCAAACCTTCATCATTGAGCGGGTCAATCTCAGATTTCCTATCAATAGTTCTGAAGATTTCTTCCGCTGAAGATGAAGCCTTGGTGAAAGCCAGGATCTGGGGTGCAATCTGGGTCATAGCTGTTGCAGCTACAATGACAGCAAGGATGACAACGAATCTAGAAGGAATCAGCCAAGACCTGGAAAAAAGAGCTTGGTCTCTTACACATCGCCAGAGTCAGCTATCTCGCCGCTGTGATAGCGACGAATGCCTTGCCAAAAGGCCAAAGCATATCCACAATAGATGCAGAAGAACTCAACAGAAAACATAACCGAGTAGTTTGGTGACTTCCTCATACCAACGTCCATTGCGTCGCCCAAGAGTTTGTCATATCTCGCGGACATAAGCGGATTGAGCCAATAAGAGTGCACCGTACGTACAGTCGAGAAAACTTCTTCTGCAATCAGCCCGGCTCTCGAATATATGGGTAGCAGCTCTGCCTCATTCTTTGTATCAATACCGACGCAGATCCCGGTGACGACCAAAATTGTGGGTACAATCGCTATGGTGATCAGGGTGAGCTTCCATGAGATAACGAATGCAACTATGAATGCGGTAACGAATGTCGACGCGGCTTGTACAGTCAATGTCAGCTTTTCCGAAATTCCGTTGTTGACATTGTTTCCATTAGTTGTGGCCTGGACCGTGACGGAAGCAGCAGCATCTGAGTCAAAGTAGGCGATGTTTTGCCTGAGTATATGCTTGATGAAGTCGATTCGCAGTGCTTTAGTCGTACGGATCGCAGAGACAGAGATCAGTACCTGAAGATATCAGTGGTGCGACAGCCGGACTGAGTAGCTGTGCTTACGGAGTGGATATAGACGCAAGCAAATTTACCAATAAACAAGTATACAAAGTAGAGACTATATGGTGTAAGTATAAACTATAAACGCCGCATCCAGGCTTCTTACGTATATTTGTTGACCTGAGAACGATATTCTTCTGGAGAAACATCGCCAAGAGCAAACCCATTGAACGCAGTAACGAATTTACCGAATACCAAGTCCATAAGCGGTAGGAGAGTGCCGGCGGCAATAGCAGCGACTACGGCAATCGCATTCAAGAGCCAACTTGTCTTGTCTGCATATCTGAACACTCGCTATCATATATCAGATCGAGTTGCGAGTCTCATGCTGGAGGCTTACGAAGTACGGACCCATGCCACCTGCGGGTTCGTCTTGCTGCGCAACGTCATGCTGTGAGACGTCGCTGCGCTTCTCCTGTTCACTGTCACGTTTTGGCGACGACATTTCTGTTGTTGCTTTTGACGAAATCCGGGATGTTAATACGTCTACCCCATCGAATTGAAGACCTGGAAGCAAGGTAAGTCATTCGCCCCTTGTGCAGCTCGCGAGGCTTCCGCGGACACCGAAGTTGTGTCCGTATTTCCACCCGCGCGCATCTTGGCTAAAGTGGCAGAACCAGACGCCGAGCTGGCATTTCAGGGCTGATTACAGCAAGCGTCAGCGGACGAAGACAAGGGCGGAGTCCCAAGGTTGTTGCAGACAGCCCTGCCCAGGTAGCATTTAGATGATCACGTGACGGTGAATTGCAAGGTGCAGTGCGTAAGTAGGGATCTGTGGTCAGTGCTGATCAAGTCGCCGTTGGGAGCCGCAACACAAGCCTATCATCATTCTAAAGTTATTGTGTTTTTGATACCGGGCGCAAAACATATGGTTATCGAACATGGTGCGCACGTGATGACTGATGACGCACTTGACTTCCGCTCTGGGGCTGCCCTTGCCATCAACCTGGTCAAGTTCGGTAAGAGACGCTCGCCAAGTCCATCTCAGCATGACAAGTAGCTACATCTACTAACTATGGGGGTAGCGATTCACCCTCAATGTTGCCAGGACTTCTGAATAGCCTGTGATTGACTGATCTTAGATACACCGGAAGCCCGGAAGTCCGGAAGTCCGCAACGCCGCTTAGACGCGTGCAGGTCACCCATCGCCACACCCAGCCCTCGCGTGCCGCGTGAGTAGTCCACCCAAGATGAGTGAGGAAATGGATATAGACGGATCGAGTTCGAAGCGTGCGGTAGGTGGAAATTAACCTCGCTGCGACACTCCCTGACAGTTTCGTCAGTGCGACTCATGCAGAACGCGAAAAATACGTTGCGACCGAGCCGTACCATGCGCGAATTGCAAAGCAAGCAAACTGAGTAAGTGCAGAATTCGAACATTCGAGAATACAGGAGTCCGTGTCATGCGTGCTCTGCGCACCATATTCTCCTGGCCGAGTCATCTTCATGTACTGCAAGCGTTTTGCGTCGCGCCGCAATTAGGCAGTACCTTTGCACTGCAACACAAGATGTAGAACCACTTCCTTCCGCCTATCACACACTACTACTGTCTGCAAGGCACTCATACTGACCCTTCAAGCTTGCATCACAACAGCACCTGTGCAGAAGGCTGTTAGGCAAAGAGTTCACATTTCTGAAGAGTAGTAAGTCGCGCTCCACATGTCACCTGCTTACGTGATCATTCTAAACGAAGTAGCGAAAAGAAGATAGATCGCATAGAAGAGAGGTTGTTTGGAATTGAGAATGTTCTTGCTAAGCTCGCCTCGAAGTTGGGTGACTTGGACCTGCAGACTGATTCGACTGGACGGAGCAGTCAGTCCCGACCCAGTCGAGTAGGAAGTCGAGTAGGCTCAGGGAAGAGTCCCACATTGACGACCGAGACCACCAGTCCGGCACCTTTTGAGGGGGAAACAGCCATCAACAGCCAGTCTGGCTATGCTCGTGAATTACTTGCCAAGGTTGTCGGCAACACGCCATCGATCGGTCACAACGAAGAGGTCAAAGCCGCCCTGAGTGCATTGGGCGATATTGTGACACGGCAAGGGCACGCCACTGTATCTACTACAGGCACCACAAGTTCTCTGATCAATCGTGCACTCTCAGATGTTGATCCTGCAAAATTGGATCGACCACCTTGGCCTGCGGTCAAGGAGATGCTCAAAAGAGCTTTGAGTAGGCCGTGCATCCGAAGTTGTTCGAAACTGTCCGCTAACACAGTCAGAGTATCCGACTATGGCATTTGCCGTCATATTCCCTTTCCTCAAGATGCGCAACCTGTTTGAAATTTTCGAGGACGCCTTTCATGACCCAGCAGGCTGCGGTGCACCACGACGCATACTAGCGTATGGAGTTGCGTACAACCTCTCTTTTGAGTTCTCAGCTATGCCTTGGTATACCGACATCGATAAGACAAACCTACGTCGGTAAGTAAGCATTAAATCTCGCCAAATACCAGTAATTCTAACACGATTTAGATATGCCATGATGTGTAGGTGATCGAGCTTTAGCAGTACGTGTAATACGCTGACGATAACTAAATAGGCAAACACCACCTGGAAGTCGCCATCAGTCAACTTGACGTTTTCATACCTGCGAGCTACGAAAATGTGATGGCTCTCGTTCTCGGCGCCGCTTGCGCGGTAGAGATGTGTAAACCCTCGCTTGCGTGGGTTCTGACCACCATGGCAGCCGCTCAGAGTCAGGAGCTGGGCTACCATCGATACCAGACACTTCTTAATGACGACACAGAGGAGCGGAACTCAAAGGTCCATCTGTTCTGGATGATCTATATGTTCGATAAACAGCTCTCGCTACGTCTAGGTCGTGCCAGCGTCATTCAAGATTGGGACATAGCTTTACCACTAATTACTTCGACACCCACGCCTGCAGCAATGGCACTTGGAGCGAGTGAGATGATGACATACTGGATCAAAGTCGCTAAGGTACAAGGACAAACATACGAGAAGCTGTTTAGTCCTGCTGCTTTTTTGAGGTCACAGGAAGATCGAACCCGAACAGCCATTGAGCTGGTCGACACCATGAATCAGGCATGGTACGATCGTGGTGATGCAAGTATGATGAACTTTACACCTGTGGCGTCAAATGGAGAGCCAGCGAAGCGAAAGGCGTTCTCTGCTGCAAGCCCTAATGATACCGAGGTGCCGTCCAAACGCAAGCGATCTGTGTGGCAGCAGTCTGCTGGGAATTCCATGCCGCCAGATGAATACATTCAGGGTATGAAGTTGTATCCAAATTTTTATGATATTGACTAAATTTAGCAGGCTCATTTGACAAGGTTGAAGACGTATTCTTCCACTCGAACGTCGTCATGCATTATTCAACGTGTGCGCTCATTCAGCGGGCCGTCACTTCTGACAACGTCACGTTTACTCAAGAGTGCCTGGAGTATTCAAGGGCGGCTTTGATCGCACATGAGAGATGCAACGCCCAATTTAACACTGGTGGTAATGAGGAGCTGTGGTCAGGATATATCCATTGGTCGATCCTACAGGTAAGCCCACTCTGACCTGCTAAAAGACACACAGCGGCTTACAAACTCAACAGGCACCTTTCACACCGTACGAGTCTACAGCTCTGACATCCACTTTAGCTGCTGACGTGATCATAGGTTCATCGTTGTCTTTTGTAACGCCATTCAGAAGTCGGACACCAAAGACCTCCACTCACTCCAGCAATTTGTTGCCAGTCTTGAGTCGTGCCGTACAATATCTGAAGGCGCAAACAAATTATACAAGATGTGTCACCTCTTCCTCCAGGTCGCAAAGATCTACATCCAGGCCAAGAGAAACGACACAAGAAGTCAACCACAGACCGTGTCGCAGCCTGTAACAAACAACTTCTATACCACCGCAGACGGGACACAGCTGGATATCAGTACCGTCACACAGTTTGACCCGTACCTGAGCGCTCTCGGTCTCGTGCCCAATTCAGCCTGGCCAATGGCCGGCTATACGGATACACCTGAAATGACCACGGCAATGGATTCCTTTGCCAACATGCAGCCTCCAGCAAGCACGCAAGGAGCTGATGCATTTGGATTTGGATTTACACCGAATGGCCTGCCTCAAAACTCGATCCAAGACTGGTTCTCTGGATCACGCTACCTGATGAATCTGATGGAAGCCGGCGACGACATGCAGATGCCGGACTTGAACGACTTCGACATTCAGCTATGAGTGACAGGCTGTTAGGTGGTCGCATCACCGGCTACGATCGAATATGCAATTCAGCCACATGGGTTCAACAAGGTCTCTGCGCCTGCTGAACTAGAAGAGTTCATGGCGAAAGTTAGTTATAGAAGAGCTCGTCGCAACCCATGAGACACATCACACATCCGTAGTAGTGCTGTGTAGCTGCTCATAGACTTGTGAGGCCTAACATAGGCGGACATTCTTAAATCTGCACCGCCGGACCAGAACCATTCCAAAAGCTGCGTTCGGGCTTCCCAATACCCCAAACTATCTCAACCTTGCGTACTGTATGCAGCAGGTCATGCTGACAAGATAGTTTGAAGGATTCCATGAATACATCATCACGATATTTGCTCACTACGAACCTTCCCGACCAGCAGATTCACGGCGAGTGACCGACGCGACGTGACGTGGGGCGCATTTGGTAGATCGGTAACACTGGACAGGTGTCTTGGAACTGACCATTAAGCTGCAGCATGGAGCTCAAGGATTCCAGCCTCGTCAACCCGCTCTACTCCTGATTGGCGGATGCTTATATGCGGTCTTGCTCATGCATTCTCTAGTCCTATTGACATGCACTTACTCGCAGATGTCGTTCCGAAGACCTGTATAAATTCGGTCAGTCATTGCGAGGTTGTCAGGCAGCACTGAATCCAGCAAGCTTCAATCATCATGATATTCAAGAGTCTGCTACTGCTTTCCCTCCCAGCAGCCATCCTCGCTGCGAACACAACTTCGAGATGCCAGGCTAGCGCACTCCCTACACCGAATCTGTTCGGTGCATCAGTCCTGACCATTGATGCTGTCGACTCAACACTTCCTTCCACAGGTACCGAATTTTGCAACATCACGCTAACCTACACGCACCCTGGCCAAAACGACATTATCAAAGTATGGCTCGGACTTCCCTACACATGGAATGGCAGGTTCCTGGGCATAGGAGGAGGCGCCTATGTCACTGGACTTCTAGCCGAGATGCCCAGACCCATATCACAAGGCTATGCCGCCGTGGCCACAGACGGAGGGCATGATGGGCAAGGTCAGACTGTTGACAAGTGGGCGCTCTTGAGTCCGGGCAACGTCGACTTATACGCATTGCAGAACTTTGCGCATGTAGCCCTCAACGACATGACTGTTCTCGGCAAGCAATTGACAGAAGCGTTTTATGAGAAAGCCATCATGAAGTCGTATTGGTCTGGCTGCTCGACAGGAGGGAGACAGGGCGTGATGATGGCACAACGGTATCCAGATGCTTACGATGGTATCCTGGCTGCGGCACCTGCCACCAATTGGGGTAAAGTTGTCCCTTCTATGTTCTGGCCTCAGTGGGTCATGAAAGATATTGGGTATTTCCCTCCACAATGCGAACTCGACGCCATCACCGCTGCAGCGATCAGCGCATGCGACGAGCTCGACGGACTTAAAGACAACATTATCGGCCTGACAGGTCTCTGCACCTTCGATCCCAGTACTGTCGTCGGCAAACCATTCCACTGTGGCAACATAACGGGAGCCATTTCCAAGGCAGCCGCAACAATCGCAAAGGCTGCTTGGGAAGGACCCGTGAGTGCAAAGGGCGAGCCCCAATGGCCTGGCATCAACATTGGCGCGCCGCTGGTCAAGCTCGCAGGAACCAAATGCGATTCGAACGGCAAGAACTGCACCGGTGCACCCTTCGTTCCATCAACAGACTGGCTCAAAAACTTCGTCCAGCGCGACTCCGCCTTCGACCCATACAGCTATACACACGAGCAATGGGATGCGGCCTTCCACGCTTCGGTGCAGCGTTACGATTCCATCATCGGCACCAGCGATCCCGATCTGTCTGAGTTCAAAGACGCCGGCGGTAAGATGATTACCTGGCAAGGCATGTTTGATGAGAGAGTTGCCTTTAACAGCACGGTGAAATACTACGAAAGCGTGCTCGCGCTGGACGCAAACGCGACGGATTTTTACCGCTTCTATGCTGCGCCGGGTGTAGAGCACTGTAAGGAAGGGTTAGGTGCTCAGCCGGAGGATCCGCTGGCGGAGCTGGTGAACTGGGTGGAGGGTGGCGTTGTGCCTGAGACGCTGGCGGCTAATCGCACGGTTGATGGTGAGGTTTGGGAGCAGGATCTATGCTTGTACCCGTTGTCGTCGATTTACAAGGGAGGTGATCCAGCTCTGGCAGCGTCGTATCGGTGTGAGTGAGTGCGGGTTATGATGTGGCTAGGAGGGTGTGGGGAATTGAACTATACACTGCTTTTGTGCGGCGATGTTTTGGCTTTCAGATCTCATCAACGTATTCGACATCAGTTTCCAGCACAACGAAGACTCGATCCAAAACATATCAGTCTTCGAAGCTTACCACACAATTGACGTGACCCTCACTACCGAAGTGTAATCCGCACCCAGAAGTCCTTGACCAACCAAACACCCTGCGTTCGTCAGCAATCAATCAAACACATGAAGACACATACTGACCGCATTTGTAATTCTGGCAGGCTTCTCAGCATTCACAACCTCAAACTCAAACACCCTGAATAGCTCCACAAAGATTTTATTGAACTCCATCAACGCCACCGACTTCCCCAAGCACTGGTACTTCCCAGAATGAAAGATTAGGTCAACCGCGCTATTCATCTTTCCCAGCTTCTCCGAATCAGCTTCCATCCACCGCTCTGGGCGGAACATCTCCGCGTCGTCGCCAAAGATCTGCTTCGAGTGCAAGAAGCTCAAGTGCGAGACACCGATCTGCGTTCCGTAGGGTAGTGGGACGCCGTTGAAGTTGTCGCCCCACGGCTCGTTGACGGTCTTGAAGAATGCGCCGCCAGCTGGCGACCGGATGCGCAGGCCTTCTTTGATGACGGCTTGGAGGTAGGGCAGACGACGGGCTTGAGCATCTGTGATGGGGGATGAGATGGTGCCGTTTGATAGGTTGGAATCGATCTCTGCTTGCAGTTTGCGGTAGACAGACGGGCTGGTGGTGACGTGCAGCATTACTGTTTTGAGGGCGGTGGCGGTGGTGTCAGTGCCGGCGACTACTTGTAGGAGGGCTTCGCCAGAAACTTCTTTCTGGCTCAGGCCATGACGGATGAAGGAGCCGAGCATGTCGGGCTGGGAGGTGGCGCCTGGTGCGAAGCGACCGGCTACGACGCGTTTGGAGAAGCTGGAATCTGGTCAGCTATTTGGACTCCGATGCAACGCGGCGCATACCCTATGAGAGCCCCAAATCCGCCCTTGTCCATCTCAGATGGCAGGAAGCGCCTCAATAGCGGAGAGTGGAAAAGATTCGCAAGCCACGGCAGATTGCCTAGAGCTGCGAGAACCGGCATTGAAGCGTCCATGGCCTCTACGTAGTCGTACGGATCCGCATCTTGCTCCAAATAACCAAGAGGCTTTCCAAAGGCGAGATCGCTGATGACGTCGAGAGTGAAATACTGCAGCTTCTGCGCAAGATCCACTGGACGGTAATCCTTGTTGCTTGACACGTATTTCGACTTGATGAGCGCGATAAGGTTCTGCACCTGTGACTCGATGGTTTTCTCCATCGACTCGTTTTCTTTGCCTGAGTACTGTTGATAGACTATCAGTCTTCTTATCCGATTTCAGCAAGGTGAATCTCACCCCGGCAGTCATTTTACTCCGCAGTCTAGTATGCGCCGCCTCGTCGCGCATCGAGAATAAGTTGTCCTTGCCAGCTTCGAGCTTCCACGCGTCATACCCTGGGCCCATCAGCACATTTTACATCTTCACACACTACAAACCTACAAGGCCCTCTCGAGTACGTCGACCGAACCGACATAATCTTCCTCAAAACCTCAGGATCGCTAACAACAACCTCGTTCGGCCCGACCCGCGCAATGGGACCTGTATTAGCATCAGCCCCGCCAGTCACCTAAGAAATCCGGGTCTCTAGAACAAACCATATTTATTCGTAACATCCCTCAATGTCGTTGGCTGTCTGCCCAAATACGCCTCTCGAATGAGCCAGAAGCTAGTCAGACCAGCCCAGAACGGGCCTGGGATGTGGCGGAGGCGGTGCCACGAGGCGAAGCACCAGGCGATGTAGAAGAGGGACGATGCCCAGAGGACATCGAAGAGACCTACTTCAGGGCGGGGCTTAAGCAATTCGAGCATGGAAGCGGCGGCTGAGTGGTGTGCTAGAACTTTGGTAACACAAGGCTGCTGAGCGGTGCTCGTACCGAGGCCGGTAAGCGGGCTCACACCCCTGTCGTCTCACTTGCGGGTCCCTTGGAGTCTGACATGCCGATAAATACGTTGTACTAGCTTGGCAGGACACTTTCCGCATGGTGAGTTATCGTGTGGAAGCGATGATGTCGTGCTTGGGAGGATTGGTAATACGCTTGTGTTACTAAAGTAATACAGCTCTCTGATTGGTCGATGGCTGAGCATCAATGAACGAAGTGATCGGAAACCACCACTGACGAATACACGCGTTGATTGCGCTTGCAACTTGCTAAGCAGTCAAGATGATTACTCTGATCTGTCAGCAGAGAGTATAAGAATAACCGTAAATTTCTCCAGATCGATGCCTTCGAAGATCAAATATGGCACCCATACGAGTCGCCTTGGTCGGCCTGTCAGCCTCCGCAAAAGTAACCTGGGCCGCAGACGCACATCTGCCTTACCTCCTCTCCTCCCGAGGAAAACAGCACTACGCGCTCGTCGCCCTGCTGAACTCTTCCGTCAAAGCCGCTGAGTCAGCAAGAGCCTTCTTCAACCTCCCATCAGGCGTCAAAGCATACGGCGATCCTGCGACTCTGGCTGCTGACCCAGACATTGATCTGGTAGTTGTTAATACTCGTGTCGATGTCCATTTCCCGGTAGTCGAACCCAGTGTGCGTGCCGGCAAGGCGGTCTTCGTTGAGTGGCCACTTGTGGAGAACCTGGAGAGAAGTATTGAATTGACAGGCGGTCGATCGCATCCCGATAGTATCGTTGGTCTGCAAGGCCGCGTTGCTCCGCTTACACTGCGATTGAAAGAGATCCTCGCAAGTGGTCTCATTGGCAAAGTACTCAGCAGCGAGGTGCGTGCGTACGGCAACCTTGTACCTCGCGACGCTCTGCCAGAGAGTCTGACTTATTTCGCTGATCGCAAGATTGGCGGTCATCCGATCAACATCCACTACGGCCATCTCATCGACTATGTGCATGAAGTGCTCGGCGACTGGCAGGATTTCCACGCAGTTGGTCAGATCCAGAGACCGTCGCTTCACGTCCTCGCTGCGGATGGACAGAAGTCAGGGTCGATGACATCAGATGTTCCCGACTTCCTTTCCGTCCACGGCACACTTCAAAGCAACAAAGGTGTCGTAGCCCCTGGAGCAAGTCTTGTAACCACCTTCCGCCTCGGTCCGCAGTTCAAAGAGGAGCCAGGCCTGGTGTGGACGATCAACGGCGAGAAAGGGGAGCTGAGACTCACAGCGCCAGGACCTTACCTGATGTCTGGCGACTCGTATGGCGGTCCAGTTACTATCCAACACTACGACCACGACACCGACAAAGTGACGGATATCGCCTGGGACTGGCCAGAGTGGCAGAAGGAGTATGGTCTGAGAGCTAGGAACACGGCTGAGCTCTACGAGCGCTACGCAGAGTGGGTTGAGAACGGTCGTCCCGATGAAGTTTCAGAGGGAAGGCAGTGGCCTGGGTTGGACGATGGTGTTGCACTTTTGAGGGAGTTCGATCAACTGTATAAGCAGATTGATCCGGACTGGTAGGCTGCCAATCCAGAATAGAATTTTCAGCCTTCCACTTTGATGCTGACTTTGTGCGTGTGATTGCGGCGTCCATTCAATGCTTGAGATTTCCCACCAATAGAGGTAGCCCTGGCAATCAGCACGTAACTGCCTGGTCTGAGGTTGAGCTGGAATGTGAACTTCTGCCAACGGAAATCGATTCGAGGGTCCACATTTGCTTCAACCCACTCCTCACCATCATCGAAGCTAATTTCAACTCTTGCAACGCCATCGTAACCCCAAGCCCAGCCTTCGACCACTGCTCTCGAACCACGTAGAACGGCTTCCGGAAGCGGGCGGGTAATCATCGAATTGACATCCACCTCCCAGACTGGCTTCAGCCGCTTCTTCGGATTGTCCAAGTCCTCCGTGTTATAGAACCGCGTCGTGTAAGGCCCCGGCGCCCGTCCCTCGCGCAGTGACAGTCTGCACAGCCACTTCGTGCTGTTCGTCCCAAACCACCCCGGCACAACGAGACGTACTGGGCCGCCTCGCTCACGGGTCAAACGAGAACCGTTCATTCTATATGCTATCAATACCTCACTACCACGAGCTTTGTCGAGCGGCACGTCTTTCTGGTACCGATCTGCGTCCACGCCAGCGAAGGTGCCAGAGTCCAGACCTTCGGACCAGACGAAATCTACTGACGGTAACGGCTCGGCCATGTCCAGAAGTGTACGAAGTGACACGCCGGTCCAAGTGACGTTCCCGACACGCCACAGAGCAGTCGTTGCAGGGGCTAAGGGGCTGCCGAAGCATTCGTGGACGGACTGGATGGTCGAAGACGGTATGTTGATTAATTGATTGAAAGTGAGCGCGAATGGCTTTGCTACCAGTCCATCAACGATGAGCAGCCATTTCTCGACATTGACGTCGACGGCGCCCATGTGGATCGTCTGGAACAGATCTGCGTCCTGGGTGATTGCATCAGAGAGCTGGTGTGGCTTTGGCGGATGTCGGATGTGGAAGCCTTGAGCTTGAGGTGAGACTGCTCGCCGTTCTGCACCGTCTTCTGGGATCAATGATACCTCGTAGCCGCGTATCTTTGGCATTGGAGATGTGCTGGCCGACTGAGGCATCGCACAGATGTAGTTCGCGCTAGAGAGGCGTTAAGTGGAGCCCATATGAAGGTATAAATTTGATCTTTAACAGTGTGTTTCCCGTCGTCTACTTGCTTTACAAGCAAACGATGTGTAAATCCAATGTTGTAAGATGTGCCAAGCGCGGAGATGGTGGATACGAATCGTGAATACGGTCCGACCCGGCTGTGCCCCGACCCCGCAATCGGAGGCAAGTCTGGGTACCGGTACCGGTACAACTTACAGTGTATATCTTCATCAGTCGGCCCCTCTTGAGGCCTTTGAAGCTATGGCAGGCCCCATCCGCGTAGCAGCCTGCCACGCAGCCCCCGTCTTCCTCTCCTCACGGGCAACCACCCAAAAAGCAGTCTCACTCATCAAGACCGCGGCTCGGAACTCCGCCAACCTGGTGATATTCCCGGAGACCTACATCCCTGCGTTTCCAGTATGGAGCGCCCTGCGCGCTCCAACCCAGAACCATGACCTGTTCAAGCGGATGGCGGAGCAATCAGTCCTTGCCGACGGCGAGGAGATCCAGGCCTTGCAGGCCGCGGCGCAAGAAACAAAAACGTTTCTGAGCGTGGGCATTTCCGAGCGAACGCGGTATAGCTCAGGCACACTGTACAACTCCAACATCTTCATTGGGCCAGACGGACGCGTGTTGAATCTGCATCGCAAGCTGATGCCCACGTTCTTCGAGAAGTTGACGTGGGCGCCGGGCGATGGGCACGGATTGAGAGTCGTCGAGACACCGTTTGGCAACGTTGGCAATTTGATTTGCGGCGAGAACACAAATCCACTGGCGAGGTACAGTCTCATTGCGCAGGCGGAGCAGCTCCATATCTCGACGTGGCCTGCTGCGTGGCCGACTCGTGTTGCAGATCCGAAGGCTGCGCAGGAGACTGGAGGGAAGAATTACGACAATGTAGCAGCGAATCGCATCAGAGCTGCGGCGCATTGTTTTGAAGCGAAAGCTTTTGGCGTGCTTTGTAGTGGGGTTCTTGATGAGCAGGCAATTGAGAGCATTGCTGCTGGCGCATCGGATGCTGAGCATATCACAGATGTACTAAGGACGGCGCAGAGAGGCGCGACGATGTTCTTGGATCCGACTGGTGCACCCATCTCTGGTTTCACGATTGATAGTTCGACAGGAGAGAAGAAAGATGTTGAATATCTGCAGAAAGAAGAGGGGATTCTATATGCGGACCTGAATCTCGCTGACTGTGTTGAGGGCAAGCAGTACCACGATGTTGTTGGTGGGTATCAAAGGCATGATGTCTTCAAGCTGACGGTGAATCGGGAGCGGCAAGTGCCAATACGGTTCCATGATCCGCCGCCACTGTCTGCTGAAAAGGTCGATCAAGATGCACTGTAGGCTCGTTGTGTTGCTGTATCGTCCACACACTTATCCGTCGCTGTAACTAGATCGTAGACCAAGCATTATCAACTGGCATCAAGATACCATTCACCTTCTTCGCCTCGTCTGATGCCAAGAATACGATCGCATTGGCAACATCCTCAGAGCTGATGTCGACCTGGGGCACTCCTTGAGCGTCGCTGGGAGTGTGCAACCCAATAACGCCCCTATCGATATTAGTATACTGTCTCTGGAAGCATTATTTGCCACATACATAGCGGCCATGTAAGCTGGCATATCCCAGTTCTCCCTCTGTATCGAAGACTGGATATTTGTAGCAACGCCTTTACTTCAACATCAGTTCAAGTCCCTAATCGCATCCACACCAAACTTACCACCCGGTAACACAGCATTACACCTTATCCCCTCTCCATGGAACCTCCACGCTACATTCTTCGTCGCGCCCACAAGCCCATGCTTGCTGGCGGTATACGCCACGCCAGCAACAGCACCACTCACAGCCGCACGACTAGCAACATTCACAATCGCACCCTCTTTATGCTCTCTCATACTCGGCAGCACGGCACCCATAAGCTTCACCGGAACCGTCAAGTTGATACTCATCACACGGTCCCACTCCGACTCTTTCACGGTGTCTGCGCTGCCAAAGGCATCCATGACGCCAGCGACGTTGGCCAAGACATCGATCTTAGGGCCGAAGCGCTCGATGCAGGCAGCTACAGCTTCAGTCGCGGCGTTGGGCTGAGTGAGATCGACTTGATGGAAAGCGAAGGAAGCGGCGTCGACGTCTTGGGTAAAGGGCGAGATGTCAATGCCGAAGACCTTGGCTTTGCGGGACAGGAGGATCTGGGTAGTAGCGAGGCCGATTCCGCTGCTGCAGCCAGTGATGATGACGACTTTGTTCTCAAAGGAGGACATGGTGTTTGATTTGCTGGGTGACCCAGCTGGCTGTTGTCAATATGTTATATAGACCTAACTTCCTGATACCCAGGTTTCTGTTTCAGGCGTACCGTATTGAATACGGTGAGAGCTAACAGCCCACGAGCGAATGCGAACGCGAGCCGAGTCGATCTCATTGGTCGGGCCGATCCCCGCCCTCGGCAGTTGATTCTACCCAGGAAGAGTAAGCCACCTTGTACCTTGTATGGCAAAAGGCATGTCGTTTGATGATTTGATGATACATGCTCCATCAGGTAGAACTTGAGTGTGAGAGTAATGGCGACAATTTCGCATTGTATTGATGCAAAACTCACACGACCGCAAACTTCAACACGTTCAGCTGATCGTGCTGGTACGATGGGTAAGTTGATGCTTGCGAGACCTTCGGTCGAGCCTGGTAGAGGTAGCAATTTATCTGCTTATTTCGAGACTCAAGTTCACAGATCCGCGAGGGAAAGCGAGTACGTTGGCGTACGATCCCTTTGTGATTACTGCTTCGTCTATGGTACCGTAGAGCCTTGATACATGACATGTCTTTTGGGAGCTAGTCAGGTTTGTTCTTTCTCTTCTTTGTATTTCCGCTCCTTGATGAAGGCTGACTTGTTGGTGTAGGACTTGGTGGCGGGGATGTCTCTTCATTTTGCTGTGTGAGGCATCGGGCATCGGCCACATGTGCATGGTGATGGCCCAGTCTGGTTGTGGTTCCAGATCATGGCGCTTTTGAAATTGAGGTCTGTGACGCTTCGGTGGAACTCTGCTGCGGCAGACCTTGGGTACGCCATAGGGAGGACGGCGAAGCCGGCGAAGGGGTTTGGGTTCGCAACAACAGCGGTTCGAAGGTGATCATTCGCTTCGCGACACCCCTCTATGTCTTCAAGGCCAACAACTGAGGCCTATGAAAGTACCTGCATGGTTATGTGGCCGGCGTCCATGTCTGCAACGCGTCCGTCGCCGAGGTCTTCCCGTTTAGGGAGGATTACAGGAAGTGCCTGGACGGTATCCTGAGTGATGAATTCGGCCTCCAGCGTTCGTGAGATCATGTGCTCCTCCAATGTAATGAGGCGTTTGGGTAGGTAGGTTGAGTTGTGTGATGGCGGGTGTGGGTACAGCATCGATACCCGTGGCAATGACCAAAAGGGCACTTAGCTGGGGAATGTACATGTTGAGTCTTGGTCGGAGGAGAGACTCTGTTGTTTGAGATCTCTCGCATGCTGGTGAGAGAGAACACCTTACACTCCTCTCAAAGGAGTAAAAACGTCAAAGGGCATGCTGTACCGACCGATCAAACTAGGCCTGCATGAGAGAGCTGCTCAGCTGGATCATTGGGAAGGTTCGCATAATCTCATCTCCGCCTGGTCGAGCTCTCACAGGACGAGGGCCTTACCACCCGAGTGGCGTTCTTCAGCGAGATGCATGATGAGATAGATTGATCGTGAGTAGGAGTTTCGAGTATCCCCCGCCACAGCCTACCGAAGCAGGCCTGTCTTGAGGATGGATTTGTGTCATACTGTGGCTGCTTTCTGGTTCCGATGCTGCATCGACTCGGATGTACGTGCGACCACATGAACGAAGTCAACCAGCGTGGACTTCGTCCTTGGCTAGGCTGAGTCTTGAGGCTAACACATCAGATCGAAAGGAAACGCCCACGACCGACTCCTTCCCAGTCGAAAATTTAAGAACAGGCTCAACCCACAACATCCAATTAGATCGCAATCACGTTTACAACTCACTCACTCACTCCCCGTCCCCCTCAACCTTCCTCTTCTTATTAGCATGCCTATATCCCTGGCCCTCGGCATACTCCTCCTCCGACTGATCATCATGCAGCGTCCTAACATATTTCTCAAACTCGACCACATTCCTAATCGCCTGCCTCAAATGGCCATACCCCAGCTCCTCTTTCTTGAACCGCGCCAACTGCCTCGCCGTATTCACGCAATTCCTGATCTGCCGCCCATTAAGCTCATGACCCGCGAGCGCGTGCAGATGGCGCTGGATAGCGGCGTATTGGTCCAAGACGCCCGACTCCTTCTGGAGGAGCGCGATGAAGTTCTCCCAGATATGGGCGCGGTCGTCGCGGGTCAGAGGGGGGTAGTGCAGGGAGAGCTGGACGCGCGATTTGAACGCCTCGTCGAAGGTGCCGATGCGGTTGGAGGTGAGGATCAGGATGCCGTCGTAGTACTCCAGCACGCGCAGGAAGACGGAGACGAGCGCGTTGCGTTGCAGGTCGAGTTTCGTGCGCTCTTCGAGGAACACGTCGGCTTCGTCGAGGAGCACCACGCAGTTCCAGGTGGCGCCGATGAAGAGCACCGAGTTGAGGTACTTTTCGACTTCCTCCGGATCCGTGCCGATGTCGCCGCAGGTGACGCGGTAGAGAGGGCGGGCGGCGAGCTCGGCGACGCTTTCGGCCGTGAGCGTTTTGCCTGTGCCTGGCCCGCCGTGGAGGAGGATTAGTAGGCCCTCGCCTTTGCCGGTCATGAAGTCGGATTTCATCTTGACTTTTCCTTCGAGGTGGACGGTTACGAGGGCTTGGATGAGCTCCTTTTTGCCTTCGTCCAGGACGAGGTCTTCGGTGAAGACGTTCTTGTTCCAGTATATGTCCTCGATGCGTTCGACGAGTAAGTCATCTGTTTGTGATGCGTTAGCCAAGCTCATAGCAGCGGGATGATGCTCACCGACTCCATTTCTTGTTGTGGAATCCAAATCCTTTGATCTTGGGTGGTAGCAAGAGGCTGAAATAGGGGTACAGCAAAGGGTTTGGCAAATCCTCACTCGACATGATGCTCTCGTCTAGTCTTGCCATCGGGGGAGACTCTGATTCCGGCGGGTGCATCAGCTTATAGGTAGTCATATCAACCATATACCGCAATCGAGCCTGCCACCACCAATCAGCATGGTCAAAATTCAAAGTAACAGATACTTACAGCTTGAACGATCGCATCCTGCGACGCTGACTCATAACTAATATACCTCCTCTGACGGCACGACCAAAAGGTAAGACCCCGACTATGCAGCCTCTGCTCCAGATCAGAATCATCATATCTCAGCGGATAATGCGACAAATCCGTAATCATCGCAACATCAGACTGATCCGGCCACTTGATCTTGATAGCAAAGTCCTGACGAAAGAAGTGGCCATCGAACTCCCAAGACCAGCAAGGAAGATGTAGCGTGTCGTGGAAGACTTCAGCATCCTCCTTGCATATGAAGGCCCGAGGCTCGCCGTCGATGGTCGTGACGATAGGTTCGTCGGGTCGAAAGAGCTTTGTCCAGTGCTGCCTGCTCACCATGCCGTTTTCGAACATGGCTTCAGCCTCGAGCCATTCGGTTGAAACATGGCTTTGTAGAAACTCCAGCAGCGTCATGACGTAGGACTGTTCTCGCGGTGTAAGCTCCTCTGCGGCATCGTGGAGTACATCCCTGCAGTGCCATAATTGCGGATAGGGGTATGTAAGATTACCCTCCTCGTCCCAGTCGCGCAACTCCAGGGGCAGAGACGATTGCAGCATATTCAACGCTCTGGTCAGTCCCGGCGAGGGCAACAGAGTCTGCTTGATCCGGTCCGCCTCTTTAGCGTTCTTCTTGAGCACATACAGGTACGGCCGGACCTGTCCGAGGATATGGCTATCAATACTGGAAGGTAGGGACACGCGCTCGAAGGAATCTGCAATCTCTCTATGGTAATCGATGCAGTCGTATGTGTTGATGACGGCGAAAGATTGGCTTGGGTTGTCTTCCAGATACCACTCCACATTGTCGAGTGATCTTTTCCCCTTCAGCATGGTGGTTTGATTGGAATCAGTGAGTAAGCATGGCACATCGAGGTAGTCCTTTTCCTCGGTGTGGTGTGAATGATTTGAGCCGTCTTGCGGATGACACTGCACACGATGAACAAATAGATACGAGGATTCGGTACCGCTGGGTCCGTCTGCTTCTATTGTCGTTGGAGATGGCATTGCGGCCTGCGGTGATGGTTCTGCACTATCTTCCATGACAGGCGTCATGGCTGGAGTTGTAGTTGAGGCTGAGATCGCGAGGCTGAAGCAGAAGACCTGTGAGATAACACAGTCCTTCTGAAAGGTCCGTCTGAGCAGTGTTGAGCTAAAGATACCAGACAAGACAGCAAGCACTCCACGTGCGTTAGTGTTGATATACTGGGGAACTTGTTCCAAAAGCTGAGCAGGCTGTCATCAGGCTGAGCCTCCCCAATGCATGAGGAAGCTCGGCCCACCGCGGCTGTGCATGATTGGCTGCCTTAGCGCCGTGGACTTCGATCCTCTCAGGCCTTCGTGTAGTTAGCAGGTTATCTGGCGGATCTTGTTGCAAGCGAAAGAACGGCAAGTGGGTGCGGCTCAGTGGCAGCTTGCCGTGTTATCGTGCGTCCTGCCATACCGAAGAATTGTGTGCTGTGAGAACGGCGTATGCGGAGCCCAGAGCTGACAGTCGACTGGCTTTATTGAACATCGTGCTCATTCATCTATAACGCGGTCTATCATAAAATTGCATCGCATTACCATGGTAACATCATAGCGACATGAACATCTTCCCTTTCCTGAACCTTTCCGTTTCGCGCCCAAAATGCTTTTACACAAACCGGTCATTCATATCTCATCACGACTTTTTGACATCTACGACTCCTCAACGGCGTCAGGCTTCGTTGTCTCGGCATCCGCCATGGGGGTGTCCTCTGTCTGGGGAGCATCGCCCTTCTTGGCCTCGGCCTCGCGCTTCTGGCGCTCGATCTCAGCCTGCTTGGCGGTAGCCTCCTTCTCCCACTTCTCGCGCTTTTTCGACTCCTCCTCCTGGAGCTTGTCGTTGTAGCGCTGGATGATGGGGCCGGCGATGGAGCGGATATCCTCCTTCTTGGAGACGTAGAGCGCCTTGGAGGCGTCCTCGCCGTCCTCGTACAGCCAGTCCTGAAAGATGTTAGTATGCAGTAAGCAATTTCAATGCGGATGGACATACCTCGATCTGCTCGAGCTTGGCGTTGAGTCTCGACTTCTCGTCGTCGCTGGCGAAGTCGGCGTACTGGTCAATGATCTTGTCCTTGAGCTCGTAGATCATCGACTCGAGGTTGTTCTTCTCGTTCTCGGTGTCCTGGACGAGCTTGTCCTCCATGATCATGGCGTTCTCGCGCTCGGCCTGGGTGGCCTTGGTGGCGTCATCGAGAGAAGCGGTGCCGGCGGACAGCGGCAGGTCGCCCTTGCGCTGCTGCTTCTTGACCTTGCGCATCTTCGGGGGCTCGGCCTCCTTGTCGACGTCCATCTGCGAAGGATATGTTAGCTCGGGTTCGACATTCGCAGAAACAGGACGCGCAGGTACAGATTCAGTGCTTAGCTTGCGCCGCTTGGCTGCAGACTCGTTGCTGGATCGCGCCTCGTCAAAATCAATGGGGGTACGTACTTCACCCTCCTTCTTCTCGCCCTCGGGCTCGGGGATGGGCTCCTCGACCTCTACCTCCTCGACGTAGTAACCGGACTCGACGTTCAGCACACCGTGGATGTTCAGGCGGGCCTTGAGCTTGCAGATCATGAAGTCACCCTTGGGGTCCTCCTTGACGCCCTTGACGGAGAAACGGCCGATCCAGGGGTTGGCCTTGCCGGGCAGCATCTCAGGCTTAGCGTACTTGGCCTCGAGGTCGAAGGCGTGCTTGCGGTAGAAAGTGAGGATCTTGGTCGAGGGCATGACGTTGCCCTTGTTGAAGACAGTCAGGTTGGTGTCCTCGTCGGGGATGTCCTCAGACTTCTCCCAGGTGAACTCGATGGGGTAGTTGACCATGTCGTGAACGGAGAAGTCACGGACACGGAAAACGGGGGAGAGGATGGCGCAGCTGAAGGCGCAACCACGGGCAACGGCCTCGTCGGCGTTGAGAGTGAAGGAGAGGGTCTTGCCGCCGAAGAAGTCCTGGATGGCGGACTTGAGGGCGGGGACACGGGTGCAGCCACCAACGAGCTCGACGTGGTCGATGTCCTCGGGGGTGAGCTTGGCCTCGGCGAGGGCCTGCTCGATGGGGGCGGTGGCGCGCTCCAGGAGAGGCTTGATCAGCTCCTCGAGCTCCTCACGCTTGAGCATGCCGCGGACATCGACGTCGTTCATGATGGACTCGACGTTGATGGGGGCCATGTTGTTGGCGGAGAGGACCTTCTTGAGCTTCTCAACACCGGCAGCCAGGCGGAAGCGGGCCTTGCCGTTCTCCATGACCTTGATCTTGTACTTCTCGTCGAACTCCTTGGCGAAGTGCTCGACAAGGGCCTGGTCGATGTAGCGACCACCGAAGTGGCGGTCCCAGGCGTTGGACTTGACGGCGAGCTCGCCCTTCTTGAACTCAACAACGGTGGCTGTGTAGTTGCTGTGGCCGATGTTGACGAAGCACACGCGCTTGGGCTTCTCCTCGGCGGTGGGCAGGTCCAGCTTTGTGATACCGTAGCCAAGGGCAACGGCGGTGTTGTCGTTGATCAGGCGCAGGCAGTTGAGGCCGGCGATCTGGGCGGCGTCGAGCAGAGCGCGGCGCTGGGCGTCGGTGTACCAGACGGGGCAAGACAGCACGA
This sequence comes from Didymellaceae sp. YAFEF048, assembly GCA_032595095.1. NCBI lineage: Eukaryota > Fungi > Ascomycota > Dothideomycetes > Pleosporales > Didymellaceae > Didymellaceae sp. YAFEF048. Next base: position 129,485 of record JAVISA010000025.1, on the reverse strand, counting down.
CGTCGTTGACGGGCAGCTTGAGCTCGGTGGAGGCGGTGGCGCGCATGCGGGTAAGGTACATGGCTGTGATCTGGGTGGCAGTGAACTGCTCCTTCTTGCCGAGATATGTGACCTCAGCACCGACCTGGCCGTTGATGTCGACCAGCGGCGCCGAGACAAAGTCCTGCTCGACCTGAACATCGGGGTCGCTGTACGAGCGGCCGGCGAGGCGGACGAACGACGAGACGGTGTTCTTGAGGTTGGAGATTTCCTGGTTCTTTGCGGCCTCACCGATGTATCTGCTCTTGGGGCCGAAGCCGACGAGGGATCTATGAAGATGTTAGTATGCTGGGGCTCAGGCTGTATAGTGTGTAGTAGGCGCAGAGCCTGCAGTGGTACTTACGGTGTGGCGCGGTTGGAGACTTCGTTGGCAATCTAGAGGGAAGAAGGTCAGCCTGATGTGTGCTGCAACACATGTAGATGGATAATACACACCACATCGACACCACGGTTACGCGCAACAGCAATGACGCTGTTGAGCGTTCCCATATCAATGCCCACAACAGACATGTTTACAATGTGCGCGGGGTATCGGTTGCTGGGGAAGGGGAGGGGGTATCAAAAAAGGGTGGGAAAAAAAGATTCGTGTAAAGTCGTCGAGACTGCGGCTACAGCGAAGGCGCCTTGAATAGTCGGTGCAGGTTTGCAGTGCTGGCGGGCGGTGGAAGCTCGACGAACGCCCGAGAATCTACGAAAGGCCTGACCCCACTAGACAGAGAATTGTCGTGGGACGCCGTGCACAGACCAGGACCCGCTTCTTTCGTCACCGCACCGCCGACTGGGGCCGCCGCCAAACCGCCCAACGCGTCGACGCGTGGGGACGTATTGTGTGTGCGTGCATTGTGTATTGCGTCGACGCCCGCCGAACATGCTGGCAGGTGCTGCTGAGTGAAGCTTCTCGCCATGGACATTCCCCCGTACCCTCTCTACAATCGCACCTACGCCCTCTACCGCCTCTCGCCGCTGCACCATGGCGATGCGCCGCTGCTGGCCGACCGCGCCCTGCGCACCCACGCGAAGCGCCTACAAGAGCAGCTGAAGGGGGACACGGTACGCGGCGTGCAGGTCGACTTCGCCGCTGTAGACGACACGGCCAGGCTGGGGCCGCTGGAGGAATGCACCTGGGAGCTGCTGGGCAGTGAAGACGACTGGATCGATCATCATGTCCGCGCGCTGGAAGACCCAGACGCTGCACAGCAACCACCTCCCACAGAGCTGCGCGGCATCCAAGTCAGCCTCGAGTATGAGAAGCAATCCTACAATGCCCTCCTACTACGCGACCCCAATACCACCACCTCCGCCCCGCCAGCCTTCACGGCCCTCCCACTGCTCCTCGTCAAGATGCCCAGCCCTATCCGCGACATCTTCCTGCAATACCTCCGCACCGCCTTCGACGTCCATATCGCGCCGCTCCGGCTACCCTCCTCCTTCATCACCTCCAGCATAGAGACCTACTTCCGGCACCTCACCTCGTCCTCCTCCACCCAGACCATCCTCGAAACCATCCGCCAGCTCAGCATCCAACTCTCCTTCCCTGCCACCACCACATCGCTCAAACACATCGACATCACCATCGCCGCCAGCGACGTCCCCCGCTTCGTCGCCGCCGGCAAACACACCCCAACCACACCCTTCACAACCGCCCTCTCCGCCTACCTCTCCACACACCTCGCGCTGTCCCTCTCGCACCCCAAAACCGCCCTCTCACGCATCGCCTGCGCGAGCTTCACCCTCGGCACTGACCGCCTCAAGCTCGCCGCGCCGGATACTCTTGCCGAGGGCTCGCTCTCGCAGGGAAGCACGGGTGGGGCGCCGCAGGATGCCAGCGCGGGTCAGCAGGCGGCTGAGGAATTTGTTACGTCACTGATCCGAGAAGCTGCCGGGAGTGGGAAATTTCTGTCAGGTGATGAGCTGATGATGGGTGCCGGGGCGAGGGGTGGCACGCCGTCGAGCAGTGAGGGGACCGTGAGGAGGAAGAGGGCGGGAAGTAAGGCGAGGGGCGTGGGGAGGGAGAAGAGGAGTAGGGCCGTGGTGGATGTTGATGATGGGGAGGCGGATGAGTTGGTGTGAAGGAGTGGAGCGGTGCAGTGTAGTATGACACCCCAGTGTTTATGACTGAATGACATGTTGATCTCGTTCCATGACTTCTGCGTGGCGTTTTTGATGGCGTCACTCGTCATTTTGCCGCTTCGTCGTAGATGGCTGCAGAATGTTGTGCTTGAGAAGACGGACAAGTTATGAGAAGGTGATGTGGAGTGGGAGACTGCTGCATAGTATGATACACCAGTGCGTTCACGATCAACTGAATTCTTCCTTCGTCAGAGCTCTCCTTTATAGTGCATCTGCGATACAAGTCAACTGCTGCTATGTTGCTCCCTGCGCGATGGGTACATGCGGATCAGCGTTCGAAGACAAACAAATCGTGTCGGTATTGGATGTTGGCTAACCACTACACGTGCAAGATCTACTTGCTTCGACGGGTACTTTGCTGTCCTCTCGAAGGAGCCTTGGGGTGAGAGAGAGGTGGCGGATATACGAGACTGATGTGAAGGTGATGCTGTGGAAACGGGGAAGGAGCTGGTGAGAGAGAGAGTCTACGCCCAACATAGCAGGTGCGTCTAACGCTACCTTCACATCATCGCCTTCGTCACAATCTAGTGCGGACTGCTGCCGAACAGGTCCTCTGATCTGCTAGATCGTCATCTGAGGGAAGCGAGGGGGTGGCAGTCAGGTCAGATGGAGAGGAATCGTTGCACGCGGATGTGCAGGATTGCGTCGTAACATGATACAAATTGAGCTATATAGTTTTCTCATCTAGGAAGGAGCGACTATGACACAAGACTTCAAAAACAGTGTCGACCAGACAGCTAGCGGACTACATGTCACTCACCTTCCGCCGCTCTGATCAGATCCGCAGCCTGGGCCTCGTCAGCACGCTTTTACTTTACCTCACCTCAAGAAGAACTCACCTTCTTCCCGATCGCATACGCAGTGGCCATAGTATGCGCCCCCACCAACAACGGTAGCACTCCACAATCCACAACCCGCAACCCGCTCGTCCCGTACACCCTCAAGTTCCCATCAACTACGCCGCCCAACTCCCGAGGCAACATCGCCGTCGTTCCTACTTGATGCGCGTTGCTCGCGAATAGCTTACCTTTCCGTACGAGCCAGTCTGCTACGTCCTCATCTGACGGGAGGCTGGGGCCAGGATCGAGTTCCACGGGTGCTAAGGGGGCGAGTGAGGGAGAAGTGGCGAAGTGAGTGCGTAGGTATTGTTGCATGCGGATGTGTAGAGTGAGGTCTAGGGGGTTGCTCAGGAGACGATAGTCCACGACTGGGTCGCCGAGGGGGTCGGAGGCATTCAGGGTGATAGAGCCGCGTGAGAAGGGTTTTAGCAGAATCGCGGTGCCGCGCGGGGAGCCTTGGAAGAGATGTTCGAGGATGGCGGATGTGTTGGACAGAAAGGAGGTGTACAGGACTGTCTTCTGGGCTGCATAGCCTGCAATCAGTTCTGGTGGGGTGTCAGGCGGCAGGTAGGCGGAGGGTGCTTGCAAGGCGATGTCTTGCGCAATTGAGGCGGTGAGGTTGCCTGTGAAAGCCGGGCCTGGGAGGAAGATGCCGCTGCTTACTATATAGGCAGTATATGGGCCTGTGTTGTTGGCTTTGTATTCTGCGATTGCGGCAGCACGGAAGGTGGCATTAGTGGTCATTTGGGAAGGATTCGGCCACAGGTCTTTGGTGAAGTTGTACATGCTTACGGAGAAGGAGTGGTCTTGTAGGTTCCAACCTACGCCCGGCAGATCGATTGCGACGTCGATGTTGGCGTCCTGTAGGACCTTTCTAGGACCAATGCCGGACAGCTGCAGTATTTGCGGCGTGCGAACTGCGGACGCAGAGAGAATGATCTCCTTTCGAGCCTTGACGCTGAAGGTCGTGTTGCTAGATTTCGGCTGCACTACTACGCTGACAGCCTTATGGAGGCCCTCCGTCTTTTCCAGGGTCACTTTAATCACTCGATGCTGTGTGATGAGGTCAAAGTTAGACCTGGGAGGTACCTTCAGCCAATGTCCAATGCCTGCAAAGCTGCGGTTGTAGGCCGATGCTGGGTCCATAGCAGTAGGTATCCAATAAACGCCATGAGCTTTCCCATTGGCATGCTCTTGTTGCACCTCAACACCCTCCTTCTCTGCCCAGCCTTTCCACTGAATTTTTTGCCCAGAATATTGGAAAGCTGGGTAGGCAGCATAGATTGGAGTGGAGTTGCCCCAGGCTTGCAGGTCATACGTGATGCCAAAATTCTGCATCTCCTCGGTGGGCTCACAGAACGTGGAGCTTCTCTTGAAGTACGGATAGAGGCTATCCCAATCCCAACTTTCGTTTCCAGCAAATTTTGCGATGTTATCGTAGTCGTGCTTGCTTCCACGTGTGTGAACTTGGCCATTGACAGCGCTAGCACGACCCACTGCACGGCCGTTGATCACAGGGAAGGTCCTGTTATTGGCATTGGGCTGCGGGACAGATGTTATGTTGTAAAGGAACCCTGGCGCTGGGACGTTCCAAGGTGGCATAAACGAGTCATCAAGGGCAAGCGAGCCAAACTCGATCATGAGAACAGTTTCTGTCACAGGAATTAGAGACCCGTGCTCGGCTGCGTGACTGTACTCTAGCATGTCAAAGCCTTACTTGTGCCATCTTCGCTGAGCCGATCAGCCACTGTTGTGCCTGCTGTACCAGCACCCACTGCACTGTGTCAGCTTGAGAACAGCTGCCAGTCGCAAGTACTCGCCGATAATATAGTCATATTCCTCAGCAAGATCTGCAGCATCTCGTTTGATATTAGCGCTCCTCCAACGCTTCGGGAGTGCGGAAGCAGTCGCCAGCAGCACTGCAAAACAGAATTGTCGAAGAGCCATAGTGGAGATGCAGTCTTAAAATGAAGCTATACAAACCTCATATACCCACCTACTGTTCTCTCTACGATCAAAAACGACATTACAGCGCGGATACTATCAGGCGGGGTATACATGGGTTGCTGCCGCAATATCATATCTGGTTGGACGACGGAATCCTTCTAGTGACTCAAGCAGATTGGTCGGAAGAACATTGCAGCGAGCACTTCGATTGTCTCATAGGGGCACGGAGCTTGTCGGCTCGTGTCGACGGTAGACAGCAACCATGCAACTTTCTCAAGTCACGTGCGAGGTGACAGCATACCTACCCACTCCGTGAAATCAGTACTGGTATCGACATCAGGCTCAGAACTGGTAGATGAAGCGGACGCCAATGAGGCCGGAGCTACTCGAGGTTACGAAAGCCTGTTCAGACGACGCTCCGCATAAGCCACAAGGGGCACAGAGGGCAAGGTGCGCCTATCAGACCCCTGATTGTTGCCCTCTCAATCTCGAGGGGCATAGTAAGATGACAAGCGATCCAGACTGGGGTGTCAGTGTGCTCAGTGAGGCGTGCCATCAACCAGGCAAAAAGGGCAACCACCGTGCAGCGTGATGCGCTGGCGAGGCTTGCATTAGTGTGGCGCGGCGCAGTACCTGAGAAGCGCGCATGGCTGAGAGGCTGCGATATCACCAGGCTTGCAGGTCTGAGTTATGGCGAGCAGTGTGATGGCTACAAGTTCATGAGCTTCAAGATAGTGTCTGCGAGAGACGTAGTAATATATGGATCTGTTCAGGTTCTGATCTAGGCTCAAAGAGGCTTAGACAGGCGCTACATTCACGACTGCACGTCAAGACATGGATTGGAGTAACTGTCGAGAAACAAACACCATATTTTGTTGCCTAGCTACTCATGGTACGGTAAGGACTGAATATCACAAAGGAGATAAAATGAGACAAAACAATAAACCGAAACCACAACTCTTTCGCCTTGAGACATCCTGTCAGCCTGCGGAACAATGCTGCTTAGTTAGCATTGCGCCTGCCACGGCGTGGTGCAGCAACAGTAATGTTATGGCCCTGCTTCAAGTGATTGCGGAGTTTGTCATGCCTGTAGAACTTCATGTCGCAGCTGTTCTGGTTGCAGTGGAAGAAAGGACCGTTGTGCTTCTTGAGATGGCGACGACAGTCTCCAGCACGAAGGTAGGTGGCGTCACAGCCAGGCCGAGAACAGAAGAACCGGCCTTCGGGGAATTCCATCATCACTGCTTCAGAGTGCTGGGGCAGGAGCTCGGTTCCCGGTGGCAAGAGGGCTGGTCCTGAAAGCTGGAAACACGGCCGCGGTCGAATCGGAGGAAAGCCAGAAGAAGCGACCAAGAACGATGGAACCTCCAGGATGGACTCAGCATCGGGTAGTAATGTGTTGGTAGAACCGTTGGCGACAGTATCGTTGGATGATAGGTCTTGTGGGAGTGCGCCATATGCAAGATCCACGCCAGGGTTCTCCGTGCGGCAAGGAGACCAAGACCGGAAACATGAACCGCAGTATGGGGATCTACTGTCACCAAGCCATTCTTGGCCGAGCCATGCATTGTATCGTGCTATCTGATGTGATAGGAGGATGCGCCCATCCGGGCTCGGCGGAAAGGCATAACTGCATAATGTTAAAAAAAAAACCCCCTACCTGTTTCCCTCCTCCACGGCACCGCTGACATTAGATGCGAACGAGGGCGGGTTTTGCTCTCCCCCTCGTCGTTCATCAACGCGCTGTTGATGTTCCATGGTGGCGCTGATGGGCTAAATTGACAGTGTCGGTATTTTCTTCAAATAGAGGTCAGGTAGGTAGGAGGAACTGGGTCAAAACAATTTGACAATATGATATACGGGCCGCGCAACGGTGAGCTAGGGGATTGAATACGATCGTAATGATTTACTCACATCGGGGAGCAGAAGTATGTATTTATTAGATGCCAAGCGCGCACTGACCCATCAAGAGGCTGAGGGCGCATAATTTCAACCAATCAAACAGCCTGATAACGCCCTTCTCTGCCCTAGTGCTGCTCTCCTTCATGACCTACACATTGTTAGTCTCTTACTTGGAGTTGACCGCAGGATAACAATGTCAATACAAGAGCGGTTCTCATGTGAGGTATGTCCTAAATCCTTCACTGCTCGAGGCAAATTCAAGTAAGTCATGGCACGCTTTGTCAAAGTCTATGCCAAGTGGCTTACTAGGCCTAGTCAACACTTGAAGACTCATTCAAAACCCTGGAAGTGTGATCTCTGTCTCAAAGGGTTTGGACTTCGTGCGGACCTTAATCGTCACGTCAGATCGCGACATCGTGCCGGCCACCGAATGTTCACCTGTGAAATTTGTAAAACTACATACACGCGAAAAGACAACCTTACCCAGCATATCAGCAGGAAGCATGTAAACAACCACAACTCCGATATTGAACTAAGATCGACCATTTCCAGTTTCACCATCCTCGAAAAGGAAGCTCCATCTAAGACAGATTGGCTCTTGTTTATGCAGTCTGCAAGTAACGGCAACACAACCGTTGTCAGCGATCTATTAACATCACATCTGGATGTCAATATAAGAGCTGATGACGGTAATACTGCTCTACATTGCGCTGCTTTCACAGGACACATTGATGTTGTTCAGTTGCTCATACAACATGGTGCTGATCTTGAGGCCAAGAATCGAAGCCGACGATCGCCTCTCTATGAGGCCGCGGTCGGAGGCCAGGCTGAGTGCATGCTCTTTTTATTGCAAGCTGGGTGTACTCTACCATATTACACTCACGATGGCCTTGGGCGTTCTTTCGCTCTTGGCGTTGTCCAAACTGGAGACTTGAGACTTGTACAGAATGTTGTGGCCGCTACTCGAAAATTCCAATGCAGGGCTTCGATTGTCTCCTTGGCTATACTTGCTGCCGAAGTCAATCAGGTTCCTGTACTTGAGTACTTATACTCCTCGAGCGATAACCTTATGGCAAGCTATCCTGAAAACCTGCACAGGCAGAGTGGGCACCCGAAACCACTCCACTATGCTGTACGAAAAGGACAGCAAGCAGCAGTGGAGTATCTGCTATGGCAATGCGATATAAGCAAAGGATGTGACAAACTCTTGGAGTTAGCAGCCGGTAAAGGACATACTGCTATCTGCAGGTTACTCTGCTCCCATTGCTCTGAAAGTGGCGACTCAATACTCTTGGCCGCGCGGAGGGGTCATCTGGAGACTGTACAAACCCTTGTAGCCTTCTGGGAACCTAACGGTGATGCGTTGTGCAATATAGGAAACGCTGCATTCTGGAACGATCATTTGGATATCACTCAATTTATAAGTTCGCACAGGGCAGCGAAAGTGACCGATAAGCTTTCTCGTTTAGAGGTACTCAAAATCCTGCTTCCGTGGCAGGCTATCTCAATCAACGACTCCGGTGAAAAGATTCATCAGAGACGCAGATGCGACCCGACATTACTCTTCATTGGAGCTGAACAAAACGACCTGGATCTAACAACGTTTGTACTCGAACATAAAGATCTGGGAAGTAAGACTATGGAAGTATCCACTCCATGGCCGGGAAGAACGTGGGGAGACCCTAAAAAGACGGCCCTGGACGTTGCGCAGATACTGGGCCACAGCGATATTGCCAATCTCCTGATCTCCCATGGAGCCACCAATCATGACGTTGCTCCTAAAGCCCAATCACAGCCGGTTCACAATCAGGCGAACTCTCTACCTCAAGACTCAGTAGACGATTCCAAAATGCGTGAATGGAGCGATGATAGCTCTGATCTCAACAGCGAGGCTTGATGCTGTCCTTGGTCGAGCATGCTAAGAGATGAGTCTGGACATGGACAGGCATAATATGGTTGCATGGTTTCATGGTTTCGGAAGTTTTCGCAGGTCACAAAAGCGAGAAGGGGAGGATCTGTGGAAGTTTTCCATTTTGTTCACGAAGTCAAGCTTGAGCAAACAACGTCTCTGTATTCGTATTTGTCAGATTCCTCTGAATCGCATCCAACGCTGCGTCATGTCTGTCCTTATCAGCTGTAGCTCTGGCAGTAGCTCTCTTCAATATAAGTGAGGGGTGCCTCTCAGTGTGTTTCGCGAAGTGGACAAGACCGTTTCTTAGATGTACTATCCTAGCCATCTTCTCACGCCCTTCCGCAATCTCGAGGTTCAGCTCTACATGCCGCTTGATACCACGAAAGCTCGCTTCCATCTTCCGCAGCAGTTCTAACATCTTGGCTTCATATGGCCTTCGACCTGATCGGGGCTCTTCGGCATGCTTGCGGAGCTCCTCTTCCTAATCGTGAGTAAAGCCATCGGAGTGTTGGTCAGCCGCTTGATGAGCTGCTGGTATGCCTTGATGTCCACATCGACTGAATCCTGCTACTCCTTCGCGTCTTTAAGCTCTCTAGCTCTCTCTCTCTCTCTCTCTCTCTCTCTCTCTTCTTTTCCATGAATTGTGCCGATTACTGATTGACGTGCATCTACTTTTGCTTGCCGTTGTCTGAATCGTCGTCCGATCCATCTTCTGAGCTCTTGTCTGAGCAACTGTCCAAATCGTCGTCCACGGGCAAAGCTTTGTGTTTGCTGTAGGGATTACTTCGTACATCGGTAGGCATTGTCTCGTCGCCCGCGCCTAGTATTGTAGCTGGCGATATTCGGGGCGACATCTTGGTTGGATACCTGTAAGGAACAAATCAGTGAGAGGGTTTCAGTGGTTTGGTGTATAAAACGCGCTTTATCTTCGCTCAGAGGCCAAAAGTGGGTGGTAGAGAGCTGCCGTAATAATACTTGTATTCATCCACCTAGTCTGCTGATGATTGTTGTCTGCATTCCGTGAGATCTCTTGACTGCTTTCAACGCGGCGCAACACAAACCAGACAGAGGCAGCAAACACGGGGGCGAGCTCTTTGCCTATGACACTGAAGACCTCCAGGAGCCACATTCTACGAATCTACTATCCCCCTATCTATTGTGTATGCTCCTATCATGGAGAAGTGTTGGTGGTGTCCTCGTTGCGACTTGGCTTTTCAAGCGGCGCGAAGCTCTTCAGAACCGGTGCGGAGTGGCGGGCCGACTGTAGTGATACCAGAGACCAAAGTTGATGCAAATTAGCTGGTTATCGCATGCCTGGTCGATTTGGAGTGCTCAAAACTCTCAGTGACGCAGTTGTGTCAATTTGCTGCAGCAGTGGAAGTGCAATTTCTACTTCGCGCGGGTGACGAGCTCGAGGAAGGCGGAGTTAACGAAGAGGAAGATCTCGAATAAGACAAGATCATTATAGAGTGCGACTCTGGCTCTAATATTGGCACAATGTTTGTTGTGTACATAAGAGAGCATCGTGTTCTCATTTCGCGTGCGTCACAACAAAAGCGCATGAACGACGCGCGAGAGTCTCGACTAACATACTCATGCGCTTGATGAAGGCACACATTTCCCGCCCACCAGCTCGCAGCACAAGAGGGGGGTGTCAGCTCGAAGCCCATGCGAGTTGGCGCTAAATTCAGAAAGACGCAGCTTGTTGTGAATGTAGAGCAATGTCTGGGATGTCGCGTCCCTCAGTCACCTCACGAAACACTGGCTCACTCCAGGCTTGTTTTTCAGCAAACAGAAGCAACGATGCGACATGGGCTTTGAACCCGACCAGTTCAGAGCATGGATGGCATCACAGTTGGAAGACAGTGGATGAGAGAAAAGAACGTATTGACTTTATGTACATATGGAGCTCGTCTTGGCAAGCAGGCACTCGTATGCCTGCCTGTACCCCCAGATCGCGTTAAGATGCGAGCCCATCCTGGGGGTCCCTCCGCAGGAGTTTACCTCGTGCATCCTCGGGAGGCAGAAGGGGGAAAAGAAATGGGGTCACTTACTGTGCGAACGCGAAAGAGACTTACCATGTGTGCTGGGGTTGCACACGAAGAACGAAGAACGAATTGGCTACAAAAGAGAAGGGGTCACGCACCTGGAAGGCTGGGAGACGGGAGTCTTGAATAAGAGGGTAACAGAGAGTAGAAGAAGTCTGAGGGAGAAGGAAAGAGGACTAGGCGGGCGAGGGCGTGCTTAAGTACCCCTCCCTGCAGGCGCAAGCTTGGCGTCACGAGGCGCAAGAGGGTGAAAGTGACGGTGAAGAACGATTTTGCGCCTTGCTGGCCGTACAGAGAGCGCCGCTCGATGTAACGCTCATTAGCCACATTGAAAGGCTGCACGTGTGGCGCTCTATTTCGCTGGTGGTGAATGAGCAGACGTGCCCAGGTAGTCATTCATCACGGTGCGGATGAGATGTAGTCTAGCGGTGCATGCAGTGCGTGAGACCGCAGTCTCTTGCAGCCGCCCTCCGCTGCATGATTTGATGCGGTACCTATGACATTGAGCATCCTGGAGAGTCGGTGTGCCCAATTGTGCCTCAGTGTTGGAGTCTTCCGAGCTTTGAAGTCCAAGGACTACCAAGCCAACATCAGATCTCTGAAGTCTGGAGACATGTGACCACAACTTCATCTACCAACTCGAGTAAGTCAGGACTAACTCGAACGATGTACATATCGCGCAAAATCGTACAAACACGAGTGCCTGAAGCCGTCGAAGCGACCTGTGCAATGCCATTCAGTGGCGCCGTGCAGAGCCGAGGCACTCCGATCACTTCGATCTCGACCTCACAAGAAGTCTGCAGACGCCTAAGAGGTCACATTACGTCTTTGCAGCCTATCCAGATCCTTACTGTCACTCGCGTTCTTCCGATATGTACATCTAGTGCACCTCACAACCGAGCTCGACGTCCCCTCACATGTTGCATAGAACACCAAAAAAAATATACCTACAGTACTGAGTAGCTGCGATTGCAGCCCCAATACACCCGCTATGCCTGACTTGCATATGGCCCGTCGTAATGTCTCGACCTGCAGTGGCAGCTCCTCATTCAGACCTGTAGTGTGTGCAATTTGTGACGCTGGTGGGCTGCCCGGCGACCTTATACCGGAGCGTTGTTGCGACCTCAAACAATTTTGAAGTCGTCGACATCGCAACAAGTTCTTGCGTGACTTGTAGCCCTCACTATGTCTTTTCGATGACAGCTGGTGACTCGGAGCCGCACTGAAGCACTCCTTTCTGCATCAAAATCTGGCTTTTCGATGTTCTGACACGTTCACCCCAACGTGCTGACAATACGGTCTTCACGACGTCTCGTTAGAATAGTTGCTACGAAGTCTTTTCGAGAAAGTCGAGAACGGATACCAGCATCTGCATCGACTCGCTGCTCAGATCCAGTTCAGACTTCTAATCCTGACCTGACAGCACACTGCACCCATTTAGCGAACTTGAAGGACTCAAAAGTACGCAAGCAAAGCGAATGGAGCGGCTGATAAAGTTGTAGTCAATATAGAGAATTGACTAAACAGGACGTGCAGTTTGCCCAGTGCCTGGCAAGGTGTGTATGCATCGAAAAATCTGGTGATATGGCTTCACACCCATGTATTGCGACTTCCATCCTCAGCCTTCCAGATGAGGTTTACATGGTTCGACCCAGACCAAGACAAGCCCTGACGTCGCAATCCACTTACCTGTGACAGACCACATGGATGGCAGCTCCGCGCCTCTGCCGTCGGTTCCATGTGTGCAGATCCTTCTTTCGCGCATCCGCACACAGCCAGACACCGCACGCAACAAGCACTGTACCCCAAACACACCCAGCCAAGCTGACAACAGCATCGTCTCCTCCCCCTCCACAGCCGTTGCCAATCCCGCAACCCGCCAATCCCCAATCAATCCCATCCAATCTCGCAATCTCACTATCTCACTATCGATTCCCGTATCGCGCTCCTATCGAACGATCCCCAGATCACCACTGTCCTCGCTCTGATTGGCTGCATATGCAAACGCATGGGCGCGTTCAGCCGTTGTGGGGCGCAGGTACTAGCGTATCGTTTTTGTCAAGCGCTGCCCCTGAGGCTAACATGGCTTGGCGTTGGCCTTGCCAGGGCTGGCTGGAGAAGTACAGATGATCATTGTGCAGAGAGATTGGGGAGGGGGGGCCAAGTATGAGAGATTGAGGGAGAGAGAGGAGACGAGGTGTAGTAGTTCTGGTCAAAGACGAGGAATTGATGCATCTGCCACTGCTGCGATGTGGTGTCTGCAGTCCTAACAGCATGGGGTGAGGTCATACGCAACACGAGGCCCGGCAGAGATTATCGCAGAAAAATGGGTGGGTATCGATAAAACGGGAAGCGCAATGCTAGGGGTGTTGGTAATGCTATCCACAGGTGGAGAAGCCGGTAGCCCTGACCCCCTTATCCACGATCGAGAGCGCGTGTTGCGCTGATTGAGGGAATGTAGTACAGCTAATTACGGATGGGCGCGCGCGCGCAAACCAAGAACTCGAGGCGTGTGTTTGATCGGTCTTGTTTCTCAGATTCCTGGGGATCGTGGTTCTGAACGTGCTCCTTCTTGACACTCGTTATTTTTTGCGTTACGCATACACACGCTCGTTCTCGTCATTGCTTTTATCGTTGGTTTCACTGACCATAGTCGCTCTCTGAAGCCCACACTCGCTCGCTCGCTGCCGCTGCTTTCGCGCCTTGATTCACTGCTCGTGCATTCCATCCTCGATCATACCAATCACTAGAGAAGCGCAACCGCGTTTCTCACCAACACCTCCACGACGGCGTCCACATCGATCCTGCCCCGGCCCCAGGCCCACGAGACTTTCCGGCGGCCATCCATATTGCAAGCATTCGATCTACCTGCGATCAGGACGACATCCCCTCCAGCAACAGCCTTCGACCGCAAGACGCTGCCATCGATCAGCCCGGAGCTCGTAGGGCGTGAGATATCGCGCCCGTCGTCGTCCAGCAGCTCGATCGTGGCATCGTCTGCGCTCGCTCACGCGCCGCTGCAGCGCCAGGGCAGCAATGCGTCGTTGTCTGCGACGATCCAACTCCCCGCGCTGTCGAGTCTAGCGGGACTCACATCCACACACGACATACAGCACAGCGAGGATCTCGCGCGGAGAGACTCGAAGATGCCGTCGCCAAGGTGCGTTGATGGCGACAGTTGCAGAAGTGCGGTTGTGGCTCGCCTCGCCGGCCGGACTGCTTATCGCAGCCGTTCTGGGGCTTGGCACACGCGCATTTGCAACGTCCATTTTCGCCCGCGTTTTACTGACGCCCGCACAGCAATCCCTCGCATGGCCTCAGCATGACCTACGCGACTGCTGCGCCCGCAACCGCCGGCGGACAGGGCAACTCGCCGGTACGTTTTCCCCCGGAATGTTGGTGTTGGAGCGCAAGAGCATGTTGCTGCGCCTGTGGGACAATAAATCTTGCTCTTATCCTTATCGACAATCGATAGCCATCACCACCACCACCTCCACCATCACCATCATCACCATTCCATCAGTCCCCACTGGCTAACACATACCTCACCAGCCTGTCTGCCAGAACTGCACCACCAGCACCACCCCGCTCTGGCGCCGCGATGAGTCGGGCGCCGTGCTGTGCAATGCCTGCGGTCTTTTCCTGAAGCTGCACGGCCGCCCGCGCCCAATCTCGCTCAAGACGGATGTCATCAAGAGCCGCAACCGCGTGAAGACGGGCGGGCCAGGGCGCAAGAAGGTACACCCCGCCTTTCAACCCCACAACCTTGACTCTCCCGCTAACACCACTACCCAGGGCGAAGCCATCAACGGCCTCGCCGCCGCGCACCCCGACGCCGACGGCCAACTCGCGCTCGCGCAGCACCGCCGGGTCTCAGGCAAGATCTCCTCCGGCCTATCCGACCGCTCGCAATCGCCCATCTCGCGGACGGGGACCCCCAACTTCGCGCACCCGTCCAACATCGCCCCGCAGCACATGTTCGAGCAAGCCCTCAGCAGCGATGCCGTCTTCACGCACGGCTTCGGGCTCCCGCGCCAGCCCTCGCCCGGCGGCGGCTCCACCTCGTCGCTCAACGGCGTCGGCGTCGCGCACCTCGAGCCCCCGCTCCCATACGACTCGCTCGCGGCCCAGAACACGGCGCTCAAGACCCGCGTCTCCGAGATGGAGCTCATCAACGACCTCTTCCGCAACCGCGTCTCCGAGCTCGAGACCAGCGAGGCCCAGGCCCGCGCCACGGAGCAGGCGCTGCGGGCCGAGCTCGAGGCCGCGCAGACGCGCGAGATGGCGCTGAAGAGAAGGATCGAGGAGATTGAGGACGAGAGCCCCAGGCACAAGAAGATGAAGATGAGCGATTTGGTGGATGAGAGCAGGGCGGGGAGTCCGATTAGTGGGATGGTGGAGTGAGCGAGTGACTGACTCAGTCGAGACTGCAGCAAGGTCATGTCATGAGATGACGACGCTTCTTTCCTTCGATGCGACTGCGCTCTCTTCTCTTTCCTCGCCACCCACCCACCTACCCACCCATCTACCCATCTGCCACCCTCTCCTCCTCCTCCTCTCCTCCTCCTCCTCTCCTCCTCCTCCTCTCCTCCTCCTCCTCTCCTCCTCCTCCTCTCCTCCTCCTCTCCTCCTCTCTCTCCCTGTTTCTCTTTCTTTTTCTTCTTCACCTCCCCCCTCCGCTGCGGCGGGTTTATGTACTTAGTAATGTCTTTGGTTCTTGATACCAGCAAGGAAGGATGGAAGGATGGATGGATGGATGACGGTGACGCGCTGTCTGTGTGGGGATCGGGTAGGGTAATGCGATAATGGGCCATAAAAGTTTGTCTGTCTCTGTCTGAACAGATGCGAAAGCGAAGCGAAGCGACGGGACGCGATGGGATGGAATGATGGAATAGGGACGGGAGATGAATTGATGAATTATTTCTGATTTGAGATTTGGGCCGGACTGCACTGCACTGCACTGGATTGACTTTGTGGTTGTGCGTGATTGATTGATTGATTGATTGATTGATTGCGCATGTGAGTTCGTGCCTGCATCACTCAATCCTCCTTGAAATACCTCTCCTGCACCTCGTCCCTCGTAACCGGCATGGTCTCGACGGCCAAACAAACCTTGGGCGCCTTGATCTCGAGCACCTCCCTCGCCCACCGGCCCTCCCGCTCGACCCACCCCACACCCACCCGCTCGTCGTCCTTGACGTCCTTCATCTTGCGCGCCAGCACGACCAGCGTCTTGTACCGCGGCAGCACGCTGTTGCGCTTCACCTCGAAGTGGCGCAGCTCCATCCACTGGTACCCCTTCCTGTCGTGGCGGACGTAGTAGGGGGTGAGGGCGCGCCAGCCGGGGAAGCGCGGCATGAGGTACTGCTCTGCGGCGGTGAAGGCGGCGACGAGCATGTTGTTGGAGGCGAGGGCGACGATGAGCTCGTTCCAGGTGAAGTTGTCGATGACGAAGCCGTCGACGAGGAGGTCGCGGAGGGTCGAGGAGGCTTTGGTGAGGAGGGGCCGCGGAGGGTGGAGGTGCGGTGGGCGGTTGATCAGGCTGCGGATGTACAGGCGCGTGGCCTTGGTGATGACTTGGCGCCGGTTGATGGCGATGCGGGATTCTTCCCAGCGCTGGATGACCAGGTCGTCGGTGAGGGAGGTCGAGTCTGGGACTGGGGGCGCAGGGTTCATGACTTGTTGGAAGGTTTTGATGAGTTTGGTGGTGGAGCTGCGGATGAGCGACCAGCACTTTTCCACCTCGTCCCATTCTTTGGCGCGGTAGTGCGCTTCCATGATGGCGGTGAGGAAGGTCGTGGGCGTGTCGAAGTCGGTGGGTTCGAGGGTTTCCTCGGCTTTGGCGAAGAGCTGCTGGCAGATCTTGTAGGCGCCGCGCGTGTTGTAGAGGGTGATGAGGAGGCCGTAGTAGGAGGCGGGGACGACGGACTGGGTTTGAGTGTCGAGATAGCGGTTGTGGTTGGGCTGGCGGTGGGCGACGTCTTGACCCACATCGCCGCTTGTGAGCATGCCGCGGAGCAGCTTCTCGACGTGCCGGAGTTTCTGACGCGGGTTCTTGTTGCGCGCCCTCAGCAGCCGGGCCAGCTCGGACATGCCGACTGTATTGATTGAGGCCTGGCGGGAGCTGATGGTCTGGCGGACGTTGCGCTCCACCATGCGCTCGTAGACCTCCAGAGCGAGATCGTACTGGGCTTCCTTCAGGAATCCAGTCATGACAATAGCGTAGTGGATGGCTTCGACACGCAGCTTATTCTCTGGCAGCGTCTGCCGCAGGATCTTGTACGCCGCGTTCGTCTGCTTGATCTCGACCAACGACCGCATCAGACTGGCAAAGGTGATGTTGTCCAGAGGAATCTTGTTCTCGACCATCTCGCGGTACAGTCGGCGGCTGTTGGCGACGTCTCCTCGTAGGGCGTGGTACTGGATCATGATGTTCCACGTGTGCGTGAGTGGGTGGCTTGTCAGTAGTCCAGCCTTCCACTGCTGCAGCATAGCCTGGGCAATGTTCTCTGCAGCTTCCACGTCTTCAGCATTGAGGAACGCCTGCACGTAGCCTGATCGAGCCCGCACATCGCTGTCCAGTGGAACATTCAGCTGCTTTGCTCTCGAGTACAGCGTCTCGAACGCTTCGATGTCGCCTCTGTTAGCACACATATCAAGCATGGGGCCGAATGTGAAGACGTTCGGTTGCATATCGTTGTCGAGGGCATTGTTGAACGTTTCGAGCGCGCCATCGAGATCATCCGACCGCACGTAGGCCAGGAGGAGGATATTCCACATCTGCAGGTCAGGTTCAAGACCGAGCTCCTCGCGGACGCGACGAAACGCTGCAATTGTCGCAGGGACATCGGCTCGCCGTGCATGGACGAAGAGCAGGTTGTTAGCTTGCTTGTGTGTCACTGGTCCATAACTCTGTTGTGCCTCGGTGAAGTACTGCTCAACCTTCCCTACCATGCCGTGCTCAGCATAGACCTGCATCAAAGCCTGCAGAACGTTGTGCGGCAGCGGCTTGCCAGGGTAGAATGTGCGGATATCAGTCACCATGTCGTCAACGCGCTGCAGACTGCCATGAGACGCGTGGGAGTTAAGGACCAGTGACAGCATGGGCAGCTGAGGCGGCAGTGTCTTCCACTTGGGATCGTCCACACGCTCGTAAAGATACCACTGTCGGTATCTGCGGTACAGCTCGAGATGGAGCTTGCGCTGGTTTGTGTATTTGCGGTACCGGTCCATATTCAGCATCGTAGTGATGGCAAAGTCGTAGCTGGCATCGACGGGCAGCTCCAGTGCGCGCATCTTTTCAAAGGTAGCGATGAACCAGTCCCAGATGTCGTCTTCATTCGGCTTGCGCGCAAGCAGAAGCCTCTCCATGACGTTGGCAATGTAGCTCTGCACAAATGCGAAGAAGAACTCCTTCCTCCTGGGCGCCGCCACCAGCTCGTCTTTGTTTTGGCCAATGTACACAAACAGTGACTGTGTGTGCTCCTTCAACTCCTTCAGCTGCATGGTCTCTTGCCATATGTCGGGCAGCCAGGCTTGACCCCAGCGGATGCGGTATGTCGTCCGCTGGCGGTCGGTGCTGAACCGGGTCTCGCTGACGTATGTGTGGAAGACGCGTTGAGCCAAATCCCACTGCTCGCTGGCGACCAGCCGCCGCAGCAGAACATCTGTGCCAATGTCTGGTACGTGGCCCTCGTACTGGACAAAGCGTTCCTGTTTCGCAGCCTCTCGATGCGACGCTACGGCAAGACCGACCTCACGAAGGGCGACATAGGCTATGATGACAGCGCGGTACGACCCAGCGGTGCGTTCTGCATCCGGCAGCTGCCTGAAGAGCTTGATGATGCGCGTAGGCACGGCCGGCTCGTTGTCTGCGGTGAGATAGTCAAGCAGAGGCAGTATGATGTCAGGAGACACGGGAGCAGGGAGGGTGTTGTACAACTGCCAGGCCACCTCTTGCTTTCCTGGCTCCTTCCGCCGCAGTAATTCGCTTAGTGATTCCAAGGCAGACGAGCCCATCAGCCGCTCGTGCATCTCCCGCTTTGCATCCTTGATAACCGCTGCGTCCATCTCCTCTTCCCTCGCTTCCGCCAGGATCGCTCGCCGCACGGAGGTGGCATAGCTTCGCGTCGCCGTGCGGTTGCCCGGTGCAGTGTCGGTCCTCAAAGACAGCCTCCGCATCAGCGCCAGGGCCTTGTCAGGGTAGAGGAAGTCCAGCGGGGCGGCATCGCTGCTCGCCATGGACTGCAGGGCAGCACCGTCATTCGTTGCGCCGCCATTCGCTGGGTTGACGGCCCACCATAGCGGCAGACTCAGGTCGCTTGCACCGTGGTGCCAGAAGGTCGAGTGCAGCTTGCGGCGAGAGCGCAGAGCTGGCTTGGGAGCACGAAAGAGCTGGCGTCCGCCGGATTCAAGGCATGTCGAAGCGCGCTCGAGCATCACCCGGAGCGTTCAGTGCGCAGAGAGGGTGCGTGCGCGAGTGTCGGCGAGGAGTGGGCGGTGCTGTTCCTCAAGGGTCTAAAAGCTCCAAAGCTTGCATCTATCGTGTATGGACTATGTATGCAAGGTCGATAGAGGGTGGCGAGGTAGTCGGTCGGCGGACGAATAAACTCCAACAATGCAGGCCCAGACAGAAAGGAAAGTAATGTACAGGGGCAGTATCGTACAGCGAACGGCTGCGCGGTGGCAATGGCGCGTGTGAGACTGATATCGATGACTTTACCAAAAAGTTCTAGGATCGTTCGACTTTGGACTCGGGCCATCTTCGGGGGAAGCTGACCTCCGTCGCGACCACCGACGACCTACCCCACACTGCACTGCAGCACACGACAGAACAGAACTGCCTGTCACACCGTTGTCGCCGCCGCCATGGATCTCACCAAGTACGTCGTCGAGTACCGCGAGGCAGCCTTCCTGCTGGGCGACTACAGCACCTACCGCGCCCAATTGACCCGCCGTCTGCGAATTGTGCAGAAGAAGCTGGGCCGCGCGACGCCCAAGAATGCCAAATATGCAGCAAAGGCCCCCGTGACGGCTGCCGACATCGCGGGCAACGTCGAGTTCCTGCACTTGCTGCTGCTCACCTCGGAGCGGGCGTGGGCGCACGCAATGGCTATGAAGGCGCTGCACTCTGAGGACAACGCAGACAAGAACATCACCGGCTCGACCCGCCAGCACATCATCTCGCGCCTGCACAAGGCCGTCCAGAGCGCCAAGGAGATTGTCACGCTGCTGTCCGACTCGGCCAGCGGGGCCACGGCGACGGACGTGCTGGAGGCAAAGGCATACGTGTACGCTCTGGCGGGCGCGCAGGAGTTCGAGAAGCAGGCCGAGGGCATCAAGGCAAAGGGCGCCTCTCCCCAGCGCTGGGACGCCTGTCTGACCAGCTTCGCGGCTGCACGTGTGCTGTACAGCGCGCTGCACAAGGCGACCAAGAAGGACCTATTCAAGGACGTCCTCGCTGGCACCATCGACCCCAGCATCCGCTACGCCGCCTACCAGAACCGCATCCCGCGAACTGTCGGCGTGCCAGCCGTTGCGAACAAGTACTTCCCCAAGGACGACCAGCTGGCCAAGGCCGTGCAGGACATCGATGCGACCGCGCTGCAGCCAGAAGAAGCGACAGCTAGCAGTAGGCCGAACCCCTCCCCTTCCCCCTTCGACACATGTGTGAATGCTAACCTCCCCAGGCTCCCAAATCACCTGGCGCGGCCGCACCGCCAACATCGTCGACGCCGCCATCGGCCAGGCCCTCGTCTCGATTGAAGCCGCCGCCAAAACCCTCAGCCAAACCAGCACCACCGCATCTCCCAAAGACCGCGCCAACGCCTACGACTCCATCCTGATCGCCAGCCAAGACGCCGTCGACGCAACCCGGCGCGCCATCGAGGAGCTGGAAAAGGAAGGCATCGACGAGGGTGACGCGCGCATGCAAGACCTACGCGTCACCAACCTCGCCGTCAACTACGACCTGATCTCCTGGCGCATCGGGCGCAACCGCGTCCTCATCGGCACCGACGACGGGCTCGCCTTCACCGCGAACCCCCCGCAGCCCCCACGCCGACCCCGCAAAGACGGCAAGCCCTGGACGCCGCGCGACGAGCCCACCGGCCGCAAGCTCGCGCGCCTCCGCGAACGCATCGCCCTGTACGACGCCATCCTGCAGAGCATCGACTCGATCAAGGCCCTGCGCGGCGCGGCCCGCGACACCGCCTTCACCGCCGAGCTCGACGCCCAGCGCGCCTACTTCCAGGCCCTCAAGTGCCTCAACCTGTCGCACTCGCACGCCTTCCTCGGCGCGCACAAGCAAGCCCTGGCCCTGTGCAGCCGTGCCTTGGCCCTGTCACAGCAGACCGCCGCCGCCGTCTCCTCAGCTTCATCCACCACCACCACCACCACAACACCATCCGCCCCCAACCTCTCCATCTCAGACACACAAACCTCAACCCTATCCTCCACCCTCGCCAACCTCACCGCCCACCACCGCGGCGTCGTCGCCCTCTCCCAACTCTCCTCCTCCTCCCCTCAGAACCAACCCTCCACCACTTCGACCGCACCCGTAGTATCCCGCCTCAACGAGTTCCCCCCCTCAGCCACCTCGCCCACCGCCAACCTCGCCAACCTGGTCACCTGGCCGCCCAAACTCAAGCCCGTGCCTGTGAAACCGCTGTTCTTGGACGTCGCGTGGAATTACGTCGAGTATCCGGGGCAGAACAAACAGAGTGTTGGAGGAGGACAGGAAGGGGAAAAGGATGGGGTGGGCGAGGCGGAGAAGGTGGCAGAAGTAGTAGAGCAAGTGGTGGAGAAGCCAAAGGAGAAAAAGGGGTGGTTTGGGTTTGGGCGGTAGAGTGCGTTGGGTCGGGTTAGATCGTAGCAGTGTTGATGTGGGGAAGATGTGAGAGTGAGAGAGGGGGGGCTGTAGAGTAGAGTAGAGTGGAAAGCACGAATGATGAACGAACGAAGTAACGAACGGGGCTCATCGTCGTACAAATGTGTATGTGTATGTGTATGTGTATGTGCTCGCGCTTGGGTGGTAATATCCGTCGTAATGCGTTATGCTATGCTGTATCGTACTGTGGCGTATCAACCCCTCCCTACCTGGCAGACATTCTCCCACCCCACCTCACCTCACCTGCCCAGACCCCCGGTCCACCCACCCGTGCCCGTTGTGTTGCAGAAACGATATCGCCAGAGAAGGTGTCTGTCTGTCTGTCTGTCTGTCTGTCGCGGACACTCGTCGTGCCATTATCCCCTCGTGTCCTCGGGTCCTTCCACCTCGCCTGCTGTTCGTCTCTCGCCCTGCCTCCACGCACTCACTCACAGCCACCGATCCTCGTCCTCGGCTACATCCATATCTTCATCCATATCCTCATCTACCGCAGCACCACCGCCGGGCAGTGCCTTCGCATCATCATCATCATCATCATCATCATCAACATCGTCGTCGTCGCTGTGCACACCACGCATGCCCATACCCATACCCATACCCATACCCAAGCCATCATCCCTTTCTTTCTCGTCGTTCTCTTGATGGGAGTCGTTGAGGTTGTTGTTGTTGTTGTGATTGTAGTTCTCCGGACTCGTCTTCTCGGTCTCCTCGATGCCGCCGAGTGCGTCGTTGGGGAGCCAGTGCATTTCCAGCGGGGTGGCGGTGGTGGTGTTGGCGGTGGTGAGGGAGGGAAAGGGGAGGGAGGCGGTGGAGTCGATGAACTGGGGTGTGCGGTTAGTTCGTGTTGTAGGAAGACGGTGCGGTCAGTTTGTGTTGTAGGAACGGCGATTGAGGGGGCAGGGAGGGGGGACGGTGAGACTTGTTGGGAGGACGTGAAGGAGACGGGTGAGGTAAAGCGAAGAGAAGAATACGTACTGCTTCGGCCATGTAGCGCTCTGCGAAGTTGACGATGAGCGTGGATGGCTCGTCTGGGTGGTGGGTTGTAGAGAGGACGTCCGGGAGCGTCTGTATCGTGTTAGCCACGCATGTTCTGTCGACCGACGTGTGAGAAGAATAAGAGAACGTACGAAAAGATGCTGCCGCAGCGCCTCGTCCCGCTCGCTCCCCGGCTCCACGCCCTTGATCGCGATCCGTCGAGGCCGGTTGTCGAGCCTCTTGACCCCCGTCCGCGCCCCACCGCGTCCTCGATATGCGCCCCCTCGGTACCCCCTCGCTCGCGGCGCATACCCTCCTCGCCCTCGATACCCGCCCCTGGACGCCACACCTCGGGCACTGTTGCTACCATTACTGCCATGCCACCCCTGCGCCACGGCGTCCTGCTGCGCAAACAGCGTCTCCGCTTCGGCCTGCAGACTGGCGAGGTCCTGGGAGAACGCTTCCTCGCCTCCTGCGTCGTTGCCTGAGACGCGGGCGAGTTCGCGGCGGACGCGCAGGATCTCTGCGTTCGTCTCCTGCAGTTTGCGGTCGAGTTCTTCGGCGCGGGCGGTGGCTTCTTGTTCTCGCTTGCGGCGCTCTTCGAAGGCGGCTTGGGCGGCGGCCTGGCGGCGGGCGATTTCTTCTGGGTCCAGCACTTCTGGGTCGGCGTCGTGTCTGGCGTTGGCCTCGTCGTCGAGCGAGGATCGGTGCCAGTACACTTTGACGAAGCGGTTGTCGAAGATGACTTTGGGGCTGTGGTAAGCGGCGTCGGCGGCGTCGTGGGTCTCGTACTTGACGATGGCAAGGCGCTTGTATGCTTGCATGCGGACGTCGAGGATGGGGCCGAATTTGCCGAAGAAGTTGCGGACGTGGTCTTCGCTGAAGAAGTCTTCTGGGATCGACTCGACGACAATGGTTGTGTTGGTGCGGTCGTAGGTTGGGCCGGGCAGCGAGAAGGGCGCGCGAGTGCGACGGCTGTTGTGGTTCCTCCCTCCGTTCGCCTCCTGTCCTGGCTGGTCTGGATCGTACTCGAGGCCGTGTTGGTATGGACACAGACTGCCCGCCGCACAGAACCCTTTCGTGTCGTAGTCGGCACATCTGACGTTGCTTGCATTCGCATCAAGCGTCGGCAGCGGGGGCAGACCCGGCAGGTTGACGCCAAACGCAGCCGCCATAGCAAGAAAGGCCATAGGGTTGGTAGGGTCGAATGGAGGGATCTCTCCAAACGGTATATTGAAGGGCGGCATGTTCGGCACAGGCGCAAATGCAGGCGCTTGTGCATTCAAGCTGCCACCACGGCCATTCCTCCCTCCCCTGCGCGCGACCTGCTTCGTGGGCCTGTCGTTTCCAGATGGCCTTCTTGCCTGCACGTCGACGCCTTCCCTCGACTGGCTCGCGTCTCGATCATTCTGCTTGCGCTTACGTGACCTCTGACTCTGCTCTTGCTGGCGACTCGCAGCGGGCCCTTTCGGTGCGTGGAGAGGGGCGAGGTTGAGGGCGTGCGCGGGGTTGGGGAGGTACTCAGAGGTCGAGGTGCCGACGATTGAGGGAATAGGCGCAGGCGCAGTTGTCGGTGCGTTTCCTTTCACATAGCTCTTGGTCTTCAAGGCACCAATTACTTCATCGACGAAAGAAGCAGTATCTGGAAAGGTTAGCTTGCCACGTCTGGAATGTAAGCTACCATGCGCAATACCTACTATCCTGCAAGAAATCTGAAAGACTTTCTAGACAGTTGCGCCGGATGTTCGCATCCGTGTCTTCTGTAGTGACAAGTGCAACCACATAGTCAGCAAGGACCTCGGCGTCGGCGTCGGAGCTGTCGTAGATTAGTCGTGCCATCGATTGGAGCCATGCAAGTAGCCCACATTGTTTCGAGCTTGGGTAGCACCCAGCGCTTGAACGCTTCCGAATCCTCTTCTGGCAGCAGCATGGTCGCGCAGCTGCCCTGTCACTCGTCGGCGTGCGCTTCGTGACTGTAGTGGTGTGGTTGTGAAAGTTTATGATCGGAGCTTCACGTTCACGGCGGTAGCTTCACGGCACGTCGGCGCGAGCTTGCAGCAAAAACGTCAGAGCTTGTCCCGCACTCCAGCCTTTCACTTCAGATAGTACCAAATACCATCAAAGAAGAATTTCACCGTGGAAGGGACTATGAAAGACACCTCAGCATATCAATTCAACCAATCACTATCACAGCAGAAGTTTAGGAATAAGTGCAACCTAGTTCGATTCTTGCAAACTACACTACACGCTGAACGGCAAGGAAAGGGTCATCATCCGTAGCTTGGTCCAAAGTCCAAGAACCCGACTAATCAATGGGCAAATGCCCGGACCGACATTTGCTTGCTGGTGCTCCATAGGGGAACCATGCGTGTCATACAGCGACCAGCGGCCGCGGACACGCCCACGACTGTCCAACACTACGAGGTCGCAACGAAAGGAAATCTAAAACTTTTGATATCCTTCGCTTACAACTTGTCGTAGTAGTTGTTGACGTCAGGTACCTCAACCTTGATACCCTTGCGCTTACGCATGTCGGCAACAATCTTACCGGGCATGGTGGTGTTGTCAAGCGGCGAGCCACCCTGGAGAACCTGCCAGTGGTCGAAGACCAACTGGGGGAAGGCCTGACCAGCAGTGTTGGAGCGGAGATCGGCGGTGAAACCGAACGACTCGTTGACGGGCAGGTAAGCCTTGATGTTGAAGAGGGGAGTACCGACACGCTGGTTCTCCTCGAAGACGTGACCTCTCCTGCGGGTAAGGACACCGTAGATACCACCCATGGCCTGCTCGGGAACCTGGATCTCGACAAGGTAGACGGGCTCCTGGAGAGCGGGCTCGGCAAGCAGAGTAGCAGCGTACAGCACACGACGAGCAGTGGGGATGATCTGTCCACCACCACGGTGAATAGCATCAGCGTGGAGAGTAACATCCATGATGTTGAAGCGGACGGAACGCATGGGCTCCTCAGCAACGGGACCCTCCTTGGTGGCCCACTGGAAACCGGAGACAACGGAATCCTTGATTTCGCTGAGGTACTGGACGGCCTTGGTCTGGTCAACGAGCAAGTTGGCACCGTTGGTGTCGGGACCGAAGCACCAAATCTTACGGGCGTCGGTGACGTCCCAGCCGTGCTCGTCAGCAAGGATACGGGCACGAGCCTTGAAATCGTCACGGGGGCCGATCTTGCCAGACTCGATGGCCTGGGAGACCTCCTCGTCCATGGGCTGGGCAATGACGTAAAGACGGTTGTGCTTGTTGGGCGACTTGGACAGAGCAGTGATGCTCGATGTGCCGGCAACGGTCTCACGGTACTGGACGACGGGGTCGGAGATACGGAGAGGAACACCAGCGTGGTCCTCCTCGAGATCCTTCAAGCAAATCTCCAAGTGGAGCTCACCAGCACCGGCAACAACGTGCTCACCGGAGTCGGAGATGTAAGTCAGAACGCAAGGGTCGGACTTGGAGAGACGCTTAAGACCCTCAACAAGCTTGGGAAGATCCTGGGCGTTCTTGACCTCGACGGAACGCTGAACGACGGGGGAGACGGAGAACTTCATAACCTTGAGGTTGTGGGCAGTCTCGTTGGTGGTGAGGGTACCAGACTTGAGCAAGAACTGGTCAACACCGACAAGACCAAGGATGTTACCGGCGGGAACATCGTCGATGGGCTCGACGAAACGGCCCATCATGAGGATGGTACGCTGGATGGCCTTGATGAAGAGGTCCTCCTTCTTTCCGGGGACGTAGTTGGGGCCCTGGATGCGGACCTTGAGACCGGAGCGGACGGTACCGGCGAAGACACGACCGAAGGCGTAGAAACGGCCCTTGTCGGAGGTGGGAACCATCTTGGAGACGTACAGCATGAGGGGACCCTTGGGGTCACAGTCACGGATGGCAATGGCGTTGACATCGTCGTGGGGACCCTCGTACAGAGTCTCCATACGGTACTTCTGGGCGGTGGCGGGAGAAGGAAGGTGGAGAATCATCATCTCGAGGAGAGCGTCGGCAGCGGGAAGGAACTTGCGCATGACAACCTTGAGGAGCTGCTTGCCCTCGAGGTCCTTCTCGTCGCTGGTGAGCTTGATCTCAAGCTTCTCGAGGAGAGTGGGGATCTCGTCGGTCTTGAAGTTCATGACCGCGTTGAAGATGCGGAAGATGGGGTCCAAGATGAACTGGTTGAAAGCACGCTCAAGGGGCTTACCCTCGTGTGTGCCAACCTTGGTCCACTTCTTGGTCTTGGGGTTGAAGTAAGAGTCACCCCACAGGCGCTCGCACATCTTGTTCTTGTCGACACCGAACTTCTTGGCGTACCTGGTGGCGAACTGGCGGATGGTGAAGGCCCATCCGTGCAGACCGGAACCGAAGGCAATGGTACCCTTCTCGGGGTAGACCTGGACATCACCAAGGGACTTGTCGAAGTAGGTGGCGATGACGACGTTGACGGACTCGATGACACGAGAGAAGTTCTGGTACAGGTCCTCCTTGGAGACCTGGAGCTCGAGAAGAGCACGGTCGACCTTGTTGACAACGACGACGGGCTTGATGCGCTCACCGAGAGCCTGGCGAAGGACGGTCTCGGTCTGGACGCACACACCCTCAATGGTGTCGACGACGACGAGAGCACCGTCGGTGACACGGAGAGCAGCAGTGACCTCAGAAGAGAAATCAACGTGACCAGGCGAGTCGATCAAGTTGATCAAGAACTCGTTCTTCTCGGTCTTGATGGGGACATCCTTCAGGTCATCGGGGTCCTGAAGCTGGGCGAACAGGGAGATGGCGGTGGACTTGATGGTGACACCACGCTCCTGCTCGTCAGCACGAGTGTCGGTGAAACGGGCGGAACCAGCGTTGGCAGCCGAGATAATACCAGCACGCTGGACGAGCGAGTCGGTAAGGGTGGACTTGCCGTGATCGACTGTGGGCGGGGTAGGTCAGCCATCAGTCCTTGCCTCAATACACACTAGATGCGATGATGCTTACCGTGGGCAATGACGGACATGTTACGGATGTTCGCCGGGTTGTCCATGAGACCACGGATCTGATCGCGCTGTTAGCATCCTGATGCATTGCTATCGAGCTCCCATTCGAAATCGGATTCGAATATCGTCGCATGATGCGGGGCACTGTGCGCGCAACGTACCTCCTCGGTGGTGAAGCTGCAAAGCTGTTAGCATCGTGTCCGACTCAATCCCAATGCACTGTGTAGGTGCTCTACACTTCCAGCGCAGCACGGCGTGGCGGTACTTACTTGACCATTTTGGCGGTGTTGTGGCTGTCTTCTCTTATGAAAATTCAACGGTGTGGTGACGAATACCCCGCGTGGGAGGATTCGGATCTCGAAAGGTTGCAGGAGTTGTCTCTGGCGGATGGACCAGGACACGGGGTGCTCTCTGCAATATAGAGGCTTTGACGTTGGCGTGCGTTGCAACGAGAAAAGAAAGAGGGCGACTCTGCAAAGCCTTTTGAAGTGGGCGGGGCACGAAGAAGGCGCTTTCCACATTAAGCGAAGTAGGCGCTTTCCACATTAAGCGGGGCAAATTCTCTCCAATCGCCCCCGACGTAACGCGCATTTGGACAGCGCCCTTTTCTGCCAGACACACACTGGACGGAGCTTGAAGCTCTCCGGTGCAGCGATAACTTAGATGCACACAGCTGCAGTCCATGTGTGACTCCGCTGCTGTTCGATTGTGGCAGAGTGATTACATATCTTGACTACAGGTAACGGCCCAACTTTTGATTGGGTATCGATGAGGAGTACGATCGTCATGGTCCATCCACGTTGAGCACGTTCGAAGTCTCACCATATTTCCGTCTCAAGCTCTGGAGGTGTGGGCGCAGAAGGGCAGATCTCGGTGCTTTCTCTTGCACAATCTTTGACCGTGCTGTGTGCAGAGCCATCACACGCACATGCGTTGCCCAGCTGTTTTCGGCATCTGTTGCCCCAAGTGCGGTGTGGGCCGGTCTGGAGGCATAAGGTGGAGCCTGAAGTGTGAGAGCTTGATGAGGTCTCGTGCACAACAGGATTAGCACTAAATCTGCCATTTCCTCCCATTTGACGTGCAGGTTGTCTTGATCGGATTTTGCAAGCATTGTACACAGTACATGTACTGTTGGTGTTCACAATCACGTGGTAAAATTCTTAAGTGTCAACAAACATATTAGTGAGGCCAAGCTCGATATTGATTGATTTGTAAGAGAATCTATGTACAGTCGTAGCAGCATTCGACCACCACCAAGCACCATCTACCACGCCACTATCTAAGCAATCCAGCGCTTGGCAAGACCCTGGGCCGCCTTCGCGTCCTCGGGGTTGTTCTTCGCCAGCTCAGCCAGGATGCTGGCAATATCGTTCTGTCTCTTCTGAAGTGCGCCCTTCGCTGCCTCAGCATCCTCGGGATTGTTCTGCGCCAAGGCAGCGAGGATAGACGCAACATCATCCTGTGCCTCGCGCTTAGTAGAGGCAGTCTTGCCCGTACTCTGGCGAGCAGCAGCAGCGTCATCAGGGTTGTTGGCCTCAAGGGCGGCAAGAATAGCGTCAATGTCGCTCTGAGACTGGCGCTTGGTGACGGCTGACTTGGTGCCCTGGCGAGCAGCAGCGGCGTCGTCAGGGTTGTTAGCCTCGAGGGCGGCGAGGATCGAGTCGAGATCGTTCTGGGGCTCTGGGGCGCGGGCGCGGAGCTTGACGTTCATGATGGCTGCCGCAGCTTCGGCATCCTCAGGGTTGTTCTCACGGAGAGCTTCGAGGATAGAGGCAACATCGTTCTGGGGATCACGCTTGGCTGTATTGTGTAAGTGGCTTGCCAGATGCTTGTCCATCAACTACGCACAAGAAGAAGCAAAGACAGCCCCGGAGAAAGCGGCGGCGGCGATGAAAGTAGTGAACTTCATAATGCTTGATTATAGAATGAAGACGTAGATAAAATGGACTAGATAGAAAGAAGCGTGGCCGGCACAAGAACTACAAGATGGGATAGACGGAAAAACTGGCTCATTTCACCTCAGCACAATGCCGATATATACACTTTCCACAGAGTCGCCGCGTTGCTAAGCTTTGCTGCAGTGGAAGTCGAGGCTTGGTATCAGCGCCTTACACAGTACCAGCACGCTGCGACGATGTGCGCAGCGAAAAGAAGATCCGAATGGACCGAGCCAGCGCTATTCGAACAGTCAACATGGATCGACGGGCTTGTTTGGTTTCCGGTGGCATCAGTTTGGAACGCTCTGGTGATTGATGTTTCGGGAGCAGCCTCACCACAGCTCGAAACCAGATCTGAAACATCGCGACTTCGATGCGTGCGCAGCTCTAGAGAGTCGCATAACGGTCGGATTATGCATGTGGCAGAAATTACAAATCTCGTGGCACCTGTCTGCTTGCGCGGCTGCCGCGGCCTCCAGCTTCATCACCAGCTGAGGTCTGTCCTCGGCTCATAAGGCCGGATCCGACTATGTTGGCCTGCGCTGCTACACGGAACACACGCTGCATCTTCGCTAGCGACAATTTCGCTGTATATCTCTTCTCCTCGTTCAGGTGTGTGTAGCGGGTTGCTGTTCGTTGTGGACGGTCGTTGATAGAGCGAGGAGTTGCACGGAGCGGTTGTTGGCGAAGCTGTGCGCGGCGCACATGTAAAGAACATGGATACTCAATACGGAGTCAGTAATGATGTCTGAGGATATAGAGTTGGCACATACCAGGTCGAGATATCACCGGTGAGTGCTGCGCTGAGAGTGAGTCAAGTCAGTCGGCTTCGGTAGACAACCCGAGCGGCGCCTGTTCAGAGACCAATGCGGATGCGGTCACCGCGATTGTTGCGCATATAGTATACGCCATGTAATGGACTAAGATGCGATTAGTATACTGTGGGGTCATCTAAGCTCGAGGTAGGCTGTCAACAGGTCGCGAGCGGCGACAGCGACCCGGTGCTACAGCTGCGTGGTCGCGCATTGGCATCTATCAGCCTGGTCGAGAGGTACTAAGAATTGCGACTAATTCATTGAGATAAGCGCGCAGTCTCCGCGACGCCGCGTTGGGCGGCAATAACCTGTCTGGTGAGCAGACACTTTGGGTGAAGTCGAGGTTGAAGCTTGGCGACAACAGCTGGCTAAGTCTGAACAACTGCGGAGACGCAGCATCCATTGCCGACTGTAGTCCATCAAAATCACGTCAGAAAGATTCGGCATGTGTTTGCAAGGCTTATCTCAGCCGATTGAGATGCACATCAGCTCTCCGCACGCGTCACCGCTCGCAATGGAGCTGCCATAGTGTAGCCTCGAAACAAAAGTTCAGTGGTAGCTTGCTCTTCAGATTGCTCGTCTAAAGTACATGTTTTACACAATCTGACCGGCCACTAGAGGTAGAAAGGAGGTCGTCCCTATGCACACACCCATCCACGCAAGTTTCCATCCAGCGACCCAGACCGTTGACCCGATGTCAACAAAGCCCACTCACATGCACATATTTATGCGACGTAGAGGAGGAGGAAAGACATCATGAGGGCGAAGAGACCAGTAGCCTCAGCGAAGGCGAAACCGAGAACGGCGTACTGGAAGAGCTGACCCCTGAGGGAAGGGTTGCGGGCAACACCCTGGATGAGGCCACCGAAAACTGTGCCGATACCGACACCAGCACCGGCAAGACCGATGGTAGCGAGACCAGCACCCTGGATCTTGGCGGCAGCGACCATGGCGGCAGCGGTGGACTCGGCGACGATGCCACGCTTCTGGATGACGTTGCGGGCGGCGTTGTTGCGGAAAGCGGAGCGGGCAGCAACGAGGCTGTTCTGGGGGCGGGCTGCGGGATAAAGGTCAATGGCTGTCTGATGGAGCTCAATGGCTTCAATTGATGATTTTGATGCAAATCCTGCGGGTGCAGGCGGTTGCACTCAGGCGAGCGACGTACCAGCGGTGGTGAGGCTGCGGCTGGCCACACGGGCAGCACCGAAGGAGCGGGCGATAGCAACCATGGTGAAGGTGTTGGTCGTTGAGTGGAGATGAATTGGGTGATGAGGAGGTGGATGGAGGGTGATGGAGGAAGCTGCGACTGAAAACCTCTTAGGCAAGCTCGACGACGCTAAGGCCAGAACCGGGTGTTGCACGGAGCATCTCGCCACGTGACTGTCTCGCACCAGCTCCCAATTCCTCCCGACATCGCCTCGCCAACAATCTTATCGCTCCATCAAGGTGCTTGGGGATTGATCATTCATGTGGAGTTCATGGCTATTGCAAGTATAGCCTCCATTGAGATGCGCAGCGTTGGCAATGGCTGCATTGCTGTGTTGTTTACTCTGCATCTCCCTGCTGCGCTCGCTCCAGCCCCGCAACACCGACTTCTCCACACTATCAGTATATCATGATGGACACTTTTTGGCGACGTGTACGCATCGGGACATGAGCGATGCAGAATTGCGCATCTTGGTCCTTTCTTACAGCCGCGACAATGGGCACTTTCGATAACGTCTCGCGATGCTTGCTTATGTTGATTGATTTTGTACACATTTCACCACGGTTCTAACACGGCGGTGATGGATGCAATTGACGGCGCATGGTCTCAAACGGTGCAGCTCGCATCTAAAACTGCTTCGATCGAACTTCCCGTCCCATCGTGTCGCCTTGTAAAATTCACACTTAAAATAGATTATGCAGATCAAGTATGGTTCCCATGTTCTACCAATGGACCCTATGAACGTCTCAATGGTCTTTTTGAAGGTTTTGCTGCTTCGATGTGGCTCCTGATATGCAGCTTGTTAATATCCAGTGTGATTGGTATCAACCGTGGATGCTACTCGTCCTGGAGTATGAGTTGTGTTAGTTAGGACTTTTACAAGCAAGCTACTTCATCATCACCATCACATTACATAAGGTATGCTACGGAGTGTCATCAGCCAAGGTACCCCTTTCTAGGCAATTTCCGTAATGCTATTGATCTACCCGTATGGTTGCCCTCGCTGCACAATGTCTTAGCTTCGTGAGCCTGTAGATTAACCGCCTGTCCTTCGTAGCCACTATACGGTACTCATGTCCTCCGTTTTGGGACATGTGAGAGCCCATACTTGATACATATACTCTCTGAACATTACTGATGCCTTGGAATGCATCGGGCGTTCTCTTTACCTTTCCGTTGCTGATCAGGATTTTTTCACACGATTTAGCTGAAGCTAGTTGACACAGAAGTGGCAGCACACCAACCACCCATACGGTAATAATATCACCTCAGAACATACAGATACGTCACGTAGACACAAGGACCTGCCGTGTAGAAACACAAAATCGTTTGATACTCTCTGCAGTAACGATGCTGAGGCCTTGCCCCGGAAACTACATCGCAACACTCAGCCAGTAAGATCATAAAATCTTACTTGATGTAACAACATCAACATGCTTCCTCAGCCAATGTCCGACTGATCAAAGTACTTCAAATGGTATCCCGATAGTTTGCCTAGTACTGCCCTCCCAGTTGCATCTCCAGCATCTTTATGAGTGCACGGGCGTCCTAGCTCACCAAGCATCAGCCTCGCCCTCCATACCATCTTTAACTCCGAGCGCCGCCCGATCGATCAAACGCTGTGCAAAAAGCGGGTTAAATGGGCGTCCAACAGGCCAGTATTCATTCTCAGCCAAGGCCCCGTTTTCACTTGTTGACTCGGAGCTGATGGTCTCGCGCCACATACTCTGGATGCCCCATCTTGAGAGAAGGAAAGAAGTCAAATCGTGAGAGGACGACGTTGCGAGACCGTCGAAGTAATAACCTCCAAGTTGGAGCAGATCCGATGCGGGGAAAGGTGTACCTGAGATAGGAAGAATCCAGAAGTCTTGGCTCCAGTCGCGTTTTGGTTGCTGTCTGGATTTCTCCTAGTATCTGTCAGCAATGTATGACTTGTCGCTGATATCGTGAGGTTGCACAAACCAGATCCCAATTCTCCTTTGTCATCCTGAAGAGGCCTGTATAGTTTCGTGGGAAAGCCCAAAGACTATCATCTTGACCCGTGACACGGACTGTGGTGTGCTTGCGGTCATGTATTAATTCGTAGACCATGTTGCGAACAGCTTGCAGGAAGTTCATGTTGCGGACACCCTTGAATGTACTCATAGAATTCAAAGAACCCTTTTTGTTTGACCCTAACATCAGAACGACCTCAATATTCAGCTCGTGTGTCGTGGCCTGTATCTTTGACCGAAACGACCGCAGAGACTCTACTGTGCGCCGTAGGAAGAGCTCCTTCTCGACAAGCTCTTTCAACCGGACGCCAACATCGACTCCAGAATGGCTGATTATCTCGGTAAAATGCTCACACTTGATTCGTATCTGCAGGTCGTGGATATGGTCGATGGGTACAAAGTCCAATGCCGCTCCGTCGGGGTTGGAGATCACAGCTGTGCAAAGATCATCAAGACCGCCCTCGATGTTGCAGACGGAAAAGCTGTTGCCTTCGTAATACGTCTTCAACAACTCCAGCGCAATGTCATGGCCCATGTACTCTGTATTGAAGATGTGGCTGTTAGGTAGAATGAGGTCGTCCGGCGGGTAGATGTCATGATCAGTCCTGACTTGTCCATCTGCGAGCTCTGTGTGAAGATCCCCACTTCTGGGATGGTACTCAGTGTTGGTGTACGAGGGTTTGTCACTCTTTGCTGGCTCGTATTGTCGAAAATGGTAGTATGGTCCGATTGGCACTTGTCGGTCTTCAACACAGAGGTAGCTGTATACCATGTCACGAAGCTCCTTCGGCAGCTTGATGTGCATTTGAGTGCTGAATTTGAGACATTCTGTTTTCGCTGTCGCAACTGCAGACTCGATGCTGTATAGAAATTAGGCTTTTTACCTCTATCATGAGCTCGCGGAAACTGTACTGTTGTTGACTATGAGACGACAGCTCAGGCTGCGGTAAGTCCCCATGAAAATCGACCGAAATGCCAGACATGTTTTTGGGAGCCTGCTGGAATGATTTCGTAAGATACCCCACAAATGTAGAGTATGGTTTGAAGAGACTATTTGGGAAGCGCAAATCTAGCGCGAATGCCTGATTGGCTGCGGTGCGACGCGTCGCGCTTTCCCACCGCTACGTGAGGTCATTGCATGTTTCCGCCAGACACACACAATGGGTTGACATGGCCACGATCAAGCCCATTGAGGGGCGTTCAGTCCACCAGATCCAGTCG
Source organism: Didymellaceae sp. YAFEF048 (assembly GCA_032595095.1). NCBI lineage: Eukaryota > Fungi > Ascomycota > Dothideomycetes > Pleosporales > Didymellaceae > Didymellaceae sp. YAFEF048. The sequence goes on along the minus strand of JAVISA010000025.1, from coordinate 94,652 downwards.
GGACAGGTCATCGTCGATCTGCAGTCTGTGTGCAAGGAGCTTGTCGAGAACAGCATCGACGCAGGCGCTACCTCGATAGGTAGGCTGCTACGCTGAGGCGTGACGGGTAGGCTGACTGGTGACACAGAGGTGCGCTTCAAGAACAATGGGCTCGACGCTATCGAAGTGCAAGACAATGGCGGTGGCATTGCCCCGGACGACTACGAGACGATTGCCCTCAAGCACTACACTTCGAAGCTCTCCACCTACGACGACCTTACCTCGCTAAAGACGTTCGGCTTCCGTGGAGAGGCCCTGTCCTCGCTGTGCGCGCTATCAAAGTTCCACATCGTCACGGCAAGGGCGGACGATGGGCCGAAAGGCACCAAGCTCGAATTCGAGCAGTCTGGCAAGCTCAAGGGTACCTCAGTCGTGGCAGCCAAGCAGGGCACGACTGTAGTGGTGGAGACGCTCTTCTACAACCTGCCTGTGCGACGCAAAGAGCTGGAGAAGAACATCAAGCGAGAGTACAACAAAGTGCTGGCGTTACTGAATGCCTATGCCTGCATCAGTGTGGGCGTCAAGTTCTCAGTGACCAACATTATGCCCAAGGGAAAGAAGACAATCGCCTTCTCGACGAACGCCAATCCCAGCACCCGGGGAAATATCTCCAATGTGTACGGAGCGAAAACGATCGCTGCTCTCATCCCTCTCGATCTCGACTTTGAGATGAACCCTTCGAATACACAAATTGCAAAGAATTGGGGCACGCAGGCAGACGCTGGCTCTCGCAAAGTCAGGATTGTCGGTCACATCTCGCGACCAGTGGTTGGTGAAGGCCGTCAGACGCCAGATCGACAGATGTTCTTCGTCAACTCAAGACCCTGCAATTTGCCTCAGGTAGCAAAGGCGTTCAACGAGGTCTACAAATCATACAACATCACTCAGTCGCCCTTCATCTTCGCCGATATACAGCTTGATACGGAAGCTTACGATGTCAATGTCAGCCCGGATAAGCGGACAATCATGTTGCATGATCAGACAGTGCTTCTTGAGAGCATAAAGAATTCTTTGGCAGAACTATTTGCGGGCCACGATCAGAGTGTACCTCAAGCGCAGCTCTTGGGAAAGCAGCAGTCGACTTTCAAGCCGCCGTCGATGCAGTCTCGCGGGAGTGGTAGTGAGAATGACACCGCCGGTACGGCCGAACCCAGAACAAGAACCAGTGTACCCAACAGACCTTCTATACCTGACGGTGCCCTACCGCGCTTCGTCAAGGCAAGTCTGATCGAGCAGTTTGCAGAACGTGATGCTCAAGACCGAGTGATCGCACGATCTTCCAGACGTCGAAGAAGCAGCTCTCCAGACAACAGAAATGTCATTGAAGAGCAGGTCTTCCATCCAAATACAAGGCAGCCTAGTGCAGCTACAGAAGTCGAAGACATGACGGCCGTGCGTCGTCAAAGATCACAGTCGCCCTTATTCGAGCCTGAGCAGCCCGAATCCCCATCTGCTGCAGGCTTCGGGCCGCCTTCGCAGTCTGTGCAGGACTTCAATGCTCGAATAGCGTCTATCCATGCACGGCAGGTTGAGCGTGAGCGTTCGCCTCGATCGCCAGGGCCCACGCCTGTTGATGCTGCAGACGACGAAGAGTCCATCTCGGCTGTCAAACAGACTCCTCAAAGAGCATCGCAAAGCGCCATACAGAATGCTTTCGACCGTATGCGCCCTGTGCGGACACCGCTGCAGCAAGCGACGATCACAATTGGAGATACGACCATGACAACCACAATAGGAAGTGGCAGTCATTCTAGGTCGGTCACGCGGTCAAAGATACATACGCCCAAGTTCTCTTTGACTGGCACACCCTTGAATCAAAACCCAAAGACCACGCTCTTCACGCAAGGACTTCGAGGATTTGCGGCGCCTGGCACCCAGATGGAGGTCAGTGAGGAAGAGAAGGATGACGAACAGGCCAGCAGTATGCCAGTGGCTGCGCAAACACCTTCCCGACAGCTACGTGCAGCGTCGAGAGCTTTTGAGGACCCACGCACCGACGACCTGATGGAGTCGTCGAGTGCGCCGATACAAGACGTTCCTGTTGATGACGTGTTACCAGATGCTGATCCAAGTATACCTGCTCTAGAGGAAGGTGATGGATCTGACGAAGAGTATGTCGACGAAGAGGAGAAGAGAGCTCGCGAAGATGCTAAGATCGCTCGCCTCATCGCCGAGGCAGAAGAGGCAGCTGCTCGTCCGACAGAAGTCAACCTCAAACGGGCAAACAAGCTTTTCAAAGTGACCAATAGCAAGCACTCTACCGTCAATCTTGAGCGTGTTGTCGAGACGAAAGTTTCATCGATAGCGAAGCAAATCCGCAGCATCCAGTCCGGTCTTGATGCCGCAGAGGCACAGCTCAACGTAGCTACCGCACCGGCCGCCAGCACGCAACTGAACAAGGAGGACCCGGAAGAGCGGCTGAGTCTCACAGTATCAAAGTCTGACTTCAACGCTATGAACATCATCGGCCAATTCAATCTGGGATTCATCATTGCAGTTCGGCCTCCGACTTCGACATCGCCTACCTCAGATCTCTTCATCATTGACCAGCATGCCTCAGACGAGAAGTACAACTTCGAGCGGCTCTCCGCTACTACCACACTCGTATCGCAGCGGCTTGTGCACCCTCACCCTCTGGAGCTCACTGCCGTCGAGGAAGAGATCATTCTCGCCAACGAGTCGTCTCTGACTGCGAACGGCTTTGTTGTGGAAGTGGACACATCTCATGAGGAGCGTCGTGCTAGACTTACCAGCCTGCCCATGTCCAAAGAAGTTACGTTCACACCAACGGACCTCGAGGAGCTGCTTGCCCTCGTTATGGACAATCCACCCTCTTCTTCTACATCTGCGTCGCCATACGTTCCAAGACCGAGTAAGGTGCGCAAACTCTTGGCAAGCCGTGCCTGCCGAAGCTCCGTCATGATCGGCAAAACATTGCAGAACGCACAGATGGAAAACATCGTGCGACACATGGGGAGCATGGACAAGCCGTGGAGCTGCCCGCACGGACGGCCGACGATGAGGCACTTATACGGGCTGGAGAAGTGGGAGCGATGGAGCGAAGGAGACGGAGTGGTTGGTGTTGGTGAGCGGGGCGAGAGGACGGATTGGGCAGGCTTCTTGAACAAGCATACAGTTTGATGACGTGAGAAGTCTGGACGTTGACAACTTGAAGGAGTTAGAGTCCGCTGAGTGAGGGCGGAGTCTAAGCTATATTCTTATCGTACATACCCGATCCACGCGAGACATAGGTAGGCGACTGCTTAGCCGTGGCGATATACATACACAACTCGTACGAGTCAAGAATACGCGTACAGATGGTAGAAGTCGAGGGAACCAATGACAGCCAATGCTATACGACGAATACTAAACGGGTAGCGTGCAGCATGCACACGACATTCCGTCACGTACGATGGTGTAATCTCATTTGTGGGCGGTGGTGGCACACTCGAGTGACACGACAAAGGCTGCAATTTACCATCAGTCAGCGAAGATGCCTGCAGCCAATCACCACGACGTCGTGCCTGAGAACGGAACCCCGGGGCGAGTTCGCCGCGATGATCCATCGTGCAGGTCAAGACTAAATTTTGAGCCTCACAAATGGGCCGAACGGAGTGCACGCCTGTGAGTTGATGTCTGCTGCGAACATGGAGACGGCCACGACGCCACGAGGCATGACGCATATGTATTGATGTAGTGAGATACTGCGCGCAGCGGCATGGCTGGGCAGCGCATCGCAGCGGGTGCTGCAGGAGCCGAAAGCCGATGAGCGAGACTTCGGCGACTAGGCGAAAAGGACTCTAGCTGGGCGACAGGGCTGCAATCTGTGGAAAAACTAAGGGGAATACGCTCGACAAGGGTGCAGCCAGTGAGCCACCAAGCAGACAATTAAAGGCTGGAGGGACCCTCTAGTGTGTTGACAGCATCGGTTCTGGTCTGTCCACGCCTCCGACCACCCTCGACACACCTGTTGCCTCTCAAGGGACCTGTTGCGCCGAGCATAGCAGCGCCGCGCGCAAGCAACAATCATGACGGTCAACGCGAGCTTCGTCTCGCCCACGGCCGACGCCAAGGTCGCTCACTTGATCACGCAGTTTGATACGGCCGGCGTGCTCTCGACTATTGTCAATGGCTTCACATTCTGGAAGGCGGCGCTCGCGCTGCTGGTGGGAGCCGTCCTCTACGACCAGTGTGAGTAGCGGCGCGATACGGGAGCGAGGCAATGAGCTGATGGCGCTGCAGTCATGTACATCTACCAGAAGGGCTCTATCGTAGGCCCAGCCATGAAGATGCCATTTATTGGGCCCTTCCTCGAGTCGGTCAACCCTGACTTCCGCAAGTACCACGCCAAATGGACGTCTGGCTCGCTCAGCTGCGTCTCCGTCTTCCATAAGTAGGACCTCCCATGCGCCTGTCTACACTGTATGCGCTTGCTGACCCGCTGCCCACAGGTTCGTCGTCATCGCCTCGACCCGTGACATGGCGCGCAAGATCTTCAACTCGCCCAACTTCGTCAAGCCCTGCGTCGTCGATGCCGCCTACAAGCTGCTGCGTCCCGAGAACTGGGTTTTCCTCGACGGCAAGGCCCACGTCGACTACCGCAAGGGCCTCAATGGCCTCTTCACCCGCCAGGCGCTCGAGCAGTACCTGCCCGGCCAGGAGGAGATCTACAACGAGTACTACAAGCGCTTCGTCGAGCTCTCCCAGGTCACCCACAAGGGCGAGCACATCCCCTGGATGCAGGAGTTCCGCTTGTTGATCACCGCCATCAGCTGCCGCACCTTCGTCGGCCACTACTGCTCTGAGGAGGCCGTCAAGAAGATCGCTGACGACTACTACCTCATCACCGCTGCTCTCGAGCTCGTCAACTTCCCCATCATCCTGCCATTCACCAAGAGCTGGTACGGCAAAAAGTGCGCCGACATGGTCCTGGACGAGTTTTCCAAGTGCGCTGCCAAGGCTAAGGTCCGCATGGCGGCTGGCGGCAAGAAGGAGTGCATTCTGGATTTCTGGGTTGCTCACATGATCGAGTCAGAGAACTACCGCAAGGCCGTCGAGAAGGGCGAGAACCCAGAGAAGCCTGCCATGGTGATCCGCTGGTTCAGCGATCTCGAGATCTCCATGACTATCTTCACCTTCCTTTTCGCCTCCCAGGACGCCACCTCGTCTGCTGCCACTTGGCTCTTCCAGATCATGGCCGACCGCCCCGAGTTCCTCGACAAGGTGCGCCAGGAGAACATCGAGGCTCGCAACGGTGACATCCACGCCGAGATCTCGCTCGACGCCCTCGAGAAGCTGCCCTGGACCCGTGCGGTTGTCAAGGAGACCCTCCGCTACCGCCCTCCCGTAATCATGGTTCCCTACCTCGCCAAGAAGGACTTCCCCGTCACACCCGAGTACACTGTCCCCAAGGGCTCCATGGTCATTCCCACCACCTACCTTGCCCTGCACGACGCTGAGGCCTACCCCAACCCGGACTCTTTCGAGCCCGAGCGCTGGATTACCGGTGATGCGGATCAGCAGACCAAGAACTGGCTCGTGTTCGGTACCGGGCCGCATTACTGCCTGGGTCAGACATACGCGCAGGCCAACCTTATGCTCATGATCGGCAAGGCTAGCATGATGCTCGACTGGAACCACAAGGTCACCGACCAAAGTGAGGAGATCAAGGTCTTCGCTACCATCTTCCCCATGGTAAGTCTTCTGCTTTGTAGTCATATTACCTACACTAACACATGACAGGACGACTGCCTTCTCACATTCAAGAAGCGAACCGCGGCATAGACTGCCTGTTCGTGATGCGCAACTTTAGCGATTCTCTGCATTTGCATTCGGCGCAGCTTCTTCTTGGTTCTTCTGGCGGGGCGAACGTCTCTTCGTCCTGGCTTACTTTAGATGTAATGATTGTACACCGGTCTTCCTCCCATCGAGGTAGACGGGTTTTGGGACGGTATAGGGTTTATTGGACGGAGCTACGACTACGCATATTGCACGCAGGGTGGGAGAGGTTAGGGGGTGAGGAGATAATGGCAGGAGTGCGAATGGATGACATCAAGTAAAAGTTTCAACGTTCAAATAAGCTCCCCAGCGTCTTACCTCTGGCCATGTGACTTGCAACCTGTGGCTCGGATGTGACTGGCTGGGTGTTAGCATGTTCGATCTTGCCAAGATGGAGCTATGACCTGTGACGGCAACTTTTGGACGCGACCATGCACGAACAACAACTCTCTTCTGCTCCACTACACTGTTAGCCGTACATTTCTACCACGCAGGACTCGTCAAAAATCTCAGCGCGACTCGTTTGACACCACTCGCCGAACCATAGCAGACTCGTCGAACAAACGTCTTCCCCGCCTGGGGCCCTGCTCGCAGCATCCACCAGACATAGACACACCGCGGCTCAGCAACTCGACCACCCCAGCCACGCCCTCCCTCACCTCAGACTCCAGCATGCCCTCCGCCACGCCCTCCGAGCAGGGCTCTGCCCGCGTCGGCCCTCACCCGTCCTTCATCGAAGTCGCCAAGCCATACATCCTCCAGTCGCGCATACAGTCCTGTCTCACAACCATCCAAATGACGGACGCCAAAGAAGACGCCGTACGATTACAAGGCGTGACCTGGATCGATGCCGTGCGGCGCGCGCTGTCACTCCCCATCCGGACCTTCAACACGGCCGTCATCTACTACCACAAGTTCCGGCTGCTACACGGCGACAACGAATACAACTGGGCCGACGCGAGCGCCGCCGCGCTGTTCACAGCATGCAAGATCGAAGACACGCTCAAGAAGAGCAGGGAGATTCTGTGCGCGAGCTGGAATCTGAAGGTTGGCCCGGCCGAGGCGCTCAGCAGCGATGATCCGCGGTTCGATATCCATTCTAAGCAGATTATTGGACTGGAGAGACTCATGCTGGAGAGTGCTGGGTTTGATTTCAGGAACAGGTATCCCCAGAAGGTTATGGTGAAGCTTGCAAGGGCGGCAAGGTTTGATCAGAGGAATGAGGGGAAGACGGCGTGGAATTTGAGTGTTGATTTGTATAGGACGTTTGCTCCGCTCAAGCAGAGCACGCCGACGCTGGCGATGGCGTGCTTGGAGCTGGCGGCGCGTTTGCACGAGATGGATGCTGAGGCGTTGGTTGATGCAGGCGCATGCAAGTATGCGAGGTGGGGGACGAGTCGAGGTGAAGTCATGGGTAGGTTTGGTCATTCAGAACACACAATAGTTACCAGTATTGACTGACATTATGCAGAAACACTCCTCGACCTGCTCGATCTCTACACGCACCACCGCTCTGCCACCTCCATCGGCCCTCTCTACCCCCTCGAGACATTTATCAACATCCGCATCGGCCTCAACAAAGAAGCCTCCCGCCTGTCCCTCCCACGCTTCACCCCGTACGCCTCCGAAACACCCACTACTACATTGACCTCTCCCGCCACACCTGCCGCCGTCAACGGCCTCAAGCCGCGCAACGCCGGCTTCGACACCCCAAACACCCCCAACACCCCCGGCACCATCTCCCCCTCACAACCCGACCCAAACGTTGCCGGTGCCCGTGGCCAGAGCGGCACCGTGCGCTTCATGCTCGACGCCGCGCGGGCCAGAGACGAGCGCGCCGCTGTCGACAAGTACCACAAGGTCGAGGAGGAAGAGTACGAGGTCGAGATCCCTAATGAGAAGTACCAAGACGCTGCTGCTACTGCGGACAGAGAGCGGGAAAGGGAGCGTGAGAGGGAGCGGGAGCGGGAACGAGAGAGACGCAGGGTGCGTTGAGTATTGCGTGCAATTTGTTCCCACGCCTTTGCTGCCTCAAACCAGCTCGTACCAGTCCATGTAGCCGATGTGCTTGTCTATCTGCTTACCTGCTTACCTGCCCACCCGCTCACCCGTCGTGGGCTCTCTCTGCGCGCTTTTTGAACTAAAAACCCCTCAAGCAGGATCCTACGAGCCACACCAAGGAACTCACAGGTCGCAATCGCGCTCTCAACAACAGTGCCAAGACCCAGCATGCGCGTCGCGAACTCGTCCACGCCCCGCCTATCCCCACGCGCCGTTCTAGGCTCCGCTCAGATAGCTCGCCCACACGCGCGAAGCTGCATCCAGCACAGCGTGCCCCGGGTAGACTGAACTGGCGCTCGAATGCGGCGGAGTCTGAGACGGGGACGCGGACGCGGATGGGGACGGGGCTTGTGTCTGATGCGCGCGCGAGACGGGGAGAGCGGGTGAGGGTGAGAGGCGGAGGAAGAGGGAGGGGGAGGGTGAGGAGGGAAGGCGGTGTGGATGGGGGTAGTGAGGTTGGCAATCATGGTGAGGGTGGTGAAGCTGGTGGTCGCCTAGCGGGAGGTCGAAGTCGAGGTAGAGGTCGAGGCCGTGGCCGAGGCTGGAGAGAGGACGGGAGGAGAAGGTGAGATTTTGTCGAGTGTCAGACTTGACTGACCGCCATGACCGCTTTCTCCCTCTATGGCTGGACTGCACGAAAGTAAAAGCTCGCTGCGTGATCCAACCTTGGCAGATCCAGAGTCAACGATGAAGGGCGGGTGTTCACAGGGTGGTGGTGGGCTGACTGCCATGGTTGCTCTTTTCAGGTACTGAACAGCCAGGAAGCTCACCTAGTTAGGCAGACTTGAAATTTTGCCTCCAGTACAGTACCAACCACAACAACGACTCCTCAATTCCGTTTCCGCCTGTTCCCTACTTTCCACCCTCGTACGTTCAGCGGCTGACCGGCTAGGTGTTTCAGCCTGGGAGGGATCAAAGTCGACGGTGGGAGAGCTGCTACCCTCAGATTATGGCCGGACGTTGTGCTTGCCTTGCTACCGTACAGCAGCAGCAACAACTTCAGTTGACAACCCGCTGCAGCTGTCTTGTCGACAATGTGCCTCACGAGACTGAAGAACTGGTCCGCCCACTGCCGATCTTCCCGGTACGTGTTGCGCAAATCCTCAGTTTCGATCACCAGGAATGCCTTGGGGAGTCTGGCAAAGAGAAGGCAGATCAGATCCACCCACTCACGATCAGTGTGCGTACCGTGGATTTTCCGAGGGTCAAGCTGCTCGCCCATATCCGCGAACGTCGCGCCTGCCTGTTGCAGGGCCTGGAAGATGATCGACTTGAACACATCCTGCATGGTCATCGAGCGTGCGGAGCGTCCCGTTGAGATGTTCCAGAAGACGAACTCTCCATTGCCGCGGAGATGATTCACAACGTCTGCTGCCAGCTCGGTCGCTTGTGCTTGCGCGCGAGTCCCGGCGTGAAGGGTCAAGATGGCAGCTCGTCCGTTGCTCGCCCAGTCGCGTAGCATGGCTTCGACTCGCACGTTGCTCATTGCTGGCCTGCGCTTGGCCAAGGGCTGGACCTTACGCAAGGCTGCATCGGGTGCCACCTTTGGCAGGAAGAACTCCAGGATGTGGTGGAATTCCAGTCGATATACGGCTTGGTGTGTTGCGTCCAGCGTTGTCTGGTTCGATTTCACCATTTGACAGACTTGTGTCAGTCTGGCCTCCAACCTCGCCTGCCCTTCGAACAGCTGCGAGTGTCCGTCGATCAGTACCATCTGGTTCCTAGCGATGTCCATGACCCGGGCGTCGATCTGATCGAACTTCGCCTGGCCGCTTAGCAGTTTGGCCTGGCTATCAATAATTGTCACTTGCCCATCGCGTATTTCTGATACACTCTTACCGATACCTTCGAGTTGTCGCAGCTGGGCGTCAATCTTCGCATCGATTTCAATAAGCTTTGCATGGTCACTCTCAGTGAGCGCATGCACGCTGCGGATCTCTACCCGGGCTCCTGCTTTCGCAAGATTATCTACCAAGTTCGAACAAAGTTCAATGTCTCTGAGATATTTCTCATATTTGAGCTCAAATGGGTCTTTAACAGCAGACCACAGGCGCCCGAGTGGGCTTCTGTTGTACCACTTTGCGCAAAGTCGAAAGAACATCAGAATACCGGCGTACAACCGCGCAAGGACCGCTTCCATGTCAGGAGTTTTGTAAAGATCTGCGTTGAGGTGAGCCTGAGGGAGCTTGTCGGCGATGTTGACAAGTGCTGTTGCGAGCTCTTCGACGAGTTTCGCACGGTTAAGGACTCCCTAACACGTCAACTTCGTCAGCTTCAATTGAAGTGGCACATCCAGTGTCATTCGACGTACCATGAAGACAAATTTGACTGCCCCCCAGGCCAGTGCGACATACTCGGGATGGTGCTGGGAGAGTACGTCAAGCACAGTACCGTAATACATCAGCCGACTGGAAAAAGTCTCAAGACACTCCCTGGTACGCGTGTGCTTCTTCGATGCATACTTCTCCTTTGCTAGCTCAACAGTCGTGCGCACACTGTCGATAGATGCGACTTTGTCTTCTGGGATTGCCGTATTGGGATCGATTCTCAGCTCGGCTTTGAGCAGCAACACAGCTTTATAGTACGCTTCTGCCTTTATATCTCGCTTCCTGTTGGCAAAACCATCAGCCTATGCGAAAGGTCATGGGCGATAAACTTACGATGTTGCAGCGGCTAAACCGACCCATTCAGTCTGCTCGCTAGTCACTGGCGGGACAAACATGATCTCGACGTTGGCAGCAACAGCCGTCAAGTGCCAGATGGTGGGTCTAACTAAATGCAAGCAACAAGTCGATCCTGGAATTACGACATCACAAAAAACGCGACACGGGAATCTGAAGAAAGTTAATACTAGGCCTCGAGGGGGCGGTGCTGATCGGGCGGCTCTGGGCTGTGTCGGAAGGCTGAGCGCCTGCATGACGCAGCTCGCCTACATGCCTGTCACGCGCTGACATCTCACAGTCTCGACATCTCATGCAGTTCCACGCAAAACTCTAATTCGACTGAATATCTCGAATAAATGGCAGCGGTCGTGGGCACAACAGCACCGGCAGCGGCGACTGCCGCTCTGGACAGGATGCGAGAATCCCACCCTTCGACTGTGGATGGCAACGCTCTGAGAAGGGTTCTGGGTGGCAGGGTAGAAGGCAGATCGCGTACTCGCAAGATCAAAGGGACTGTTAAGGGTCAAAGAGAAGGACATGCAATATCCAGGGATGTTCTGGAGGCGGCCCCTCTAAGATCTACCCGCACCCACCCAAGCAGAACGTCCTTTGAGGACGAGGTCAACGCAGCGACCGAACATTTTCGGGCAAAGATCGGAAGGCGGAAAACTTCATCACACCTTGACACGGATCTCATGAGGAGCACATCACGCCATGCTTTGAGAGGAGAGCAGCCTGGCGGACCGTGGTCACAGACCACTCAATCGATGTTCGTTCCAAGAGATAGTGTGGATATTAGCCATATACCCGTTGACATTCCACTACCCTTGGATTCGGATTCCGAGCCTCCCGATGTTACAGGCAGCCGACCACGTCCGCTAGCCAACCCCGACATGAATAATGGGAGGCTCCGGACCAGGGAACATGTCGCGGATGCATGGAGAGATAGAGAATTTGATCGGGCCAATCGAAAACCAAACGAACATAACCCTGAGCATTACTCCTCTCCCTGGCGGAACAGTGGAAATTACTCTGGACTTAGGCATTCTTCTGACCGAGAGCCTCGAATCTTCAGTGGCGTGCGACAACGACCACGTGAAATGTCTGATGGCCCTCACCAGAGCACGGAAAGACCATCTACTTCTGGTGAGATCCTGAGCCGGGCGACTCGAAGCATTGATCTTCCCCGCAAGCAATATCTTGACAACCTATGGAATCGAGCACATAAGCCACCAGTGGCCCGGCTAGAACATTCAATGGGACCTGCTGAGATATTTGGACAGAATCCGGCTCGAAGCGCAGAATCAACTGAGCTGTACTATAGAACTAGAAACCCCGAAGGAGTCTCACCCTCGCCTGTTTCGCCGCCACCGTCGGTACCGCACGGCCACACATATCCCACACATCCTTCAACGAACAGACATGAGTTCGGACAGCCCGCCAATAACGTAGAGCAGAAGAATATTGAGGTATATGCTCAAAGCCTGGCTCAAGCTCACAGAGTAGCACTGAATAACACTGCTTCACCCCCGCCTACGACCCAGAGCCCTTCCATGAACCAAGGTCTGGACGGTCAGGAGAGAATGTTTGCCAGCAACCGACCACTCCCCGGTTTCCAGACCAGGCGCGGTCGTAGTAATGAAAGATCTTCACGGTCTCGAGAAGGACTTCCGCGTTTCGACGACGATGGGATAATTAAGATAGGGTCCACCATGAACTTTCCAGACCCCAACCTGGCGCCTCCGGGTATGCCGCCCCAGTACTACCCGCAGATGCCCAGCATCCCCATGATGCGCTCGGATCACGGCACGCACTTCAACAGCCAACAGCAGATGACGCCACAGCAGATGGAAGCTATACGCAACAGTCAGATGAACAGCCAATGGCTTCCACCACCCCAACCCGGCGAAATATATTTCAACCCGAATGGAAGACCGCAGCCAACCAACCAGAGACCAACACCTCAGCAAATTCGGCATGTGCAGCAGCTACATCAGCCCAGAGAGGCACAACAGCAACACGTTGCACATGAGGACCGAGCCTTCGCAGATCAATCCTTTATCCCAAGGCAAGCAACGCCGCACATGAGATCGAATGTAAAATACACAATTTCCACAGATGATACAGTAGATGAGTCGGAGCGGAGAAGGCGCCTGTTTGTTGCCCTGCGGTGTTCTTCTTCGTCAGCAGTCAAGCTCAGAAATTGAGTACTTGGGATACGCAGAAATGTCAAGGAACAATCCAATATAATGTGGCAATACGTGACCTAACACTGTTACTAAGTACGGCTGCGGTTGTGTTGAGCACCTGCTGCGATCGTTTCTCACTTCTCCAACCTTGAGCTCTGCAAATCCGATTATGATCGCACTCTCCAAGAGAGACTTTTCAATTCTTGTCGGTAGCAGTGTTATCAGAAGAGACGATTGGTCACCATGAGGCGCGGACTACTCCAAGATGATTGGAGGAGCCACGCATGTTACAGCAGGGCTGTGCGCAGGTTGCTCAGCCCCCTGCCAGCCGTCTGTCATCCCGCGTCATGCACACTCGAAAGCTACACGAACATGCGGACTGCGGTTTCTGCACACCTCAAAGTCAACAGATCTGCCTGGCTGATGCCCGCTTCTGTACAGCATGGCAGCCCCTGCGCTTTATTTCGACCAAGTTACGTTCTCGAAATTTGCTCGTAACGAACCAGAATTAGGCACGCCTCATGTGGATGCGGGTGCCTTTCGAAGTCGGGACAGCTCTTTACGTCCCAAAGACGCTGTCAGAAAGAGAAGCGCGTCGTTGGATTTCGCGCTGCGGCCAGCGAAACAAACGAGATTGAGCGGTGGCTATCGCAAAGCTGCGGGTGATCCTAAGTCTCCGGAAGCTAAAGCTCACCACAATATCCCACTCTCTCACAGTTCCAATCCAAATCGACTTCAGGGGAGTCCTCAGGAGCGTTTGCACTCTGACGTCCCAGCTTTGGGCTCTTCACGACATGAGGTCGTTCACAACTTCTCATCTAAGAGGCCAAACAAGACTGAGCTTTCAAGAGGTTCGTTCCTACGCTTTACGCTGTATAGTCGGATGCTGATACTTTTGAATCTCAGGAGTCAATGGTTCTCAGCAGGTCCTACAAGCCTTGCAGTTGCAACGCAATCGGGAGAGAATGCAGGAGAGACGACTGCCACAGCAACCCCTGAAACCCATGACTTCTGCACAGCAGCAGGCGTCCCGGCGAATTCCATCAAATCAGTTGCAGAGCCATCAAAGGACAGCTGTGCCTCTTGGAACCCAAGATCTGCAGGTACAGGGCGCAACGCCAATCATGATGCAGACACCGCAGTCTCCGAATATGACCCCTGAGACGATGCAAGCTCTGCAGGCTCAGCAGAACCAACAAAGAATGCAGCAAATCCGCATGCAGCAATTGCAGAACCAGCAGATGAATGGCATGTCTCCCGGTGGTCAGGGTTTGCAGCAAATGGCAATGCAGAAGGCCATGCAGCACATACAGACACAAGGTATACCCAACGGACAGAATCCCCAGCTGTACCAGCAGCGCCTTGCACAGGGGTATTTTCAGCAGCTCAAGCAACAGCAGGAAGCTAATCAGCAGCAGCGGTTTCGGCAGCATGATATAAGCCAGATGCCACCATTGCCTCAGAGATCCCCAAATGAGATGTCTACTCACCAATCTCCTAGCAATATGGCTAACCTAAGTGTGGTCCAACTACAGAGTCACTACCAACAGCGCAAGCAACATCTCTTGGCTACATTCGGCCAGCAAGTACCACAGCAACACGTCTTACAGATGCATCAGCTCGAGCAGCTCATCCGCAACAAAGGGGGACAAGTCCAGGTATCGCACCAGATTGGCCAAAAACAGACAAGCACAGAGCAAACGCAACAGAAGAAATTCCCTGACAAGTTTTCTGAGACGGAGTCGACTTCGAAGGCTCCAGGTTCGTGTGTTCCTACTGCACTGAAAGCGTATAGTAATTGATTGTGCAGACGTGAGACCAGCGCACCAAATCCATCTTGTCATAGCAGCAAAATGCACGATCTCAGAGGATGACACGATCAGTGAATCTGAACGAAACAAGCGACAATTCATTGCTCTACAAAAGTCTACTCAGCCGCAGTGGCTGTCACCACGAGGGTGGAATGGTTAGCGGCGGTTGCAGAACCAATCAAATGCAGCCACATCGGCCAACATACATGTGACTTGCACCAGGCTGACAATCTACATTCATCAGTGATACTGCTCACACATGGCGTGAGCGCACCATCCTTCAAAACAACCCTCAAAACAGATACTGGACTTGTCTGAGTCCAAGTCAATTCGATATGTGCACCAGATCATGGTCAAAGACGCCAGAAACGCCATATGACCTTGTGCAACAGACACCAGGCTGTGTAGCGAGGCTGAGTTTTGCCAAGACGCTTGTCAGGTGCTCTGCGGCTCGCAGCTGACCTGAGCTGTCTAACGATCAGTGTGACCGCATGTCTATGAACGACTTAAGTCACGAACTTGTTTCGCTCGAGCAATGACCCTGTCATTATCTGACGATGTAGGACGTACATCCAGCAGGAGCGCAAAACCAGAACCGCCCCGTAACATGGGGACGGCTCAGCGATTGGAAACGTCTGCCACAACTTTGGCGTTTGACGCTTCGGACCCACGACTACTCGATATGGAAACTCTTCGAAAAGCTATGGGCCAACGGCCGTCTGCACAGGATCCCCAACTGTTTCTTCACAAAGCTGCGACTAACAGGGGTTTCCCGCAGAGGGTGTCTAAACAACGGAAACCAACAGCGAAAAGACGTCAACAAGAAGCTCAAAGCGCATTGAAAAGGTCCAGCTCTAAACTTGAGTCATGGATGAGAGAGCCCGCACGAGAACCACCTTGGTTTGCATCTGATGTGAATCCTGATCTGCCTATAAGCGATTCAGATTATGGATTACCGTTGAAGCCACAAGGAAACTTTCCTTCACAGTACGAGCAGGATGTCCACGGTCTCGCGGGACGGGAAGGGGAGACTCGAGACGCATCTCAGCAAGAACTTGCGCGATTATCAAACAGGGATTTCTTCGATTTGCTTGGCCAGTCTGTCAACCAGAGCCCTGTATCTACCCAGCACAACGCCCGGCGCCGCCCTTACCCTCTGACTATGGCGTCGGCCTCAGCGACAAGGCCGAAAAACGTGGTAGAAGTTTTCGACCATTTCGAATCCCAGCAAAATAGTCCCCTGTTAGCTGGATCACAACCTGATTTCTCTTCTCTTGGATCAACAATAACAGCAACGGGCATGCATCGTCCTACCACCCACGCGGCAGATACGCGTTCTACACAACGAGTGTTTACGCCCGATCCCTACGCAGGACCTCAGCCGAACTCTCTCGCGAACGCCGAGTCTGTTATGGGTAGTCGTCCACCAACAGCTTATGTCGGCGCGGAATCAAGGCGACCCGTCAGTCGTGAGATGAGGAGCCGGACTCGCAACACGGGAGATGAAAGAGGCGTGAGGATAATCCGACCAAGACCCCCGTTAGATATGCCGTCCGTGCCATACCACACTGTCCGGCGAGACACGTTGGAAGTACCGCCAGTACCGTCCGTACCATATCACACTGTCCGGCGGAGAGACACGCACGAGATCCCTCCCACGGCATACAAGCCTAACCGACGAAGAGACACATTTGAAGTACCACCCGTGATAGACAGATATGGCTGGCGAAGTAAGGTGTCAGAAGTGCTGTCACCGAACATGCCTGCACCTTCTCCCGGGCAGGAGAAGCCCAAGGAGTCAGGTTTCAAGTACACGCTCTCACAAGATGATACCATAGATGACACTGAGAGGCGACGAAATTTCTTTGTCGCGTTACAACGCACGTCTGCAGCGGTGTTTGTGTTGCCGAAGGATTGGAAGGGCTGAGGAGGGCACTGACCGACTGGAACGTGAAGAAGAATATCTATGAATTCTCATTTCAAGAAGAAAAGTCGAACTTAACTCCAGAACTCCAAGGAGACTGCAAATGATGCGGCCTCTACTACCTTTACTACGCCCGCCAATCAGATCTCTCACCCCCATCGTCAGCTTCAACAGATCAATCTCTACGTACCCAACACTACCTTCGTCTTCCCCACCACGACCCCCGCCAAGCTTCTCACACTGCCACTCGCCAACAGCTCCAGCACCTGCAGATTGGCCTCGAACATCCTCGTAATGAAGTTGCGCACCTCGATCGCCGTCAGCGAGTCCAGCGGGTACGCGCTCAGATTGCGATCCACATCCAGCTCCTCCTGCTCGATGGAGACCACATCGGCAATCTTCTCACGCAACGCCGCGCACACTGTTTCTTCGGCGTCGGGCACAGAGGCGCACTGCCGGAACCGCACGCTCCAGGGGATAGCCGCTTGTGCGCCGTCGCCTCCACCTGCAGCTAATGCGAGCGCGTCTGCAGTGCTGACGAGGTGGGAGAACTTGGCGTCGAGGGACCAGAAAGGGCGGCTTGAGACGGGCGAGGGTGGGATGCGCATTCCCGTGATGGGGTGCCCGTTGCAACTCTCCAGCTTACCTGTGATGCCCGCGTGAACAAGCGCAAGCACCTGCGCGAGGCTGATAGTGTCGCTGCCTAGGTTGCGCATCACTTCGGCCGCTTTGGCGGCGTCCGCGGCGAGATAGCCTGCATCGCGCACGGCGGTGAGGTCGAGCGAGCATGCGTTTACACCCGTGGAGCGCAGGCGCTGGGCGAACCCGTTGAGGAACGTGTTTGCCGCTGAGTAGGCGGCTTGACCGCGGTTCCCGACGGCGCCTGCAGCTGAGGAGATGAGGATGAAGAAGTCGAGCGTGTTGCGGGTAGGTGACAGGGCGGTGAGCGAGGCGTGGAAGTTCTGTGCGCCGTGCAGTTTGGAGGTTACTACGCTGGTCCACTGGTCGTGGGTCATTTTTTCGAAAAGAACGTCCTGTGGGATGTTAGTCGAACTGCTCTCGTTTCTGGACAAAGAGATGGGAGACATACGTCCAGCACCATGGCGCCGTGGATTATACCCCTGACAGGCGGGAGGTGGGCGAGCTCGTGGTGCAGCAGCGCGTCAACGGAAGCCCGGCTTGAGACATCGCAGCTACGGAGTACGATGTTTGCGCCGGCATCTCTCAGTGCTTCAATCTCTTCGGCTGCCTGGCCGCTTACAGTCCCGCTTCGCGAGAGCAGCACGATGTGCTGGGCACCCTTCTGCACCATATACGCTGCCATGTTGCGACCGAGACCGCCAGTACCGCCGATGAGGACGTATGTGGCGTCTTTGCGCAGGATTGGAGTGTTCTTGTTGATGCGTGGGGCCTAGAAGATGTCAGCTTATAGTCAGGATGTAGGATATGTTAGACTTACGGTTACACAGTCGTCGTCTCCGAACGCGACAACGCTCCTCTCGGTCATATTTGCGGATGATACACACTGTAGTGCTGCAACTATACCTGCAGCGTCGAAGGATGGGATGTTCATCAGTGGAAGCAGCTGCCCATACTGTGCCAAACGTGCTACGTCCGCGAGTGCGCGCTTTGCGACAGACGGACGATGTGTCGCGAGCGCAGCGAAGTCGGTGGTAAAGACAGTCGCGTAGCTGATCGAAGGTATATCAAGTGTCATCGAACGGCCTCCCGAAACGTTAATGAAGCGACCGAACTTCGCAAGACTAGTGAACGACGCGCGAAGCACGCGCTGATCGGTGAGGTTGCTGAAAATGACATCGACTCCAGCTCCTTTTGTCACGGTCTGGATTCGTTCAGCAAAATGCGTAGCCCCCGCGAACCAGATCCGGTCTTGAGAGACGGAGTAGTGTGACATAATCATCTCTTTCTCTTCCTGGGTCTTCACAGTCACCCATGCGGTCGCTCCGAGATTCATAGCCAGTGTCAAGGCTGCCTGGCCAACTGCACTCCCAGCGTCGTGGATAAGAATACTTTCGCCTTCGCGCAGCTGTGCTTGCGTTGTCAGAGCATACAAGGCCGTGCAGTACGCAATGGGCATTGTTGCGAGAGCTTCGAACGAGAGATGAGCAAGAGCTTTGATCACGAAGCTGGACTGGACGCGCACGATAGTGGACAAACAGCCCTCCATCGCCAGGGCAGCGACGCGATCTCCAACACGGAGATTGGGCACATTGGACCCCACTGCTGTCACAACACCGCTGCACTCTATACCGAGCTTCGAGGCGTGCTCGATGTCAGCAGAGTTGAGCCCCACAGCTTTGACGGAGATATCAACACAGTTCTCCGGAAGGGGGAGACGCACACTCTTGTCGTCATTGAAGATAAGTGTCTCGGGTGCCCCCGGGGTGCTGATCTCCGCACGCAGCGGTCTGTCAATGTCGCAGAACCGTGCAGGCTCCGTGGCCGCAGGATAGACCTCTTCATGGACGAAGCTGTTCATCTCCTCGTCATCCAATACTCGGGGTGTGAACAGCTGTCCGCCTTGCGCCCTGAACTCCTGCTCTTCTACCTTTGCACCTACACCGAGCGTCATGTGAAGGACGCGCTTGATGGGCGCCAGCAAGTCCTGTGCAGTATCCCGGGCGTCAAAGTCCAGTGTCACAAACTTGGTCAGCGTGCCTTCAGAGCGCAGCGTCCTGCTTAGTCCAGACACCATGTTCGCTTCGGGGTTATTGGCGTTGTGATACGCACCTTGGACTGCCCATATCACGCCTTGTGCAGTGGTGAGTATGGTCTTGAGTAAATCGAACTGGGCAGCGTCGAGGGTAGCGAGGAGATAGCTATCTAGTTCGGTCAGGAAGAGATATATGCTGTTTTCTCGGGAGGCAACGGCCTCGAGCAGTCCCATAGTTACGTTGGCCGCGTGATTACGAGTAAGGTAATCTGCAAGGGTTTGAGCAAGGCTGTATTGAAGCTCCGTTGAACCATGGATAATCGTGATGTCGGCGTCGAAACCAGCCCGCGTAACTGCATCGGTAGCTGCTTCTTCTGCCTCAGTAACGGGCTCCCAGTCTAGTTTGTAGCATAGCTCCTGTGGCCCATCTGTCTCGCCGCCAGTATCGCGTTCAATTATCGGAGAAGTGGACAGGTTCTCGATTGTAACAACCGGCTCCCCAGTAGCATCTACAGCAAAGAGAGAGTAGCTGTTCGATCTGACATCCGAAATAGTACCACTCGGCTCGCACACAGCTCGCAAAGCTGTTCCGACCTTCTGCAGAGCAGCCAGCGCACGCGACGACACCGTCACTCGGCCGATGCTGGCTGGGAGGTGGACCACGCTTGGCGAACCAGTAGATGTGAGGATGGGCCAATAGAGAGACACAAGTTGCTCCATGAACGCGGGATGCAAGACGTATTCCGTCTCGTAGTGATGCGGCATCTCAGACGTGGTGTCAGTCTTGACAATCTGCGCTACTGCGCCGTGCGAAGAAGCGTGACACTCCTGCAAGCCCTGGAACAGCTCTCCATATGCAACGCCAATCTTGGAAAGCTCTGCGTACATGCGGCTGGGTGACGTGCACTCTGTAGCTGCTTGATTGACATCCACGCTCCTGGCGTACAGGCCTTGACGTGTGAGTTTCTGGGCGCGCTGTCCATCGACTTCATTGTGCGCGGCGCGTACGAGCAAGACATTTCCTGTGCAATTGTCACTCCAGCCTTTGGTCTGAGACCACGATTGGATGAGGAAGGAGTGGGAGGTGTCGTTATCACTGGCAGCGCTATGCCTCCTCAAAACAATGGTCATCTCCAGCTCTTCTTCCGTGAGCATGATTGGGCTCTTGACAACCAAGTTGTCGACTTCGATGTCGTCCCATGGAATGTTGTTTGACGTTGCTTTGTGTGCTACAGCTTCCACGGCCATGGCGAGGAAACCTGAGATAGGGAACATAGTCACGCCTTGCATCTGGTATTGGCGGAGCCAGGGCAGATCGTCCAGACGTACCACGTTCCTCCATGTAGGTTCGGTGTCGTTGGAGTACGACGCAAGCACACCGATGATGTCGTGTCGCGGCGCATCGTGGTATTTATGAAGCTTAGTCAGTCTAGACTCGTGCAGGAACTTCGAAGAGTGGTTCCACGCATATCGCGGCATATCCACGAGAACTTGAGGTGCTCTGTCTAGCGGTGTGGGAAAGTTGATAGATCCCATTTCGAGGACGGCACCCTTGTTGAAGAGCGACCCAGCCATGGCCAACGCGGTAGTGACAGCATTCTTCTTTCGCAGAAGTGCTGAAGTGTATGGGATCTTTGTTACTGCACCGCCCATATGCTTGAGAGTCTGCTTGACCGGCCCTTGCAAAGCGGCATGCGGACCGAGTTCACACAGCATATTGACACCAGTCTTAAGCTCGCCCAGTGGATCACACATGCCTTGCAGCGCCTCATCAAATCGGACGGCGCAGGTCAGATTCTGTACCCAGTAGGTCCTGTCCAAGTCTTCGCTGGATGCCAGACGGCCGAGGAGAGATGAGTAGAAGCGAATACCGGAAGATGTTGGGGCTTTCAGATCTTGCAGAGCCTCCATATACTGCTTCGCCACCAGGTCCATGTGGTGTGAATGGTAGGCTGTGTCGACCTGCAACTTTCTTGCGAACATACCAGGATATGCAGCCTCGAGGAGAGCCTGCAACTCGGTCACAGACGGCTCGTCTCCGGAAATAGTGATACTGGATGGACTGTTAATGCAAGCGATCTTTGCTTGCCCGAGTGATGGACAGATCTGGTCGATCAAGGGTGCAACCTGATCTTTACTCGCGCCGACTGCCATCATGCATCCGTTGAGAGTCGGATACAGCTTCTTCAAAATTGGTACGAGACGACCTCGATGATAGGCAATAGTCATGGCGTCCTCAAACGTGATGAGACCCGCCGCGTACGCTGCTCCGATCTCTCCAGACGAATGGCCCACTACGGCAGCGGGTCGAAGACCCCAAGACTTTAGGAGATTCACCAGAGCTAGCTGGACCGCCGTACACGTTGGCTGCGACAGGTATGCTGCATTTATTTGAGTGGTGTCCTCGTCCTTCGATAGCTCTCGGAGAAGCGAGAAGTCGGCACCGATTGAGGTCAAGTGGGCATCGGCAAGCTCCAGCGCTGCAGCATAGACTGGGTACTGCTGATACAGTTCCCTACCCATAGCCCACCACTGAGCACCTTGGCCTGTAAAAATCCATCCCATGCGAAGCGCCTCGGAGTCTTGCTTGCACGGTGCAATCTTGCCGTTGGACAATGTCTCCACGAGCTCAACACTAGATGACGCGGTAACAGCAACACGCCATGAATGAAACGATCTTCGCTGTCCCAGTGTATAAGCTAGGTTACTGAGGAGATCGTTTTGAAAGACCTCTGGTCGCTGCTCGAGGTATATACCAAGGCTTTGCATGGCCTTCTCGGCACTTGCCTTATCGTTGGCAGATAGAACAAAAAGTCGCTCAGAGGTCTGCGTGTCGACCTCCTCCTTCATTGTCTTGCGCTCGAGTGGTCCTCTTGTCATCTAGTTGCAACAGATGCATTAGCGGCGATTTGAGCTATCATGGAGAGGAATTGCTTACAACGACATGACCGTTGGTTCCTCCAAAACCAAAACCATTTACACTGGCCCATTTTTTCCCGAATGGCCATGGCTGCTGACGGGTAGCAACTTTCATACCCCATTGATCGAAGGGAATCTTATCGTTAGGATATTTGAAATCGTAGTTCGGCAGGATGAAACCTCTTTCAAGCATCAAGGCGGTTTTGATCACACCCGCGATACCTGGCGGTTGTTAGCCATGAAATTTTCAAGTAAATGCGGTAACTTACCAGCGGCCGCTTCGAGATGGCCAATATTTGACTTGACAGAACCAATATACAATGGTTTGCGCTTATTACGGCCTTCTCCAAACACACTGTGAATGGCGCTAACCTCGATTGGATCACCAACTCGGGTACCGGTTCCGTGTGCCTCAACGTAACCAGTGTCACAAGGGTCCATGCCTCCGTTCTTGTAAACCGAACGGATAAGCGCCTCTGATACTGATTAGCCTAACCATAGCACGGTCAGTCTCACTTACCCTGAGCTGCCCCGTTGGGCATCGTAATGCCGGGCGTCTTGCCGTCCTGGTTGATACCAGTACCTGTGATGACGGCGCGAATCGGATCATTGTCCTTGATTGCTTGCTCGAGAGGCTTAAGCAGAACCATCCCACACCCTTCACCTCGACCATAGCCTGTGCCGCGGCGATCGAAAGCGAACGATCTTCCTTCTTCTCCAAAGAGTCGTGACATGGAATATGAGATCCAAAACTCGGGGGACATGTTGAGATGCACACCCGCGGCCAGTGCCATGCTCGATTCGCCAGTCCGCAAGCTCTGGCAAGCGTTGTGCAACGCGACTAGACTGGCTGAGCATGCTGTATCTACTGTGTAACTAGGGCCTCTTAGATCGAAGAAGTGGGAAATGCGGTTCGACTGCATGGCCATTGCACAACCTAGGAGATGTCAGATCTTCGTCCGTGGGAATGGGCTCACAATTGGCTTACCGGTAGCTTGGTGCATTGGAATTGTGTCCGGATCTCGGAAGAGATCGACCTCCCGCTCTGGCAGACTACCACCCACAAACACTCCAACATCCTTTCCGACTATGCTATGTTTTGGGATACCTGCACTTTCTAGAGCCTCAAAAGTACACTCAAGGAGCAGTCGCTGTTGTGGGTCCAAGCTGATTGCTTCTTGCTGTGTAAATCCAAAGAATGGAGCATCGAAGGCATCCAGATCGTGGGTAAGGAAATTACCACCACGCGCGTTTGTACACCCGCTCTTTCCAGGATTCGGGTGAAAGAATCGTTTGTCAGAAAACCTCGATGGTGGAATGCCCGAGAACCCGGTGCGTGATCGTGCGAGGAGTTCCCAGAACTCGTCCGGCGTGCTGACGCTACCTGGTAGACGGCATGACATGCCAATGATGGCAATGTGCTGGTGCTTTAGCTCGACATGTGCGACAGTGTAACCATCTTTGTAGCCGTGGGCATACGCATCCTCGTAGTTGGTAGCAGTAGGGTCTGAAGGATTCGCAGCGTCATGACTTCCCTCTTGGCTGGTGGTACCATTTGCGCCACGACTCGCTTCGTTATTGGTCAGGCCATCTGATTCAGATGTCGCAGATGTGGGAGTAGCGTCTCCCCCCGAGGAGACCTCATCCACTGGCGAGTAATCAGGCCCCATCTCTGAGGCTGGAGTCAAAACGTAGGGAGCCATTGTTTACTGCAATCGGATCTGCAACTGAAGTGAAATGAAAGTGGTTAATGAGTGCGAGAGATGAAGAGAGCAATGAGGACAAAATCGCTCTGACGCCTTTTCAGTCGTACAGGTGGTACGGTTGACAATTAAGGTCGGAAGCTCGGCATTGCGTTGCAACAAAACCTTATCCGGAGAAGCTTCTTCAGGCATTCGACTTATCGTTTCAGCATGACGGTGTACGGGTCCAAGGGACCTTCAAGAATTTGGCCGTCGCCATTCCTCGTATTGCACAGAACTGCTGCTCATCAGTGACATCCCTTTCGATAGCCCCGGGTTACTGGATAGAACGACTATCTGCAACGACCAGAAACAATTGACCCTGCATAGAATGGTCCAGCACATTTCGGTATGTCGTTCACAGACGAGCTTCGTTTTCTTAGCCATCTTCGTGATTGACTCGTTCTCGACAGCTGATAAGTCACGAAACACACGTCCCAATCACGAAGGAACGTGTTAGTGAGTGCGATATGCATTGGCTTCCACGAAAGAGCGGCATCGGATTGAATCGATTTCCCATTGATGTGCCTATACGAACACAATGGCATGTTGTTGCCATCCTATCAGGCCGCTCTGGAAGCATCTAGGGTAGGCGTCGCAATCATTCACGCAAGTCTCGTATCTGGTATGTAACGCCCTGATGCAACAGAGCTTGGATGTTGTATGGCTGGTAGAGATAGGGATGGAGGTCGCTCGAGCTTTGATCCGTACATGAGGTTGAGAGGATAGTGGGACGCTAAACCGAACCTGGCAA
Source organism: Didymellaceae sp. YAFEF048 (assembly GCA_032595095.1). Classification (NCBI taxonomy): domain Eukaryota; kingdom Fungi; phylum Ascomycota; class Dothideomycetes; order Pleosporales; family Didymellaceae; species Didymellaceae sp. YAFEF048. The sequence goes on along the minus strand of JAVISA010000025.1, from coordinate 70,098 downwards.
GCACAGCCACTACCTACCGTGCAATGATGGAAAGCAACACCCTGCCTTCACGAAGTCAATGAACCAACCTCACTTTACCTTCTTGTTGAGTAGCTCGAAGTATACGACTATGGAGTTGACGTCGATTCAGCTCCGCCCAATAGAACTGCGTACTGACCCCTTTCCTGTCTTTGGTCAGGGAGACATAGCCGCGAAGACACATTCCTCGGCTATCACCCGCTTGTCGGATCCTATTAGCTGGTATTAAGCTGGCCACTACATTCCGGAAGTGATGGGCCGTTAGCCTCATGCAACCGAACTTGCGGCTCCTCCCGTGGGATGCGCAGCGTAATATGCACCCCTGCCCTGGCTGTCGATGTGGGGGGCTCGCTAAAACGAGCGTCCTTCACATCTGGTCTGTAAACACTGTTGAGCGAACAGCGGTCCCACAACGATTCGACTGGAAACATCGAAAGTCCCAAACATGAGGTTTTTGTGTCTACCAGGCGCCTTTGGCAGCATTGAAGTACGCTTAGCACCTCTTGTGAACAATGCGCTGCTAACCCATCAGAAATTCAAGGTTCAACTTGCCCCATTGGTCAAAGAGCTGGAAAGCGATGGATCCGCATCTTTCCACTTTATACAAGGTCCCTATGAGGTAGCACCGCCTGAGGGCTACGAGGACTTTTTTGGTGGACCACCATACTATCGATTCATCGTTCCTTCGGACGCTGACGAGAACTCCACCGATGTCATCGAGCGTATTCGTGACTTCCCACAGCTAGAGACTCCGGAGATGACAATGCGTGAGCTTATGACTTACGGTGTTGCGAAGACAGACGACAGTGCAAGGCGTACAGTGGAATACCTGTACGAAATCATGGAGAAGGAGGGACCATTCGAAGGAATTATGGGCTACTCGGAAGGAGCAACCATTGCTGGAACCCTGCTACTTCACGAGCAGATGAGGGAAGAGCTCGAAGGAAGGGAGCCCATGTTCAAGTGCGCTCTATTCTTCGGCGGCTGGCCTCCAATGACTCCAACCTTGGACGGTCTTGTACTCTCCGACGAAAGCGAACTCATGATTGAGATACCGACAACTCATATCAGTAAGTCAAGACCGATGCAGCAAAAAAAGCAGTTCTGATGACTATAGTTGGTTCTCTAGATCCTTACCTGCACGGAAATATCGCGTTGTATAATGTGTGTGATCCAGACACCGCTTTCATCTTCGATCATGCAAAAGGACACACCTTGCCCCGAGATAAAGGCATGGTCAAGGAGTTGGGGGATACAGTACGTCGCATGATTGAGGAAGCGAACGGCACCAATTCGCCCGCATAACTCTCTCCTTTTCCACTGTTTCGACCGAACTTTTCGATAGCTTTCATCATGTTATGCTCGATTTATCCCGCGCAGACCCCCACGCTCAATCCGATATGTGATCGCTCGTTTCTGCGAACGCCTCTCGATACGGAATGCCAAGCTGTCAGTAGTCGTCTTATCAAGATGTGGAATGTTGGCGACGCACGGGCTCACTTTAATCTGTGCGCCCCAGCATACCTGTCAAAACCAGTTCAGCGGTCCTTGAAAGCAGCTTGCTCCTGTTTGAGGCAAGCTTCAGCGGATTGATCAGCTATGCACGGCTGTGGAGCACTGGAAAGGCGCCACGGCATACGATTGGCCTTTGCGTTGGTAGTACAACTCGACCCTCATCAATACAGCAGGGGCCCGATTATCCTGCAAGGAGCAAAGACGGTTCAAAGTAACGAGGATTAGGCGGGTGACTTGTGACATACGTGCATACCGAGCTCGTCCGTACCCTCGAAGAAAGCTTTGACGCATTCTTCTCTGACGCATCCTTTGCCCCGACGATGGTGCCTCTAGATTGTTGTTTCTACAGGCGAACAACAATTGCATGTGATGAGCCTGTATTGCTCTCACGATACCAGCGCAAATTTACCGACGACTGAGATCTTCAGTCATGGTGAAGATATCGGGCTACACTCTGCGCTGGCTCGCGTGGCCGAAGAACCTACTCTTGTCTGTCAAGACTCTGAAGGACAATGCTAAGATTCTACGTGTAAGAGATGATGATATCTTGGTGGCTCTGTGAGGAGGCTGACTACGTTAAAGAGAATCCTCTCGTATACCTCGACCAAGGATCGCGTATTTTTAGCTACCTCATTCATAGCATCGGTCTGCGCGGGGGCTACACTTCCGTTGATGAACTTGGTCTTTGGTAAGCAGACTGATCGGTCATGTTTCACGTACTGAATGGCGTACAGCGCAGCTGGTGAAGAACTTTAGCTCTTTGTCAACAACGAAGGCGGAAGATGTTGCGGCAGCTTTCATGACGATAATCGACAAATACGTGTAGGCATACTTGCTTCTGGTGACTAGCTGATACTCACAATCATTGGGCAGGTTGTACATTGTCTATCTTTTCATCGGGCGCTTGTTTCTCGCCTACATTGCCACGGTACGATCCTTGCCAATAACTGAGAGATCACGCTGAGTACAGACAGATTGGCTTTCGCATTACGAGTCTCCGAGTTTCTGCCAACATCCGTCTGCACTATCTCCAGGAACTATTCAAGTTGCCCATATCCACACTGGATGCGCTACCACCAGGTCAAACTACGGCGATCATCACCGTGACAGCGAACATCCTCCAACTTGGGATATCGGAGCGACTCGCCTCGTTAATTCAGGGTTCGGCTGTGATCACACTCGCCCTTGTCATAGGCTGCTGTTTTAGCTGGGAGTTGACATTGGTGACTTCCAGTGGACTGATTGCCATTACCGTATGGTATTCCATCTTGACGCCTCTATCGGCGAAGAAATATGCCGAAGTCCAGAAACTTGAACGTGAGGCTGCAGGATTCGCGGCAGATGCTTTGTCAGGCATCAAGATGATCGCGGCCTGTGGGGCGGAAGAGAAGATCTCCAGAAGCTATGGGAAGTTGATCGACGAGATGGGCGCCACCAGCCGCAAATTGTCACCAATCCTCGCTATCCAACACGCCCCTGGTACGTATGACCCGTGAACGGCTGAAACTGTACTAATCTTACAAGTCTTTTTCACAATATACGCAACATTTGCGCTCTGCTTCTGGTTTGCAGTAGAATTGTACTTGGATTTGAAATTCGCCAACGTTGAGACCTTGGTAGTGTAAGATTTTCAAAATACGGCCTTTTAACCATGTACTGACCAGATGCAGCGTTCTCATGTCCATCATGACAGTACTCGCCCACATATCGTCGATCTCTGTTCCACTCACGGCAGTATTCAACGCTCTTTCGGCGGCAGCAGTTTTCTTTACGATCATCGATGCGCCGAAACCGATATCGTCTGGGACTAGTGGGGAGTCAGTAAACATGAACGCAGATATCGTCATGCAAGACGTCAATTTCGCGTATCCGACTCGCCATCAGGTCAAGATTTTGGATGGTCTAAGTTTGACCATCCGCGCGGGCCAGAGGACTGCTATCGTTGGTTCTAGTGGATCTGGAAAAAGCACATTGGTGGCACTCATCGAACGATGGTACGAGTTGGGAGAAGCTGATCCCATCGCTAGCTTTCTTCGCAACGGCGTTATCAAAATCGGTTCTACTCAGCTCAAAGATATCGATTTATTCTGGTGGCGCTCCCAAATCGGTATCGTACAGCAAGATCTTTTTCTTTTCGATGATACTGTTTTCAACAATATTGCGTTCGGACTGACTGGCACTACATGGGAGTCTGCATCTTCTAAAGTGAAGGAGCGTATGGTAATACAAGCTTGTAAAGAGGCGTATGCTCATGAGTTCATATGTCTTCTTCCAAAGGTGCGTAGATCTAGCTACCAGGAAGTTCCAGACGCTAACGTGAGAGCTGTAGGGCTATCAGACACCTGTTGGCGAAAGAGGTCTACATTTCAGCGGTGGTCAGCGTCAAAGAATTGCAATCGCGAGAGCTATTGTTCGACAGCCGAAGATTCTCATCTTCGATGAGGCTACCAGCGCCCTCGATGTCACCAGTGAGCGAATCGTCCAAGCAGCGTTCGATCGTGTTGCGGAGAATCGCACAACCATTGTAATTGCGCACAGATTATCCACGATCTTTGATGCAGACAGCATCGTAGTGATGAGAAAAGGGAAAGTGGTGCAGCAGGGAACCCACTCTGAGCTTCTCAAGACTCGACACGGCGTCTACTGGAATCTTGTCTGCTCACAGGCGTTGGCGGGTGGAGCGGCCGATTCAGAGATCGGTCTGCAACAGCATTCGAAGCGTCAGAGTGTCATAGCTGAGAAAGAAAGCTATGAGACACTGGTAGAGTCTGAGACGACTGCTGCCGAGTCAATCAGCGATGTGGAGCCAACACAATCGCGAAGTATGGGCGTCTTCCAAAGCTTGTTTTTGCTGATCATAGAGCAAAGACGCAATTGGACCGGGTATGCTGTTATGGTTGTTGCTGCAATGGGAGCCGCAGGTAAGCAAAAGAATTCTGTATTTGTGGATAGTTCACTGATTGCAGTCTAGCCAGTAACCCACTCCAGGCATACCTGTTCGGCAGACTCATATCATCGTTCGCTTATTGGTCAGAAGCTCTTCGAGTATCGACAAGCTTTCTATGTATCATGCTCTTGGTTATTGCTGTTGGCTTGGGTATCAGCTATTTCACCCTCGGATGGATGTCTAACGAGGTTGCTGTAGTAAGTTCCTTGTCATTGACGTCGCGACGATTGTTTTTGACGCCTCTAGTACACTCTAATGTCGTACCGCAAAGAGTACTTCACGAACATGATCACCAAACGACTGTCCTATTTTGACGATAGCAACAACTCTGTCGGTCTCCTCAATGCGCGACTCGCGACTGATACGGCGCAACTGCAGCAACTCCTTGGAATGAACATGGCAATGGTATTCATCTCTATATTTGGTTTGATTGGTTGTGTTGTCATCGCCGAGATCTTCCATTGGAAGTTCGCTCTTGTAGTCATTGGGCCATCATTACCTATCATTCTTGCAGGTGGTTGGTACCGCGTGAGACACGAAGTTCGATTTGAATCTCGGAACAACATTGTGTTCGCGGAGAGTGCAAGGTTTGCCACTGAAGCCATTGGAGCTATTCGCACAGTCGCAAGCTTGACACTTGAGCGCAGCATCTGCGCCAAGTACGAAAGCCTACTCAAGAGCCATGTTGTCAAGTCTTGGGAGGAGGCAAGAATCTCTTGTCTTGTGTTTGCTGCCAGTGATAGCCTTGTGCTACTTTGTATGGCGTTCGCACTTTGGTAAGATTCCACAGCTAGGAGCGATTAATTTTCGTCGGCTTACTTCTTGTAGGTACGGCGGCACACTTCTATCTAAAGCTGAGCTCCTACCCTATCCTTTCCTTGTTGTTTATCTTGCAATCATTCAGGGTACTCTGACGGCTGGCCAGTGGTTGAGCTTTGGACCAAGTAAGTATCCTTTATACAATTCTACGTCCGCAACTGACATGAGAAGATTTTGCTCAGGTTGCTGCGGCAGCAACCCGCATTCAAAAGATGCGTGAGGATGATGCAGAAAAAACAAACAAGCGCTGGACACATCTTCAAGGCTTTTCTCGTTGGAAATTACCGTCACAGCTCTTATGGAGGGGAGCAGACATCAAATTCGACAACGTCTGGTTCACATACCCAACACGTGACGTCGCCGTCCTACGAGGTCTCAACATCCATGTCAGACATGGCCAATATGCAGCAATTGTAGGAGCAAGCGGATCCGGAAAGACTACCGTCATCAGTCTGCTTGAACGTTTCTATGAGCCTGATTGTGGTACGGTCATGTACAACGGAGACTCGATCACCTCCATGGCTCTAAAAGAGTTGAGAGGCTACATGAGCCTAGTAGCGCAAGAACCATTCCTGCTACATGGTACAATTCGCGACAACATATTGCTCGGTATCAAAGAAAACGACATCAGTGTTGCGACAGTTGAACAAGCGTGTCGAGACGCAGGACTCCATGACTTTGTATCTTCCTTACCAGACGGCTACGACACGGATATAGGAACCGGTGGTGTTCTTCTTTCAGGTGGGCAGAAGCAGCGAATTTCCATCGCGCGTGCTCTAATACGCGATCCAAACATTCTCCTTCTGGATGAGGCGACCAGCAGTCTTGATTCTGAGACTGAGAAAGAGGTTCAAGCTGTATTAGAGCAGGCTGGAAAAGGAAGGACCACGATTGTGGTAGCACATCGTCTTGCCACTATTCAGAACGCCGATGTGATATTTGTTATGCACCAAGGGCGGGTGGTGGAAAGTGGAGACCATCAGAGCCTCCTCAAAAAGAAGAAGGTATACTGGCAGATGTGTCAGGCTCAAACGATGAACGAATAGGCGCCAAAGCAATCAGATGCTACGGCTTGCGACAGACGACGATTTTCGTCTTGTTTGGTTGGGATATCTCACTGGAGCGCAATTTGACCGCAACAGCATCAGATGTACAGCTGTTCGGAGCTCCAACTTGAACCAAGAAATTGCGGTATTCATGCATGGCACTAGACCGGATTGAGAATCAAGTTCATGCTGAATGTTGGGGACGGGCTTGTATTCGTGCAAGGTACTTGTTTGATCAATGGACTGGACTTGCCCAAACGTGTGCTGATCACTTTAGCTCTGCTTCAACTTCAGCTTGTCGCTTCCCGAAAGGGTCACGAGAGACCTGTTCGAACGTTATCCAATTTTCATGATATGTTGTTCTACGTGGGTCGCGACGCGTCCTTGAAGCAAATTACAACAATTGCCCCTTGCGCCACATGTTTCTACACATTGTCGGAAGAATGCATTGGCCCCTTGCACCGCGAACTAAGCGAATTGATCTGGACATCGAGGTTTTGTCCAGCAGCGCCTTTAAATTGACGGAAGTCGATAGATCTTTCGTATTTCTTTCTTTACGCAGCCTTGTTCTGCAGTCGTTCTTTACTGTTTTGAGACATCACAAATGACGCTCTTTTTCTTCATTGTCGCGTTTGCATTTCTGCAACTGCGCCTGAGCACTGCAATTCCCAACTGTCCCATATATGGACCCGAATTTCCTCCACCACAGAGGCTTTCAGAGCATCCAAAGTGGCAGCAGGCCGTCACAAATCTGAGTGCTGCATTTGACTATCTTGATGCGAATGTCACTGGAGGCAATCTATCTTATGCTGTCCAGATCTTCTCGACAAACCCTGAAAATGGTATCCTAGCTGAGCGCTACTGGACGGCCAACAATCTACCTGCCGATACCGAGGGAGTCAAGGAAGTGAATGGAGATACCGTGTTCCGCATCGGCAGCGTATCAAAGATTTTCACCGTCTTAGCTTTCCTTGCTGAGGTGGGCGACAGAGATTGGAACAGTCCAATTACAGATTTCATCCCCGAGCTAAGGCAGTACTCGATCGATGCCGAAAGGCAGCCGCTGGATGATGTTCGAAGAACATACTGGGATGACATCACGCTCGGAGCTTTGGCATCTCAAGTATCGGGCATTGGAAGAGACTGTGAGTAACTTGTCAGAAACACAACACTATGCCCAGAAGCTGAAGGGTATGCAGACGGAGTCCTCGGCGAAATAACGCAGACAGAAAACATCTCGATCAGTTGGGAATCGAGTTTTCCTGCTCTACGGCGAACAACGAAACCGCCGTGTGGCGCATGGCCTCTATGCACTCGACAAGGTAGGTTATCAATCCTATCGAGTATTGCATGCGACTAAGTTAGGTAGAATTCTTTGCTGGCATTGAATCTATGTATCCTTCGTTTTCACCTTGGCAAACCGCTGCGTACTCGAACATTGGGTATCAGCTACTGTCGTACGCGCTAGAAGCGATGACTGGGAAAAAGTTCATCGATATACTCAACGACCGAGTGCTTAGGCCGCTGAACCTGAGACACACCTACTATGAGAATCCACCTCCCTCCGTTGGTATTATCCCGACAGATGTAACAGAAGATTACTGGTGGGTGAACTTGGGAGATGCCAGCCCGTGAGTCAAGCCCTGATACTTTCTATGTGCGTTAGCTGATCGGCTCGCAGTGGCGGAAACATGTACTCGTCAGCCAACGACATCTCGACACTCGGCCACGCCATCCTTTCGTCGAAGCTGATTAAGCCTTCCGTAACTCGCCGCTGGTTAAATCCTGTTACCTTCTCGTCTGACTTCGCAGCATCTATTGGTGCACCCTGGGGCATCCGGCGTATTCAACTGGATCCAGCCGACTCGCCTTACCGTTCTATCAGTGTATATACGAAAGCTGGTACCTTCCGGAGATATACCGCGTTTCTTACTTTGCTCAAAGAGTACAACCTGGGCTTCACTATCATGATGGCTGGAAAGTCTTTAGTCAACAACTTCATGCTCGCAGATTCCCTGGGCGCATCGTTGATTCCAGCTTACGATTCTGCAGCACGTGACGAGGCTGAACAGACCTTCAGCGGCATTTACGTCAGCTATGGATCTAATGCCATGCCGAACTCCTCGCTCATTATCTCTACCGACCCCAAGAAGCCTGGCCTGGGAATATCTTCGTGGATCTCAAATGGGACCGACATGGTTGAAAGGGCTATCCAGCTGCAAAGCGGGTCGAATAGTACAGCTCTGCGTGCTGAAGCTCGACTGTACTACACCCAGCTGGAGACAAAAGCAAAGGATGGTAAGAAAAGGCAAGCTTGGAAAGCTGTGTTCGAGGATACTGGCCTTCCGGACGCAAAGGGTCCATTGCTCTTCTCTACCGGATGCGGGGCGTGGGTGGGTCTGACAGGGGTCACCTACGCCTCATTACCGCTCGACGAGTTCCTTTTCGATTTTGATTCGAACGGCAACGTGACGAGTGTGACCAACCTTGCACTACGGTCAACGTTGTATAAGTTAGACATCGAGAAAGCTACAAAAGTCCTCCCAGGCCTGTGTAACGTTCTTTGTCCACAACTTCTACAGACATAGCTTTGGCATCATTTATCCAATGTAATTATGTTCAGAAGAAAGTCTTGATTCTGCTTACGTGGCGAGCGCTGATGTCTTGTGAAAACGGATACGAAGCAGAACTTACGGTCTTGTGAATTGGAAGAGTCAGATTCAATACATACGTCATAACTGCTAAAGACACGCTACTGCAGGTACGACCCGAACCTTACGCGTCTGCACACCTCTCGCGTCATTGACAATCGTTGAAAACAGAATCTGAGTTATATCCGGGGGATGAGCATTACCAGTGATCAATCACCGTGACATCACTTATGGTATATTTGTTAACCATGGCTGCGCCCTCGGACTGCTGGAAAGAACGCTCGACCTTCAACAGCCGATCACCATGAAGTCCATAATCGCACCCATCTTCGGTCTGCTAGCGGTGGCAGCAGCCCAAGTCACCTTCCAGAACTCATCACAGACCATACTTCGTGTCGACTCCGGCTCTTATGGTCCAGAGATCGAAGAAGTCCACTACTACTACGAGCAGTGGCCTATAGGTATTGCAGTTTCCTCGACAGGCCGGATCTTTGCGTCCTACACGCGCGGAAACTATACTTTTACGCTCGGCGAGACCATCAACAAGACAGCCGAACGACCATATCCATCTGCAGACCTCAATCTTCCAGTCAGCCAGCTCAACACGACATGGAACGGGATCGTGTTTGGCAGTGGCAATACTACAGGTCTTATTTCAGTACAGGCTCTATACATCACCCCAGAGAGTGCCTCGCGGCCTGAGACTCTCTGGGTGGTCGACACGGGTCGACCCACCATCATGGATGGCAGTGGCGCGCCGACCATGCCATATGCTCAACCGGGCGGGCCAAAGATTATTGGAATTAACCTTGCGAACGATACTGTATACGCAACATATACATTTCCGGCGTCTGTGCATTTCCCAGACTCATATATGAACGACATTCGATTTGACCTTCGCTCGAATGTCACCCAGTCCGGACAGGGAGTGGCGTATATCGTCGATAGCAGTGACGAAGGACGTCCTGGTTTCATTATCCTTGACCTTGGCACTGGTGAAAGCTGGAGGCGTCTCACACAGCATCCGAGTGTGCTTCGTGTAGACCGAGATGTTCCCAGCTATCAAGGCAAGCCATTCTATCAGAAGACGATGGGCATTCCCATTCAGACGCTCCGAGAAGGGCTTGATGGTATCCAGATATCACCTGACGGTTCGACGATCTACTATTCTGCATTGACCACCGACTATCTCTACAGTATCCCTGCTGCAAATCTGCTAGCATCGCCATCTGATCCATTGGTTGAGGTCGCCGCTGCGAACAACGTCACAAACCATGGTCAGCGCGGCGGCAATGCGAATGGCTTCGAGGGGGATTCAAATGGTCTAGTTTATCAGCTTATGCCGGAGCACAACGCAATATACTACTATGACCCTAAGGACCTCCAGACACATCCTTTTGTCAGAGACCCAAGGATCATCTGGCCAGACGGAGCAAGCATTGCTGCAGATGGATACATGTATATGAATATCAATCAGCTGCCATATCAGCCAATGTGGAATAACGGCACGGATCTACGGACGTGGCCAGGCGCCGTGCTTAGGTGCAAGCTGCCAGGTAATGGAACGAAGATTTCGACACTCAATTAGACGGCAAAATGTTGACTGTACCATTGCTTAGATCGACTCGAGATAATCTGACAAGGGTGTTTCGTAGCATTATTCGATTCGCTTCCTTCAATTTTGACCCTACAGAAACTCTGCTCGACACCCCTCTCACAGCCCAAGAGCTCATTCATGGCGGGCCGATAAGACCCACCCGTAGTTGATGTCAGTCGGGTCCTTTGCCGCACACTACAACACGGTGTGTGGCGTGTTCACATTCTGTTCGTGCGTACTATCAGAATCGTGATGCGCTGCATCGCCTCTCCAAGCAATTGTCTTTGTGATGACCAACTGCTCGTCACTACTTGGAGGCTGCTTGCCCGGCCGCACACGGCCCACAGCACTACCAAGCTCAATATCCCCGTTCGATTGCATCTGGCTTGTTGAGCTTCCTGTATCGCTCGTGTCTTTGTCCATGTCTTTGGGCAGATTGGTATTCCGTGTACCCGTAGTGTACCGCTTGCTCCGACTCGCCCCTTGTGAGCCTCCCGTGGGAGGGTAATTGTATCCTCGACTGCTGGACTCGTCGGGTGTCCTCAATCGGGGAATACAGAAACCGAAGATGTGCTTGATCGTAGGACCGCAGGTTCCGATGATCGCAAGACCGGACTCAATGTTCGACAATGTGTATCCCACAGAGTAGGTCGGGTCAGGCACCATCTCTCCAATCACGAAAACTTTGACCAGAACGCTTGTTCGCACTGCGCCAACAATTGTAACGGCGACTCCAAAGGAAAGGAATGCGATCACCATCAATTTGCGCGCAAAAGGCATCTTGAGGTCATGTAGAATCCAGGTTGGCATGAGCAGGATGAGGACATCGGTAGCGAGAACGATTGATGAGGTGCTCACTGTATAAGCTCCGGGATGCACGCATTTCCCTTCGATTGTGGGATCCCAATACTTCTCAACTGGATTGCACTGGAAGATGCAGGCAAGTGGTGCCGCGATAGCGAAACAGCCGTTGAAGACCAATGTCGTCCATAAGCACCAATTTATCCATCGATTCGACGAGCGCAATTGGATCAGCGTCCAGAGAAACGAAACCTTGATAAGGGCTAGTATAGGATTGTATATGATCGAATTGGCGTAGTTCCACTGCGCCGGGTCATCAGTACCCCCTTAAAGGAAACGAAGAGGAAGGTCACATACCTTCATTGCGATAACCTGGTCGACTGTCTTCGGAGGGATAGCGTATATATGGTAGCCATAGTAGGATGTAAGTATGTCTGCAACTTACTCAGTAAGCTAATCACGCGGACCTGCGCAATCTGACTTACATCCAGATGTTGTAAAAGACAAGACAAGATTCAAGATCTGTGGCATAAGCTATCAGCTAAAGTCTGGTTGATGCCAACGCAGATTTACCGTCGCTATCACCAAAAGAACATCTTCTGCCAAACTACCGGTCAGCTCCGTTATGGGTTCCTGAATCGCAACGTCAAACTTGCCAATACCCAGCAACTTCTTTCTCCATCGCATCCAGACGCGAACAGATACAATGACGACACATAGAATGCTGGGAAATATAGCGAGGAAAAGAGCTGTTGGCTGCAAGCCTTGATCAACCATCATGAGCTGTACTTTTACGCAAATATAGCCGAGTAGGACAGTGCCTTGTTTCTATAGGACCTCCAGTCCTTAGAATCAAACATTGGAATGACTTGCAAGGGCGGGTGCTCGCAATCGTCCACAGAATCCCGCCGCTATGGGAACTGGCGTTCATTACCGTCTTTGTAAAGGTTCAAGATCCGGCTATCCAGTGAAGGATCCCAAGCTTCAGCAAACACTGTTCGCATGAAATTCAACATCAATTTCCGATTACGCTCGGCCGGAGAGCGGGCTCATCTTGAGGAGTCAAGGTTGAAAAGATAACACTGCATGTCGAAGACTCCATGGTAGCTGCAATGCCTTAAAGACCCGCAACTCGAGGATGGCACACGACCGTAAGTATGATCATAATAGCTCGGGACAATGCCAGCATCTTGTGATTCCTCATTGACACATACCGCCGCAGTAATCTCCGCCCCTGGATCCAGTCGTTATCCGCGATGCTTCTGAACTTGACATGACCCAAGCGGATTTGTCTGAGACTTCCTTTCTATGTCAGAATTGGCCAAGGACCACTGCGCCGCAGGAGCGCATTTTCAGCATCCTTCGACGACTGGACCCGCTTTTTCGGCCAGTCAGAAAACAAGCCGCCTCCCCACGGACGCTGCGACGAGGCGCACGCGGCCCGCAACCAATCTAACGCGATCATGCAATTGGCGGAGGATAAAAATGATAGGACTGTGAGAAGAATGTCAGGAGCGAAGGATCAAAAGCGAGGGTTCCTAGCATCGAGGACCTGAGTGCAGCTTCTTCTTACGACCAAGCAGCAATGCAAATTTCGACTACCGGCAGCAACGCCACGGTACCATACCTCCGAGATCAACGACAACCGATCACAGCGGACCACTCGCGTACTCCCTTCATCTCATGCCGTTCCTGAGCCTGCCGAACCACTCAGCAGTAGCGAGGCCGAGTTGCGGAGAGCTGTGCATCTTAAAAGGAAGATGTCGCTCGGCAGGAAAAAGCTGCTGCCAACCGGCTCATCGACATACGGCCTCTAGACGCCGTCATGATTGCACGCAACTGCTCTCTCTTTTTGCTTGTGTGCACGGCTACCAGCACCGTTGCAAGTCCAGTCATCGCCCGCAAGGGTACAGCATCCAGCACTTCTGTCGCTCCCGCTGCTACCACAGTGCCGGCAGACTCATCTACTGGTGTCGACCTGTTCGACAACGAGGCAATCCAATTGACGGAACAGGTCTTGAAGGATGTTAGTTCTCAGACCAACGACACTAATGTCATCGCATTGTTTGATTTCCAGAACGACACAGACTCGGACGCGGCGGCACTGTCACGTCGTAGTGGTGCTTGTAAAGCTTTCCCTGGAGACTGGAACTACCCCAAGTCGTTGACATGGTCTCTGTTCGACCTTTTACTTGGGAGAGCACTCATTAAGACCACTCCTGTAGCCGCACCTTGCTATAAGAGCTCTGGGGTGTATAACGCAGCCAAGTGTGCTGATATCTCTAAAAGATTTACGACAGCTGATCTCCAGTAAGCCTAACATACAGAACAAAGCAGATATGTGCTGACGTATCTACAGCACGAGCGACCCTACTTCTATGATGTGGCCGCTCTTCCAAGGCCGCACCTGCATGCCCACCGAAGATCCCTCTGGCACCTGCGCACTTGGAGGATATGCCTCCTACTCGATTAATGTCAGCAACGTGGCTCAGATCCAGCTTGGTGTCAACTTTGCCCGCAATCTCAATCTACGATTAGTTGTGAAGAACACAGGACACGACTACATCGGCAAATCTAGCGGTGCTGGTGCCCTCAATATCTGGACTCACAACCTAAAGGATATCAAGTTCATTAAGAACTATAAAAGGGACGAATACGCAGGTCCTGCATTCAAGGCTGGCGCTGGAGTGCAGGGATTCGAGATCCTCGAAGCTGCTCGGGATAACGATGTGACCGTGCTCGCTGGCATCTGCGAGACTGTAGGTTGGGCAGGAGGGTATCTTGCTGGTGGTGAGTTAGGACAGCCATGACCATGTGGAAACCACTAACGTCTGCATAGGCGGCCACTCTCCTCTCGCGTCAATCTACGGAATGGCTGCTGATCAGGTCCTTGCGTACGAGGTCGTTACTGCAGATGGTCGATTTGTGACTGCATCCAACAAGGTCAACTCTGATCTATTCTGGGCTTTGCGAGGAGGCGGCGGCTCAACCTTCGGGATTGTCACGTCTGTCATCGCCAAGGCACATCCAAGGATCAAAGTCACAAAATCTGTTTTCTCCTTCCAGGCTGCACCTGACAACTCCGTGAACTTCTGGAAAGCAGTCAACGCGTACCTCAAGCGCTTCCCTACCTTCACCGACGCAGGCACATACTCTTACTTCTGGATCTGGAACTACAGCACCATCCTCGACTTCCAGATGACGCCGTTCTTCGCCCCCAATCACACCATCGAGTCCTTCAACAACCTCACCAAGCCCTTCTTCGACGAATTGAAGGCTCTCAACATCTCAGTCACTCCCAACACCACCTTCCACGAAGACTTCTACTCCGCGAACAAGGGGTCCTGGGGCGCAGATACGCTCGGCGTCACCAACATCCGCCAAGCCACACGACTCTTCCCCAAGAGTCTCTGGTCAACTCCTGACAAGTTCGCCACCTTCTACGACACGATCAAGCACACAGTCATGTCCGGTGCCACCGTCGGCGGCTACCACATGGCGCCAGGCAACCCGTTGAACGTCGACAACGCCGTCAATGAAGCCTGGCGCTCCACACAGTCCTTCCTCATCACCGCGAACCTCGTCCCGGACTACGCCACCCCTGTGCAACTGAAGAACGCGTCCGACCACCTCACCTTCGACATCATGCAGCCGTGGCGCGACATCGCGCCGTACTCTGCGGGCGGCGGCGTATACTTGAATGAGGCGGATATCCAGGAGCCGGATTGGCAGGTTGATTTCTACGGCGCAAAGAACTACCCCAAGCTCCTTGCGATCAAGCAGAAGTGGGATCCAAGCGGTGTGTTCTACGCCACGACGGCGGTGGGGAGCGAGAGCTGGGAGGTCAGGGATGGGGAGCAGGGGGTGCAGACGCAGAACGGGCGGTTATGTCGAGTGTAGGCAATTTGAGTGGTAGGAATGAAGGGAGTAGATTTGCGCTCAAGCCAGGAATGCTGAACGAATTGATACCACCATAACAGCCGCGTTCGCAACCCCATCAAAACGAAACTATTGATCACCGACCAGTCAGAAATCAAAGCTTGCTCCCCTTGCTCTCGCCCAGCGTCACGACCAGTTTCCCGAACTGACTCGCGTTCTTCATGTCGTCGAACAGCGAGTCGATCTGCGCGATATCCAGCCCGTGCACGGTCCGACTCACCACCGGCACGAGCTTCTTCTCGCGCACGAAGGCGACCATGTCTGCGAACTCTTTCCGCGAGCCCATGGTCGAGCCGCGCACTTCGATGTTGCGCAGGACCGCGCTCATGAGGAAGTCCATCTTGGGCGAGATGGTCATGCCGTAGATGGAGATGATTCCACCAGCCTGTACACACACCTCAGTCAGCTATCCATCCATCCACACCCAACAATCCCCTCGCCCTACGTCTCCAACTAGCGAGCAAGGAACTCAAAGACCAGACAGACAGATCACTCACCTTCAAAAGCTTACTCCCCTTCGCCACCACATCCCCGCCCGCCCCATCCACAATCGCATCCAACCAGCCTCTCTCCTTGGGCAACATGCCCTTCAACTTCTTCTCCCACCCCTTCTCCTTATACACGACTCCCCCCTTCGCGCCCAGCCCCACCGCGCGATCAATCTTGCCCTGCTCCCCACTCGTCACATACACATTACACCCCTCCGCGACCGCAAACAGCAGCGCCATCAGCGCCACCCCACCCCCGATCCCCGTAACCAACACGTTCTTCCCCCGCGTCGCATGCTCCCCGCACTTGACCCGCAGCGCGCGCCACGCCGTCAACCCCGTCAGCGGCAGCGCCGCCGCCTGCGCGTCGTCCAGGTGCTCGGGACACGCCTCCAGCTCGCCCGCGTCGAGCACAATGTGCTCCGCCAGCGTGCCGGCGGGATTCGACTTCGTCCCGCCCAGGATCGCGTACCCGGACGCGGCTTCCGGGCCGTCGGGCGAGTCTTTCCACCCCGTGCCCGGGTTGAGGATCACCCGCGTGTTCAGCCAGCGGGTCGCGCCGGGCGAGGACCCGGTCGATGTGACGAGGCCGACGCCGTCGGCGAGCAGGGGCACGCCGAACGTGGTGCCCGGGTAGAGGTGTTGCCGGATGAAAAGGTCGCGGTGGTTGAGGGCCGCGGCGGTGAGGGTTATGACGGCCTAGCGGGGAGGGGGATTAGTGTGGGAGAAGGAGGGGGAGAAGGGGGAGGGGCGCACTTCGTTGTCTTTGGGCGAGGGCGAAGGGATGCTGATTTTCTCGAGCGGGTAGTAGACTTGGCCGGGCTTGCCGTCGATTTTCTTGATCGCGATTGCGGAGGGCATTGTGAGGCGGGTGAGTGAGTAGGTAGGTAGGTAGGTAGGTGGGTGGGTTGGTGGTGTTTGCTGCTGTCGGTGTAGTGCGGTGTGGTGTAATGTGCTGGAACGACAAGCTGCGCGAGATATGTGCGTGAGGTTGACGAAGCGTGAGGTAGAGCCACGCAAGAGACCGATCCTACAAGATGCAATCGAGAATATAGTCTCCAAGGAATGGAGGATGAAGGGTTGATTGACTGATTGATTGATTCAGTGATTGATAAGCTATGTCGTTTAACCTACCCAGCCGTCGACACAGGCTCTGCGAGTTAGGTATAGCTATCGCGCTCGCTTGTATGGACGAGAAGCGATGACGAAACGCAAGAAACCGACGCGGACCGAGGTTCGCAGCTGGGCTGGGGTGGGTCGCTGCGGGGAAGCGAGCGGGCGAGGGCGCAGGGATGGGGCGGTCTTGTCCGATGGTGCTCACATGTCCTGACAGGTGATTGGAGGACTGAGGATGGATGTGTTGATGCGTGCTGGAAACGGGGACTGTGTAGATATTGTGGTATGTGAACTGCAGATGGCTAGTTGCGCTTCTTGCTGTGCTCGCAGGTGCTGCCGTGGGGTCTGCGCAGAGGGATGCGGGCACGATTGGCTGAGTGGAGTGTTGGTGCGTGTGCGAGCTGTGAGTAGGAGAGGTGATGGAGAGTCGTCTTCTCGTGTTGGAAAGCAAGGCGTTGTGTTTGACTGGTGAGTAGTTTTCAAGCACATCACGTGGATAGCAGAGTGCAAGAGGCTGATGCTGGCGGAGTTGAGAGACTTGAGACTGCATGAAGGTGCTCACACAGACACCGCAGCAAGAGCAATCCAAAGCAAAGTGCAGGGTGTGCTGGCATGATCCGGTTCATTCATAAACAGAGTATGCGACCCCATACCCTCAATCATCCACTTGCTCCTCCACAGCCCTAATTCCCTACCCATCACTTCACTTCACTTCGCCCCGTCCTTTGCCCTCCCTCCCCCTCTCAGTCCTGACCCCTTCACCCTCCCTCCTTTGGCCCCCCTCCTCCTGCGTCCGCCACACCACCGACCCCTGCAGCTCTGCCACCGGCGACGGCGCCTCCACCACCTCGTGCTTGTACACGTCCTTCCCCTGCTCCATCTCGTGCCGCGTCCAACTGGCGTCCATCTCCCCTCTGTACGGGTTTGCCTCGACTTCGGCATAGGCTCTATGCGCAGTGCCATTGCGCTGTTGCCGTTTCTTGCGCAGGAACCAAAGGATGCCGGCGAGGAGGAGGGCGAGCGCGACGAGAGATCCGAGGATGGCGCCTGCGAGCACGCCGGGAGAGACGGATGTCGACGGGGCTGGGGCTGAAGACGAAATTGGGGCGGAGCTGGCGGTGGGTGTGGGTGTGGAGGTTGAGGGAGTGGTAGAGGAGGGTGTGGAGATTGTGAAACCGGGGATGCTCTCGGGATTGTTCAGCGCGCTGATGTCGCACATGTCGATGCTGTAGTAGACCCATGTGCTGTTCCAGCACTCGCCGAGTTGAATTTCCTGCTGGTGGCCGCCGCAGATGGTGGTCGACGGGTCGTTGACGTAGATTGTTACTGTTGTGCGTCAGCATGCGCTTGATTACCACCGTCATGCCTCAAGACTCTGCGTTGCATGTCTTCGTTCCACTTGTTTTTTGAGGGGAGCATGTTTGGGGTTGGGAAAAGAGATCAACGCACCAGCACACCCCGGGTCCAGCCCCACGACCTGCAGACTCCCATACTCCCCACTCCGTCGTATATCGGTGCAGCTACCGTTGGGATATCCATTCGGTCCATCGAGCGCCTTGTAGGAGTCCTGGCAGTTGGAGTCCGTGAACAGCGCGACATGGCTGGTAGCCCGCGCGAGGCCCGCCAATGCGAGGATAGCTGTAGAGAGGGACAACATGGCAGTCAACCGCACGCCTGGTCTGCGCAGTCTTGCGATCCGAGTGCTGTAGGTACTGTGGTGCCGCGTTGCAGTCGCTCAGAGCGAACCCTCTTATCTTCTCTTCCTCAAACGAACAGCAATCCCGTGCAAACAGTCCGGACCCGTCAAAGCCAGCGCGCGCGAGCAGGGCAACGGGCAAAGCAACAGCGAGCACAATCGAAGAATCCCACACTGCAGAACGGGTACACAAGAGAGCAGAGCAGAACGAGCGAGCGAGCGAACGAGCGCAGAACAGCCTCGCCCAGAGGAACCCGCACGCTGCTCCACCCCAGCGCCCTTCACCCGCTCTCATTCGATCATCCCATTCGGGCTTCCCAATCTAATCGCAATCCTCCGAGCGGTCCCCTGTCCTGACATGTCTCCGCGCAGCGCAATTATCCCGCTCATTTCTCCCGGCGCCGAGGGCGGCCCCCAAATTTGGGACTTGGCGGGGATGATTTCTGTCGTTGTGCGCAGGGATCATGGGTTTCGTGCAGGGGTGCGAGGAGGGTCGCTGAGTTTGGTGACATGGGTTGGATGCAGGGCTGGCTGTTTTCTGGATGGTGCTGTTTTGAGAGCGTCATGCTGTACGGGGAGAATATGTGGCGCAGGGCAGAAAGGTAGGTGGATTTGTGTGGGTGCTGCTGTGACGGTTCGTGCGTGGATGTTTGCTGGTGTCGCTTCGTACGAGGGAAGAGCAATGAGGAGCTGCGACCGCTGTACCGTTATCGCAGGCAGGGCAGGCAATGTGGTAGATGAACATGCCCAGGCTTAACTACGCCCAGTGACATTTCCATATACAATGCAGCGCCGAGTCGCGCTTGGCGAGACAGCAACTCCCCGTTCGGGACCTGACAAGCATCTCAATCCTGAATAATTACATGTGGCTGCCACGCGCCCGCTGCTTGGGACCGAGGGGTTGGGGGTGTCAGAGGTAGACTTCGCTGGTAGAGCAGAGTATCGCGTCAAGGATAGGGTTTGGAAGACAAGAGACAGGGCTGGGCCAATTTATGGGCGGCACTTGAGGTGTTGACGAGCTCGGAATCCTGTAAAACTGTACGAGCCGAGTAGATGGAGATGGAGGCATTGGGGTAGATCCTGTCTTACGGGTCGACTACCCGAGACCTGGGCTGCGAGGGTCAGGCTCGCGCTGTTGTTCATGAATGGATGCTCTTTGTAGATCAAAGCAAAGCCTTGAAGTTAGCAAGGGACAGAACGAAGCCAAGTTGAGACTGCCTACACACACACACGTTGGAACAAGCTCTTGAGCTGTGCGCAATCAGCTCGTACTCGGCAGGTTGCGGGGCTAGGTGTAGGGTGGAGTGTCTGGACCCTGAACGTGCTTCGTACAGTTTCTCGTGTAACGACTCAGACGTCACTAACATCCAAGGTACACTATCACACACCCCTTTGCATAACTCCTACGGCCTCTGCTTACGTGCCGACGAGAACGAGCCAGCGAGAACTAATTAGGCTGTGGGGCTGGTTGTAGCGTGGAGTATCTGGACCCTGAGTATACCTACCTACCTAGGTACTTCGCAGTGTAACAACTCAGACGTCACTGAAATCAAGGCACACTATCACACACCCCTTTCTATACCGCCAACGGCATCTGCTCACTTGCTCACAAGAACGAGCCAGCAAGGACCATTATATAACGAGCCAGCAAGAACCACTTTCACTCCCATCGTATGATATCAGACCTAATCGAGTAAACCAACGACGTGATCAACGACACTCCAGCCATGTGTGAAAAGGGGGTCGTTTTCGATAGATAGATATCCTAGAGAGTCCTTTTTTGAAACTTTTCCAACCCAACCAACCTACTTAACCAAGTGATGGTATCGACGACCCTAAATCATGAAAAAGGAGCCCTATAAAACGCCGTGTATGCAACGAGCATGTATCAAGATGACTCAAAATCTGTCTTGACAAGTGACAAGAGAATGACCAACACCCGAAGAATGTCTACGCATCCTCCTTGATCTCCAGCTTGCTCTTCTTGTCCTCGCCGCCCTTGTCCTCGTCGGCCTTGCGCTTGTTGCTGGTGTCCTGGACGACGGGGACGCCGTGGGCATCGCGCTGGATCTCCTTGACCTCCTTGGGCTGGTCGTCCTTGCCGTTCTGGAAGCGGTCGCGGCGGTTCTTCCAGTCGTCGCTCTCGACGTCGGCGCCATCGCGGTCGCGCTTGTTGGAGCGGGTGTCGCGGCGGTTGCGGTCGTCGCGGCCGCCTCGCTGACCGCCACGGCCTCCACGGCCACCGCGCCCGTTGCCGCGTCCACCGCCAGATCGCGAGTCGCGCGAGTCGCGGTGCTCGCGGCGGTCCGAGTCGGTGCGCTCCCACTCGGGCTTGATGCCCTTCTCCTTGCACTTCATCTCGGAGTACTCCTTCTTGCCCATGAGGGTGAGGGTGGTGCCGTCGAAGGCGGGGGCCGGGTCGAGGGCGAGGAACTGCTTCTGGGAGTCCTCCGAGTCGAACTCGACGAAGACGCTGCCCTTGAAGGAGCCGTCCTGCTCGCGGCGCTTGCGGACCATGACGGCGCCGAAGGGGCGGAAGAACTGCTCGAGGGCGATCTGGCCGGCCTCGGGCTGGGCGCTGAAGCCCTTGACGTAGGCGCTGCGGCCGAGGTCGTTGGACGAGGCGCGCTGCAGGCGGAAGAAGAGGTCGACGGTGGTCGGGGGGTTGGCGTCGTCGCCGTCGCGGGCGGGCACGGAGATGGGCTCCTTGCGCTTGACGGCCTCGTTGCCGGGCCCGCTGAACTCGGCGTCGTCGACGACGACCAGGTCGCTGCTCTCGCGGAGGGCGTTCACGATGGCGCTGTAGGGCTGGAAGCGGCGCATGCGCTTGAACTCGGCGATGTGCTTGATGCTGACGGGGCGGTTCTTGGGGCCATCGAGCTCCTTGAAGAGGTGCTCGTCGGTGACGAGGTTGTGCGTGGAGAAGTAGAACTCGACCTGGTTGCGGATCTCGACGGGGTCGTCCGACTCGGGCAGGTCCTCGAACTCGTTGGTGCGCGCCTTCCTGTTCTTGAAGCCACCGCCTCCGCCGCCACGAGGCCCTCCACGTCCACCGCGTCCGCCACGTCCTCGGCCTCCACCAGAGCGGCCGTCACGGTGGTCACGGTTATCGCGGCGGTCGCTCTTCTTGTCGTCGCCATTGAGGGCCAGGATCTCCTCGCCGTCGTTGCCGTTGGTAGCAGCAGCGGTGGCGGGCGCAGCAGTGGTGGTCTCGACAGCTGCGGGCGTCAGTCAGTCAGGCTCAAATAATTGCAGGCGCATGCGCGCGCACGCTGGCGCACTCACTCTTGGGCTCCTCGGCGGGGACAGCTGCAGGGGCAGCAGCAGCAGTAGTGTCGGCCATGGCGATTGGGGCTGCAGGTAATCTGTTTGCAGGCGGGGGAAAGGAGAGGGAGAAGGGGGAGAGAGTTGTGCGTGAGAAGGCGGCGGGCAGAGCGCACGGCGGGTGGGTGTGAACTGATTTTCCTCGACGTTGGCGGTCCACCGCCCGGCAGAATATCTCGCCCCGACGACAGTTCTTCAGCAACGACACGGCCCAGCACCTCCGCCGCCCATCACATCCGCCCATCGCCCGCCATGAGGAAGAAGCCAGGGTTCCACTCGCTCAAGAAGCTGGTAGGCCGCTCGCCGCCCTCGATGCCCCCCAATGGCTCCCGCTGACCCAATCTTCCCCGCAGAAAGTCCGCCAGGACATGTCGCGCTGGACGCTGTACAGCCTCTCCCAGCTGAAAGCCCCCAGGGTCACCACCCGCACCTTTTTCCAGCAGAAATGGACGGCCAAAGCCGACACACGTGCGTACCACGGCGAACAGATCCGCGAGAAGAAGTGGGCGCGCCTGTTCAAGCGGTCCATCCCCGCCGTCGTGCCCATGGACCACAAGTACCTTGCCCTCCATGACGGCAGCGAGCAGGCTTCCGGTCGCGGTATGGGCGCAGACAAGGAAGGACAGCTGCGCACCCCGCCCATGACGCCCTACATGCAGATGACCTACTACCCGACCGAGCGCCGCCTCGACACGGCCGTCTTCCGCGCCCTCTTCGCCAGCAGCGTGCGCCAGGCCCGCCAGTTCTGCGTCCACGGGCTCGTCAAGGTCAACGGCAAGAAGATGCCCTACCCGGGCTACATGCTGAACCCGGGCGACATGTTCCAGGTCGAGCCCTCGAGCGTCATGTTCGCCACGGGCGCCCAAAAGGAGCGCTCCTCGACCGCCCGCCGCGTCGCCAAAGAGAAAGCCGCCGCCCGCGCAGCCGCCCGCGAAGCCTCTGGCGGCCAGACACCGCGCCAGCCGCCCGCCGCTGAACCCATCGTCCCCTCCAAGGGCGACGAGCCCACGCCCGCCGAGCTGAAAAAGCACCTCCAAGCCCTGCAGGACGACATCGCCGCCGTCCTCGCCGAAGACGTCGGCGCAAAAGACAAGCAGAAGTTCCGCGCCTTCCGCGCTACCGTCAAGCGCGCCATCGGCCTATGGCGCACCGCCAGCCCCGAATCCATCAGCACGCTCGACACCCAATTCGAGTTCTTGAAGACCCAGCTCGCCCACCACTCCGCTGCCGCCAGCACCAAACCCACCACCTCCACCACCTCCTCCACCACTACCGAAGACGACTCCCTCTTCACCCCCGAACACACCGCCCAGCTCCGCCGCGCCTTCGACAAGCTGCGCCTCGAGACCGAGCACACCTCCGCCTGGAACGCGCGCAACGCCGCCGCCCCCTACGCCACCCCCTGGCGCCCGCGCGACTACATGTCCGCCTTTGCCTTCATCCCCCGCTACCTCGAGGTCAACCAGAACATCTGCGCCGCCGTCTATCTGAGACACCCCGTCGCGAGACCGGGGCTGGGCGAGGTGCCCACGCCGTTTCATTACGAGACGGGGCAGTTGGCGTTTAATTGGTATTTGAGGAGGAGGTAGAGTGGTCGTTTAGAGGATGGGGGGGGGGAGGAGGGGTGTAGAGTACAGTAGGGTAAGAAGGAAGGGAAAAGGAGAGAGAGAGAAGGGGGGGAAGTAGTGTATATTAGCATTGTATTGCATTGCGTGCATCGCAGCGCATCGCCATCTAGGGAATAAGCGAGATGAAGAAGGAAGGGAGGACGAATAGAATCTGTATCATACCTACAATCTTACTGCACCACACCATAGTACACCACACCACACTGCACTGCACTACACACTGCACACTGCACTACACACTGCACACTGCACTACACTACACTGCACAGTCCCAGTCCCAGTCCCACTCTTAGTCCCACCGTCAGCACTCAAGTGCCTGCGTTGCGCAGTCAGTCCGTCAGTCCGTCAGCTTGCGTCTCGATTATTTCGATTCGATTCGATCAGATCCGATCCGATTCAGTCTCAGCTTGGTTTCATTCAAATTCAATTTAGTTCAGTTCAGTCAAAGGCACTGGAGGTGAAGAGGAGTGAGGGTGACCCATCTGGCACTTGTCTAATCTGTGGTATGTTGGATGCGGTGGGTCATGTATGTATGTGTGGTTGTATGGTTGTATGTGTGTATGTATTAGATGTATGCCGACCGATATGGTACAGTACAGTGCACACTCCCCTCACTGCCCTCTCTCACGCTCAGTCCTCGCCACTCGGCGAAATATTAATGCACTCCCTCGCTCTTCCTCTCGAGGAAACCCAACCTCGCCACCACGGTCTGCCAATGCGATGCGTTATGTCCTGTCCTGTCCAACGCGTTTCTCGAACCGACGTTCAAAGATGCCCAAGCCAACAGACGCCTTCAATCGACAATCAAAGAAGAGGCAAGAAAAGAGAAGCGCCAGTAACTGTGTGTGCGTGGTACGCTCGCCAGACAAACTCCAACCCCTAATCGACCCAAACCCAAGCATGCATGACCTGCCCTTGCCGTGGCCTGGCCTGGCCTGGCCTGCTCTGAGAAATGCAAAAACGCCTGAAGAAACCCTGAAAAATGGATGTGCGAAGGTAGTGCGGCGCGGTGTGGTGCGGTGCGGTGTGATGCGGTACATGACAAGCCTAACCCGTCTAAAACCCGCTCTCGCTCTCACTCCCGCTCTCATCCGCAGTATACATACCCCTCGCCGTCCGCAGCGTCTCCGCGCTCGGCCGCGGACTCACATCGACCACGCTGCTATCGGGCGTCCACCTGCCTTCCTCGCCGATCTGCGAGTACGACGCCGAGGAGCTCAACGACAACGCTCTCGCTCGCGTTCTGCTGTGCATGACCCGCGCGGCGACTGCCCCGTCTCCGTAGCCCACGTAGTGCACGAACCCGTTCGCCACGCCACCGGCGTCCAGATCGGACTCGGACTCGTACCGCGGCGGTTCGCTGGGCGCGCGCGAGCGGTAGCTGGGTAGGCTGTCTGTGCGGGAGGCTGGGCGGGAGGGGGCTTCGGGGATGGTGGAGGGGGGGTATGTTGATGTTGTTGAGGGGGCAGGGGAAGAATAGCGGGCGCGTTGGTCGGGGTGGTTGGTGAGGTGGTGGGGACATGTGCATTGGGGTAGATTTGCTGGCGAGGGACGGCCCTCCTCGGCGCGGATGATGTCGTTGACGACCGTGTGGGCGAGCCGTAGCTGCCGGATCTCCTCCTGCATGGCTGTTTCTAGCACGGACTCTTGCGATGCGATCAGTGCGCGCTTCTCCTCGTAGTCGGTGATCCGGGAGGTGTCATTGGGGTGCTTGCGTGCCCAGTTGCCGCGCCACCAGTTGCGCCAGGCTTGGCGGCGGGCGGCTCGTTTGTAGATGCGTGCGTTGTAGCGCTCTTCGTAGTCAGCGGCACGCTCGGTGCGCGTGCGCAGGCTGGAGCACTTGTGGCGGATTACGGCGAAGAGGCAGCCGCAGCAGAGCACGCCGAGGGCGATTTCGAGCGCGATGATGTAAGGGGCCTGGCGCTGCTGGGGGCGTGGGGGGAGGTCGCCTGTGGAGCCGGTGTAGGGGCGGGGTTGGGAGGATGGGGAGGTGTCTGCTTCGGCTTTGGTGAAGGTGGTGTTGGGGTTGGTGTTGGCGACGTTGATGCTGCCGTAGCGTTGCGAACCTACATGCGCCGAAGCGAACGTCTCCTCCGGACGACCCATGTCGGAGGGCTGCTCGTCAGGATGCAGACGCAGGTACACGACTCGCCATGCACCGTGAGCTTTGCCGGCGACTGTCTTGAAGAAACACGAGATGCTGTCGCAGTGTCTCAGTTCCTCGCCAATGCACTTTGCTTCCTTGCGGATTTGGGCGTTGATGTACTGCTTCTTCGTAGCGACAGCCTGCTGGATGACTTCGAGCTCAGCCTGTAGCGCCCTCAGCTCTCGGATCTCGTCTTCGAGAGATACTGGGCCTGGTTCGGACGGTGCTGCGGCTGTGTCGTTGCCGAAGACTAGTCTGAGGTGGGCCGGCGGGTCACGCCAGATATCTGACAGCTCTGGTGCAAGATCCGGGACCGTCTCGAGCCTAAGAAGGGAAGGCGGGGAGGAGTTTTGCTTGAATGAAATGGTGAATCCAGATGGTGTGTTGATGGGGACGCCGTCTATGGACTTGATGTTGACTGTCAGGATTTGGGCAGCCTCGTCCGTCTCCGCGTTTCCGTGAAGACAGGTCGAGTTCCATGCAAGAGCCAAGTCGCGAGGAAGCTGGTCATTCTGTTGGAGATCTGTAACGCCGGTATACTGGTAGGAGCCTGAGCCAGACGCGTAGTCACCTTCCCATTCTTGAGGGAGAGGCACACCGTTGATGGTGATGTTGGAAGAACCACAAGCTTCGTCGTGAGAGTGGGCAGTGAAGTTCAAGATCTGACGACCTCAGGTTAGCGAGGGTATTCATAGACGGGTGCCTGAAGCCGGCCTTACCAGGGCGTCGTCATCATCTTGGCCCGTGTGCGCTTGGCAGCCAGTGCATGGGACGCTGAAGGTAGCTTGTGCGTAGTTCTGTTGAACGTCTGGATGATTTAGCAGGTGCCTCAGCCGTAGGTACAGCGCAGTAGTGAGCAAGTGGGTGCATAAGAGTGGAGCGTACCGAGCTGCAAAGGCAGAGGTTCAGTGTGCGGTCGAGCAACCTCGCCGTGGCTGGGTAGCGCAGCGGCGAAGACAGGTGCCACGCACGCAACAGCTGACAGGATCTTGGACTTGAGAGAGCGCATCCTGGGGAGCGACCGCGCAACAACGAAAATAAAAGCAGCGCACGAAAGAGAACTGAAAACAGACCTCCGCCACGGGTGCTCTGCGAGGCGGGAGCTGGTGGGGATGGGAGCTGTGGTCCCGGATCTTGAGGATCAGGCAGAAGGGCGGCTTCGCGGAGGTTTAAGTCACTGTCAGCGCCGATGCATGCTAAGCCACAGTGCTAACTTCAAGGCATCCGACCGTAGTGAGATGCGTGAAACAGAGCGAAGTCAAGGCGGATCTACAGCATACTGGGCTCGAGACTGGAGAGGAAACTGCAGACGCTGCTCATGAACTCGTAAAGGACATTTGGCGTGAGCTGTTCGAGATGATTCTTTCTTCACCGGCTCAGCCATCCAATCAGATCACGTCTGTAATTGGTGTATGTTATTTTGAGATATTTTGGCAAGTTTCAGGTGGGAAAAAGGTCAAGAGATGCAGTTCGTAGACGGACTACAAGTGAGCATATGTGTGGATAGATGTTTAAAGATGATCGACTGCGTTCAGCGGTCCGTAGGGCTGAGAGTGCCAAGGGCGCATTGACTGGTTGGAGAGCTCCACAATTGCAGCGGTTGACGACAGCACGCTGTTGACCTCCGCAAACACTCGCAGGACCGTCCTTGCATTCGCGACTCTACATACTCAAATCTATCTTCATCGTACGCGCAACATCGTGCTCTCCATATTGACATCATGGTACGTGGCATCGCAATCGCTGCGTCACTCGCGCAGAGCGCCCCACGAGCTCCCACTGACGCAACAGCAGCTCCCACTAGGCCTGCTCACGGCCGCGACCGGCCATCCCATGCTCGTGGAGCTGAAGAGCGGCGAGACACTCAACGGCCTGCTGGTCAACTGCGACACATGGATGAACCTGACATTACGGGAGGTCGTGCAGACGAGCGCGGACGGCGACAAGTTCATGAGGCTGCCAGAGATCTATGTTCGCGGAAGCACAGTCAGTGCCAAGATTATGTATGCACTGTGATAGGCGCTGACAATGCGTAGATCAAGTACCTGCGGGTACCGGACGAAATCATCGAAGTTGTGAAGGAGCAGCAGATCAAGGACCAGGCGCAAAGAGGCGGACGCGGTGGCATGCACTCGCGGGGAGACCACAGGGGAGACCGGGGCGGTAGGGGCACACGTGGGCGCGGGCGAGGCCGTGGCAGGGGCGGCGGCGGCAACAACAACAATAACAACAACGCTTGAGCGGGCGCTGGGTCACTGGATCGCAGTTGAGCTCAGTGATGGCACGAAGAATTGTGGCACGCTTGTGTGGATGGTGTAAGGCTTTGTGCACACACTGAGATACCATGACTGCTCGGCGGGCGCAAGCAGCACCGATCGAAGCTGAATACGATTGATACCCTGGCGAAGCTGTGTGCTCACTGGATGAGTGCTGCTGGAGACGCGAGCACCGCTCTTGTGAGGCGTAGAGTTGGGAGCTGACGTCTTACTCGAAGTGAGGGCCGCTGAAGGAGCCACAACATGATCGAGCTGTGTCTCACGAGAGCAGTCTTAAATACTACTACACTCAGAACCCCAAAATGGCAAATCCTCCTGGTCGAAAGCTCAGAAGTCGAGGTGATGTATGCAGATGAGACAACCCTGCTTGGCCAGCATGCACGCTAAAGCGGGGTCAACCGTAGGATCCGAACTTACTCGAGGCCAACTACATCAGCTTCAGACATACGAGCGATGGAGGGGGTTATTTACCGAGCTTGTCTGCTCTTCTATCCTACACGGTCTTCCAATCCATTTATTGTAAATATCAAGTCGGAGTGAGACAACCACCATAAACCCGTGTCGCAGCAATCCATCTATCATCTCACAATATGACAAGCTTCACTATCGAGGATAATGATCTCGATCAGATCAAAGACCAGGTCGTAGTCATTACTGGTATGCCACCAGATAGTCGGTACATCATTCGCTCACATCTTTCAGGAGCATCGTCCGGCATTGGGCTCGCCACGCTACGCCGCATCGTCAAGCATGGGGGCAAGGTTTACGCTGGCGACCTTAACCCCTTGCCCTCGCCTGAAGCAGACACAGTCCCTTTTTCGAGAGTCGACGTGACAGACTGGAAGCAGCAGCTGGAGCTGTAGGCGACACATCTCTCGAATGAATTTCCCTCCGCTGACGACGCTCCCCCAGGTTCAAAGCAGCTGAGAAGCAGTACGGCAAGATCAACCATGTCTTCGCCAACGCCGGTATCGCGCCCACAGTCACGCTTCTCGAGGACGAAGTAGACTCCAACGGCGACTTGCTCCCACCCAATCTTAAGACGGTGGATGTCAACCTGACAGGCTGCCTCTACACCGTCAAACTAGGAATTCACTACATCCGCAAGCGCTCTGCGGGCGGCAGCATCGTCATCACAGCCTCTGGATCGAGCTTCACCCGCTTCCCGCCCACAGACTACAGTAAGTCTCACACCTTACCTTCATCCCTTTCTATGCATGCCACTTGACGACTCACACCACCCCAGCAACTACCAAACACGCCGTCCTCGGCCTCATGCGTGCTCTCACGAGCCACTTGCACCCCAACCTCCCCATTCGCGTCAACGCCATCGCGCCCTCCTGGACAGACACCGGTATCCTCAACCCCGCGGTCCTTGCCGCCATCGGCGAAGGAAACTATCAGTCCGCCGACGTGCCAGCGCGCTCTGTCACGCTCCTCATGGCCGACAGCGCGCGTCACGGCGAGCTGGTATACAGCGAGTGTGGCAACTTCATGGATCTGGAGAACGGGCCCAAGGGGTACCATGCGCACACGGCGAGTATGCTGGGGGTGCAGAGCGAGGACGGGTTGGCGGAGTTGAAGGTCATGCGGGAGTTGGAGAAGATGAGTGAGAAGGGGGAAGTGAAGGTTGGGGAGGATGGGAAGCCTCAGCTTGTCTAGATAGTAGGATCTGAATAGGATCCGAGCAGGGTGAAGGAAGGAAGGGAAGCGAATCTGGAGTGCGGAGTATGCCGGATGCATGCGCAATCCTTTCCTTGATCCTGCGATCCCCGTGGGGAAATTAGACGACTCCACAGCGTTCTCGGTAGATGGAAGGGCGGAAAATGAATCCGCCCCGCAAGTGCAATATTTGCAAGCAGATAGCGTCAAATCAAAACATGCTGATTGTTGTACTGCGCAAGCCATGTCCAGAACATGTGAAGTCGTGCTCGTACAAAGGACAACCTCACATGCTCGAGCCGCAATCTGGCTATGACTTCTTCCCACCCGGCATACCACCAATCGGCTCGTCCCCGGAGCAAGTTCCGCAGCTGGAAGGTATCGCGGTGATAGTTATGCAACCGGGACCATGTTGTTCGCGATGGATTGTCCAATCATCAAGATAACATTGATAGGATCGTACGAGCGCACTGCACGGCGATAGAAGTGGGATAGATAACGCGCAACATCGATTCGCAACTAACGCAGAACGGGCCGCTGCCCAATCCTACACACTCCTAGGTACCCTCTCATGTCACGATGAGTGGACAGCTGAACAAAGCCTGCACAACACCTCATCCAGCATCTCCACCGCCGTTGTACGAGCCATCTCACCCTCCGCTAAACACATGACGCACGCCTCCAAGCCCACCCTCACCCGCGCCGTCTCCCGGGCCTCCTCCATCACCGTCCTACCTCGCTTGCAGCATCCGCCGCGCAGCGGGGTAGCCAAACAGCTTTTACCGTAGATGGTCCTCCATGCACGCCGCGGCTGGTACCCGGGCGAGCAAAACTACCGACGCCATGATCCGACAGACCGTTTCCCTTAGCCGGGGTGGTGGTGACAGGGGCCACTGGCGCAGCGACTCTGGGGTCCCCGCGTGGGTTTGTGCGTCCGCGGCGACGTGCGGACGAGCTAGCACGCACAGCTGAGCGCTAGCGGCAGAGCAGCGTGTTGGTTTGGGCTTGGCTGTTGCCAAGTCCGCCTACTGCCAGTCTGGATTTCTCTTTGTGGAGAGGACGGGGACGTATAAAGGGTTGGAGGGTGCGCCGTTTCGAGTTGCCGTTGTGTGCGACGACTGTGCTGTCCCGTCGATTTATACCCACTACCGTGACTGTGACTGACACCACGACGACATAATGGACGATAAGAACGCTGCGAGTTTGCACGAGGATATGAAGGGCGAGGATACCCATGTGGTTGCTGGGCACGGGCATGCTGCTACTGATATGTAAGATTCCATCCTCGTTGGGTTGTGGGAATTGGACTGACGTTTATCAGCTATGGCAATGCACTGCTCACTTTCGATCCCAAGGCCGAGGCTAGACTGAGATGGAAGATTGATCTGTACATCATCCCGACAGTGGCTTTGCTATACCTTTTCTGCTTTATTGACCGCGCCAACATCGGTAATGCGAGGCTTGCGGGTCTGGAGAAGGATTTGGGTTTGAAGGGCTACGATTACAACCAGGTGTTGTCGATCTTCTACATCAGCTACATCGTGTTCGAGGTAAGTGCGATCTGTTGTCGTTGTACGAGGATGTCGTACTACGTTTCTTCGTTGGACTGTGCTGACTTGCCGTAGATTCCCTCCAACATCTGGTAATTTGGTCCCAAGCTCGAGCGTCTGGGAGATGAGTACTGACTGTTCGACAGTTGCAAGTGGTTGGGTCCCGGATGGTTCATTCCTGGCATTTCGCTCTGCTTCGGCATCGCATCCATCGGCACCGCGTTTGTCCATGACATCCACGGCATCTGCGGCGTACGGTTCGTCTTGGGCATCTTCGAGGCGGGTATGCTGCCAGGTATCGCCTACTACATGTCTCGGTATGTTTACTATGCCGGGTTGCCATTACAGACCGCACAAAACGACATACTGACTGCTTTCCAGATGGTACAGACGCTCAGAGTTGGCTTTCCGCCTGTCTCTCTACATCGTCATGGCGCCCCTGGCCGGTGCTTTCGGTGGTCTTCTGGCATCCGCTATTCTGACACTGGACTCCTTCGGCTCGCTCACCCGCTGGAGAATGATTTTCGCCATTGAAGGCATCGTCACTTGCCTCCTGGCTCTTATCTCCTTCTTCACACTCACCGACCGCCCGGAGACCGCCCGATGGCTGACCCAAGAAGAGAAGGACCTCGCCATCGCCCGCGTCAAGTCTGAGCGCGTAGGACAGAACGAAGTCCTCGACAAGCTCGACAGGAAGAAGACCTTCCGCGGCATCTTCAACCCCGTCGTCCTCGCCACATCCTTCATCTTCCTCCTGGACAACATCACCGTGCAGGGCCTTGCCTTCTTCGCGCCCACCATCGTACGCACTATCTACCCCGGCACCACCGTCGTGCACCAGCAGCTCCGCACCGTGCCGCCCTACATCGTCGGCGCCTTCTTCACCGTACTCTTCCCCTTCCTCTCCTGGCGCTACGACCGCCGCACCATCTTCATGATTGCCGGCGCCCCGCTCATGATGGTCGGATACATCATGTTCCTGGCCAGCACCGACTCGCAGGTCCGCTACGGAGCTACTTTCATCATCGCCTCGGGCGCCTTCTCCTTCGGTGCGCTGTGCAACGCGCAAGGCTCCGCGAACGTCGTCACCGACACTGCGCGCGCGTCTGCTATCGGCACGGTGGTCATGTTCGGCAACGTGGGTGGTCTAATCTCGACATGGAGTTTCCTGCCGTTCGACGCGCCCAACTACCGCATCGGCAACGGATTGAACCTGGCGACCAGCAGCGCGATCCTGATTCTGAGCGTGGCGCTGCTGTTCTGGATGAAGTTGAGCAACAAGAAGCGCTCCCAGGTTGATGTCGACGCGGAGCTTGCAGGCAAGTCGGCGGGCGAGATTGAGGATCTAGACTGGAGGCACCCGTCGTTCAGGTGGAGGCCGTAAGGGGTCAACTGCGTGTGTACAATTGGGTTGTGTCTACTAGCTTGAGTAATATCCGTGAACGTGTTAGGCAGCGTTGTAGCCCCATTAATGGAACGCCCCTTCTTCACCATCACAAAAGAGAAGTCACGACTGCATGCTCGTCACTCGCACCTTCCACTCCCGCAATCCCTTCACCCTCAACCCCCCAAGCCACCCCCGCAAGCGAGATCCGGCAAAAAGCAAGAAAATTCGCCAAAATGACACGAGTGGGGTTCGAACCCACGCACATTTCTGTAGTAGAGATCCAAACACTTGCAGGCAAGGCTTAAATCTACCGCCTTAGACCACTCGGCCATCGTGTCTGAGATGTTGAGGATAAGAGAATTTTGCGGGGTAAAGAAAATATATTCTAGGACGCGTAAGCTGCAAGGAGGGGGCAGACACGGGTGTACTTCCGCCCATCTGGGGAGGCAACAGGAACCGTGCAAGAAGCGAGATCAGGAATCTTTGCAGACGAGAAATTATTCGCTATCCGCTCCGATGACTGCAGATCATCCTTGCGCACTCGTGGAGGCTGCACACACTCGGTCGGATAGGTCGGACAAAACGCTCTTAGCTGGCCTCCACGCCCATGCTGCGCCCCTTCGCCCTGCCACCATCTCACCTCCAAATCCCATCTTTCCTAGCGAGATGCCGTCAGCGACACGGTCGGAGCACACAACTTTCTCCCTATCGCCGTGTTTACGGGGAATTATTGCGGTTGTTGTTGTCAGGACGTGAAGTGATATGATGCTGCGGCACGGGCTGTGACACGGCGTTTCCGCAGCGCGACACAGCGTCGAGCGTTGCTGGAGGAGCGAGCCGTTGGACCTGCATGGAAGCACCGCAGTAGTGGTGCGGTTGTATATGTTTGTTTGATCGCGGCGTGTTTATTTTTCTATCGTAACAATCAATCTTGTTCTTCTTGGATCTCATTGACTTGCTTCGACTCGATCACTCGCGCGTTTTGATATATCTCTTCCTCAGACCTTGCCACGACATAATACAAAGCAAGACTTGTCCACAATGTCGACAGCAATGTCTCTCCAAATCGCACACGACCTGCTCCGTCTGCTGTTCAATGACGCGCCTGCAGGCATTCACGAGCGCTCGAATCCTTCCAACCGTTCCAATACCCACCGTCGTACATCCTCGTCGTCGTCTTCCTCTTCTACTTCCACCACACTCTCCTCTTCGCGCCGGACATCGCCGCGCCGTTCCTCTGCTACTTGTGGCAGAGGGAGAAGATCGCCTGGTCTGGAGACCACCCCGCTACTCGCTAGTCCTGTGGTGTTTGGTGAGGAGGAGACGGGGGAGTTGCGGAATCCGCAAGATATCGAAGAGGAAGGGAGGTACAGGAAGAGGGAGAGGGTGGAGGATAGGAGAGTGTGGTGGATGCTTGGGTCTGTTTGAAGGGGTGGGAGGCTGAAGTGAGTGTGGAATGTTGAGTAAGTGTGTCTAGTGTGTGGAGATGCGTTAATACTGGACTGACAGGACTAGACAATGTACTGAGATTTGACTGCTAGTTGAAAACTCGAGCTCGGGTGACGATAGGAGGTCCCGCGGAACCTTCGCGGGTTGAGTTTGTAGAACAGAGCAGGTCTGGCACGCCGCATTGGCAGAGCAGTCATGGCTGAAAGGGCGAAGAAGCCGGGACACGGTTGGTGTCGTAATCGAGCGAGCCAATAATAGCCAGAACTTGAGCTGCCTAGTGACAAGGCTTCTGGAATATGGAGAGCTAGGAACAGGAAGGATAAGGTGGATCGCTAAGAACTATAGCCTTGAGGCATGATCATTGCAGGGGAAGAGCGACGAATGTATGTGTGTCTTAACGTTGTACTTCTTCGTTGGTGTTATTCTTTATACATGTAGCAATGCGTTCGTGCACGAAGGCCTCAGAACCGCTATGCTGTATTCCCTTGAACAACTACAATCTTCTAACTTCTTGTAGTCTTTTCTCAAAGTTCAAAGCAAATGAGACTTCATCACATATCTTGATGATCTTTCAGATCAATACATCTCATCTTTCATCACCCTTGTCAGATTCTTCCCTCTCCAATGCGCCGGCTCCTCGAAACCTGATTCCTGCAACACTTCCCAACACTTCCACGCCTCCTCATTACTCCTCTGGCTATGCTTGACCGCATACGCCTCCCACTCGAATCTATCTGGAAACTGCCCCTTGCAGCCCCCCAAGACCCACTTCAACGTTGCTGCATCGTGCTTCTTCAGTGCCATGTACGCAACGGCGCGGTACCACGGCTCGCGAAATCCCTCAGGCACAGATGAGAGTACAGAAGCAAACTCCTCTGGCCCTTGGCGCGATGCAGGGAAGACTTTCTCGAAAGGTCTGGTATCTGTCTGCATCAGATGGGGAGTACATTCTGTGGAAAGCTGTGTTGGGTACCTTCGACTGTCTGCCACGATTGCCCAATGAGGTCCTTGATTTCCCGGCCCAAGACGTCTTCAGCAATGGGGGATTGACCTTTACAGTCGTGCTCCCAGATCAGATGTTGGAACACATGGTGGTAGTATTCCTCTTCTGAAATGATGCCGGCTTGGAGCGCGGCGTGGGCGGGGCGGTAGCAGAGGAATTCTGGAGCCATGGTGGTAATCGTTCAAGTATGAAAGGGGAAAATGGTCTGGTATATATCTGTAATTACTCGTTACTGGAGTGGTTGCGGCGTAGTAAGGTGTAAGCGGCTGTGGTGTGGCTGCGGCGCGTAGGAGTAGGCTGTGCACAATTTCGATTAGACCCTACAACTTCAGTTTGCTGCCCTGCACTAAAGTCCGAATCGCTGGTTCAATTTTCAAGACCGAAATTGCAGTTCACCCTTTAGGGATATGCGACACCAAAGTGAACTCTGTGGCTTAAGTGGCGCTGAGTTGGGCAGTGCGCGACCCGGTCGTGATGTTGGAATAAACCCCTGCTGTGGTCAGCAACGGTGCACGTGTCAACCGTTCGCGAATGCCGGTCATGCCGCATGCGACCACTAAGTCTATAGAGAAGTATCAAAGTGACCGTATGAGTGTATCGTAGTGAGTCTGACCATTCGTAAGTCGAGAAAAACGCCGCCGGAATCTGGACATAGTGAAGCCAGTGTCGGATTGTCGTGAAGCAACTTCGCCAGTACATCGCCTCAATGTCCGTCAAGGAGGTGTGAAAGTCAAACGTCGGCGTCGAGTGAAAAGCTCGTATCATGGGTATAAAGCGGAGCTTTGTACGACACATACATCAACAAGCAGGTCTTCGTTCTCATTGCGCCAGATCATCCAATCCATAACTCACTGTCTTTACCTTTTCTGTCGTCACAAGCAATCGGCAGCCATGAAGCTCTATACTGCACTCTTTGCTTTGTTCTCTCTTCTTACCATCACCCATGCTCTGCCCACCGATCTCGACACTCGAGCGCCTCCCAAGCCCAACCCTGTCGACAACACCAAGAAGCCAAAGGAAGTGGCATGCGATCCGATCTCTAAGTACAGCGTGAACTGGTTCATCGCTAATGTTTGCGTGAGACCGAAGGCATCCACTTGTCTTTTCTATACCCGCGGATTGAGTTTGAAGGCCAGAGTTTACGCGAAGGCGCACAAGCCAGAGATGACTACGATCTGGGTAGGTCCTCACCTTACATCAGCACACTTTCCAGAGTCGCAAACTCCAGCCATGTCCAGTACTAAGAACGACAGGAAATGTGGGACGCCTCCCTCTACCAGAAGCACCAAAAGCCGCTCAACCCGCTGCGCTGCATCATGCGCTCCGACAAAGATCGCCTGGAGTACTTCCGCGCCATGTCGACCGCAATGGCATCTCTCTGTGACGTTGGCGCCACCGTCATGGACGTCAGCGTTGGCCCCACTAAGAAGACTTTCAACACCGTCAACCAAAAGGGCATCTGGTACTCCCACGAGTTCCCTACGCTACAGAAGGGCGCTCCTGGCGGTGGGCCCAGCGACCCGCCTGGTAACCTCTTGGGCAGGAAAGTCAATCTTATCGAGGCGATTTCTGTTGATGGAAAGACTAGCTTCCAGTATTGGGTCAGGCCGGGAGTGAAGGTCAAGGGAGCAAGGAGTGAGGGTGCGGTTGTCAATGCTAGGGAGGAGAATGTTGTTGAGGCCAGGAAGACCTGTGCTAAGGTCTCGGACGCGGATGTTAAGGAGTTCGACGATACTATATGGTGAGATTGCGCAAGATGCTGTGTGAGAGATTTGACAGTGAGGACCGCTGGTCGGTTCGCTCTGATTGAAATGGAGGTGTCAAGGAGAATCTGGGGCGTCGTATTCGTGACCGTTAGTAGGACGCAGTATTTCATGCTAAGTTCAGATCGATCCTGAATTATAGCTTCATAATTATGCAAAGGCTGTAACATACTCTCTTTCCATCATACGCGTCAGCTTTACAAGGTTTTCATGTCGTATCGTATCTAAACGTTTCACTTCGAGGGAACTTCGCACATTGCCTGTCGTAGATAGCAAACATGTCTCGTTCAATCCCAAGAAGAATTACTATAGCGACCCCACAGGCATCTGAACTTGCACCTGTAATGTTAATTTGATATATGTCTTTGGGGGTTGGTCCTATAAGTCTTGTAGAGCATTACATCTCATGAATTATAGGAATGCGGTGAGATTAGAAGAGATAAATGACGTAGCAGCTTTCTCGGCGCCGCAGAAGTGCCTTTGGGCATATATGCTCCGCGGGTTCCGCTATACGAAGTGGCTTCGCTTGTGGGGGTTGTAGTCAGCCTTGCGCTCTGTTGCCTTTGGTTTGACTGATTCGCGAACGAGTCTCCCCTGCTATAGGGCTTCGGGTCGTCAACAAAATACCTTCAACAGTTCTGATCAGAACGCGATATGGTGCGTCGAACGATCAAATTGCGGAATCGGCCCGAAGTTAGGGCAGCCAGTTCATGAGCCAGACCCATTGAACATTCTTACTAGAGAGGCGGGCCCTGGCAGGGCAATATAAGATTGATAGAACACTTGAGCCCATACCAACGGTCTCTCGAGCATCGCTCTTAGAAATCCCATCCTCTTTCCTCTGGTGCCCGAAGATATCGCTCCCCAAGCACCCGCATCAGCGCTTGAAACGCGGCCTCAACATAACAAATCTCGCGACTACACAATGTCTCCTCCCGGTCTACAGAATCGCCCATCTACAACAGTGGAGGAGTTTCTGGTGAACCATCCTGAAGTACAAGTCGGCCGCACCGCATATGATAAGCTTGAATCCGAGCTTAACACGGACGACACTTTCAGCATCCGCTCGAAGCCTGTTGAGAACATGGTTCTACACCAAGAATTTACCGCCGATAAAAATTTACGTGTTTTTGTTGTTGCTCTTATCGACGATGAAAAAGCTCTTGCTGCTTTCACCGAGGAGGGTGATGAGAGCAGGTGCGACTGCGCAGAGAGCAATTGGCCCGATCACTTGATGTTTGATCACGTGGTTCGACACGAGAAGGCTGATTGTGTTGATCATAGGGATGCTTCAGAACCTGATCCGGATTGTGCTGCCTGCTGGCCTGAGTTTTCTGGAAGAAACTGCTCAGTTTAGTGTAGGTAGTCTCTCAGAGAAATGAGCAATTGAACAAACGATTTTTAGAGCGCACTTCCGTGCTTCATAGAAGTCTTTCAATTGCAAAACCAGGATCGGCATCGAACACCGCTCGTAGATGGTATGCAGATTTGTTCAACGACCTGAAATGCTCATCAGCATCAAGTTTCTCTGTAGCACCTGCCCAGGTTGCCTCAGCACAAGCGAGTAGGCGGAGTGCAGGTGTTGGCGACTTGGATGGCGAAGTTCGCCAAAGACCGGAGGTCGTCGCGTCACCGGCGACGAATGTGCCGACTTTCTGGTTGTTCTTGTCGGCCGATCTCCCGACCGCCCTACCTACATGCCTCGTACCCATCAACGTCCTACACGGATGCACACATGCTCAAAGCAAACCCGGCAATTGTGACATACGCATCGATCCCTTCTGTGTGCGAATCATCCCAACTCATGCCTTCAGTCAATCTGGCACGGCGGCAGCCGCAGTGAGGACACTCTGCCGCCTGCCTCCACACGCTAGATCCTTCCACCATTCCTCTATCAAAGGAATTTGTCCACTACCTGCGAATTCAGGCTTCCTTGCTCACGTTACGCAAATAATGGAGGTAAACTGCATAGCTCGCTTACACGTAAGGCTGTGCAAACCCCTGCGGGCTTAGCTGAAGCCTCATGCGGTGCTGACACCTAGTGCTTGCCTCCCATATCGTCCAGGATTAACAGCGTGTATGTCTGCACATGGCTTCAGTCATGCTACGGATCAATCGAACATCTCATATGAACAGGACTACATTGAACCTGACACCCTATCGACAAACGCAGGCCTGGACGGACGCATAGGCCGGGAAGTTGTGGCTGCCGAAATTTGTCTCTTCTGCGCTCAGCCGGCTCTTGCTGACACTCATCATAGGGTCGTGGCCAGGCGCCCAGCTGCGGCGCTCTGAAGAAAATTTAGCGAGTAGGAACAATTGCCAGAAACCGTCAATGCCATGCAACGTCCGTCGTAGCATCGATGGCTTACCATGTACTGCAACTTAGTCTGAGGTGCCCCAAAGCAGTTGTCATGTCCGGCGAACAGTGCAAGAGGGCTCGAGTACCCTCTTTCTACGATGTAAAGCCCGCATCCGCTTCGCAGGAGGAGGAACGAAACGTGTAGGATTCTCGTGTATCCAAGTGAACCGATCTGCAAGTACGGAAAACTAGGCCGAATCTAGTAATCAAGTCGGAAGGCTATGTGTACTAGAAGCGCCTCCTTGATAAACGACCTCAGCTGATACATCACTCAGGTGTGTGGACACAGCAATGAAGCTCTATCGTTATTGATAATAATGAAGGATGTCGCTACATATGTCACACCCATGTCTCTTATCCTGGACATGCAGGTGAGAGTCTGGAGAGGAGCGCGTATCCTGTAGGCTCCATCACTAACTTTTTTGCGTCTTACAGGGATCGCATCATAAGGCCAATGGAACGCCTTGCCTTTACCAATTGGTCTTTGGCGTAGCCGACATCCCAGCGTGGCGCTGCGGATGTGCCATAGCGCTTTGCGTCGCCTGCTATTCACGCTATTCCATTGTCATGAATAGAAAGTGATAGGTCTCTGCTTATCAATCTCGATGTCTATATGCTGGAATGTTAGGCCTCTGCAGTATCGTTGCCTTATGCTTACAGTTTCCATATATATGCATCGCGGACTGTCATCCTGACGGCAGTCTTACCCCCGTTGATTCCTTGACACATCTTACGATTGTGTTATCACAGTCAAAATGTCTGTTCGCCAGCATGGCAGGCCCAATGAGCCCATCGCAATCGTCGGCACCGGCTTGAGATTTCCGGGAGGCGCGAACAGTCCAGCAAAGCTGTGGGAACTACTCAACAAACCACGGGATGTACGCAGTATCGTTCCCTTGCACAAATTCAATTCAGAAGGGTTCTACAGCGATGTGCATGACTATCGATCAACTGGCCATACTCGTCATGGTTATTTCCTTACTGAAGATCACCGAAATTTTGACGCAGAGTTCTTCGGTGTCAAGCCGATCGAAGCCAGCTCGATGGACCCACAACAACGAATCCTTCTTGAAGTTGTCTACGAAGCTATCGAGGCTGCTGGGATGCCACTCGAATCGCTCCGCGGCTCGTCAACCGCAATCTATGTTGGTCTCATGGCGGTCGACTACAATGACATGCTCAACCGCGATACATCCGACTTTCCTCCATACTTTGCTTCGGGGACATCCCGAAGCATGATGTCAAATCGCGTATCGTACTTCTTCGACTGGCGAGGACCATCAATGACGATTGACACGGCTTGCTCATCTAGTCTTGTCGCAGTGCATCAGGCAGTGCAAACTCTCCGATCTGGAGAGTCTCGAATTGCCGTTGCCGCTGGCGCAAATTTGATCCTTGGCCCAGAACAATTCATTGCAGGAAGCAGTATGAAAATGTTGTCGCCAGAAGGTCGCTCGTATATGTGGGATAGGTAAGCACACGGATCCTCCGAATCACGACTTTGTTAACGGATCTAGTCGTGCAAATGGCTATGCCCGGGGCGAGGGAGTTGCAGCAGTAGTACTGAAGACATTGAGCGTCGCAATAGAGGATGGTGACGAGATTGAATGCGTCATCGTTGAGACTGCCGTCAATCAGGATGGCCGAACTCAAGGGCTCACAGTTCCAAGTGCGGCCGCACAAAGCACATTAATAAGAACAACGTATCAGACAGCGGGACTAGACCTTACAAAGCCTTCCCATCGACCACAATATTTCGAGGCCCATGGCACTGGAACTCCCGCAGGTGACCCTATAGAGGCGCAAGCAATACGTGACGCTTTCTTCAGGCCTGTAGAAGAGGGCTTCTCGACAGAAAAGCTTTACTGTGGATCTATCAAGACTATCGTCGGTCACACTGAGGGCACTGCTGGACTGGCAGGACTGATCAAGGCCTCTCTAGCATTGAAGAACGAGGTCATTCCTCCGAATTTGCTCTTTGAGAACCTCTCGCCTGCTGTAGAGCCATTTTCTCAACATCTCAAGATACCAACAAGAGCGACACCCTGGCCAGCTCTTGAGCCGGGGTGCGCGCGACGAGCTAGTGTGAACTCATTTGTAAGTAAAACAGTGCATACTCGCGACTACTAGTCTGACTCAAGACAGGGCTTTGGCGGGACCAATGTTCATTGCATTCTGGAGAGTTACCGTTGCACGGAGATTAACGAAAGCTTGAAGCCCGCGTTATATTTACCCTTCGTCTTCTCTGCAGCATCTGAGAAGGTCTTGCTGGAAGTCCTCGCGTGCTATATGGACTATCTTCAGACCAATTCTTTAGTGAACCTTCAAGCTCTATCACACACGTTGTGTAGTAGGCGAACAGCCCATCTTTTCCGAGTCGCGTTCTCCGCGAAAGAAGTGAATGAATTATGTGGGAAACTCGCCTCTTGGATCCAAGCTTCAAAGTCAGGTCAATCACTGAATGTATCACCCTCTGCCTCCCCTTCACGCATCCTTGGGGTCTTCACTGGTCAGGGAGCACAGTGGCCAGGTATGGCAAGCAAGCTGGTGTGTTTACCAGCTGCCACCAAAATTGTACAGCTTTTGGAACAAAGTCTGGCTACACTACCGGATCCACCCTCTTGGTCTCTGCTAGCTGAGCTATCAGCAAACGCATCGTCTTCTCGAGTCACGGATCCTGCCATAGCTCAACCAGCATGCACGGCCGTTCAAATAGTTCTAGTAGAGATCTTACGTGCTGCTGGAATTCATTTCACTACCGTGGTCGGTCACAGCTCTGGCGAGATCGCTGCAGCATTTGCGGCGGGCCGCCTCACAGCTACAGATGCAATTCGCATCGCCTACTATCGTGGTGTTCACCTATCACTAGTAGGTGGTTCGAATGGCGAAAGAGGATCAATGATAGCGGTCGGTGTTTCCTATGAAGAAGCAAAGGACATCTGCAATCTTGCACGCTTTCGCGGAAAGATCTG
Organism: Didymellaceae sp. YAFEF048; assembly: GCA_032595095.1. Taxonomy (NCBI): domain Eukaryota; kingdom Fungi; phylum Ascomycota; class Dothideomycetes; order Pleosporales; family Didymellaceae; species Didymellaceae sp. YAFEF048. The sequence continues at coordinate 27,943 of JAVISA010000025.1, read as the reverse complement.
TGTTGCTGCATGCAACTCAGGCTCGAGTGTGACCCTCTCCGGTGATCAAATTGCGATTCAAGAGGTCAACAAGATGTGTCAGAAGCAGAATCGATTTGCACGCATCCTAAGGGTTGATAATGCTTGTGGGTTACCATCGCGCTTACTCGACTGACTGCCATACTTACTGATGATACGCAGATCACTCGCCCCATATGACCCGCTGCTCAGAGGCCATCACAGAGTCTCTGCGTGCTTGCAAGATTGGGACAGACCAGCTGCCTCGTAACAAAAGCCGATGGATCTCTAGTGTGGATATGAAGCCTGTTCCCGAGGGGTTTGATAACATGAGCTACTGGCACCGCAATACCGTCGGTTGTGTGTTCTTCTCACAGGCACTTTTATATGCTTTACAACAACAAGAATTCGATCTTGCCGTAGAGATCGGGGCCCATCCCGCGCTCAAGGGTCCTGTTTTGCAAGTGGTGGAGAGCACTTTTGGTCGTACAATGCCATATACAGGGATACTGAGTCGCGGAATAGATGACGTTCAGGCTTGTTCGAATGGGCTGGGTTACATGTGGGCAAACCTGAGCACCAACACTGTCGATTTTGCGGGATATCACAAGTTCTTGGCAGTTTCCCCTTATTCAAAGTTTCTCAAAGACACGCCATCATACCCTTGGGACCATGGGCGGCCATACTGGTACGAGTCTAGGATTTCGCATGCGTACCGCCATCGCGCTGCACACCACGAGCTGCTTGGCATCAGAACTGCGGACTATTCGCAAGATAGGATGGCATGGAAACACTATATTGTGCCGAAAACCCTTTCGTGGATCTTGGGTCACCGGATACAGGGACAACTGGTGTTCCCAGCATCAGGATATGTTGTAGCTGCATTCGAAGCTGCCCGTCTGGCTATATCTACGCAACCCATACAACTGCTCGAGATAACGGAATTGATATTCGGGCAAGCGCTAACTTTTCGGTCCGAAGAAGGTTGTGTAGAGACTCTCGTGTCATTGACTGGTATCCAACGACAGAAGTCAATCATTACAGCAAACTTCACCTTCCACTCCACCGACAATAGTGAGACAGGGCCCATGGCACTCAATGCGAGTGGAAAATTGCGTATGGTGCTCGGCTCAGACACTGGTGGTCTCTCAGTACGATCTCAACCGCACTTTGGGATGACTGAAGTTGCCCATGATCAGATTTATGCGTCCTTGGCCAAGATCGGATATGAGTACTCTGGTCCTTTCAAAGGCCTAAGTTCTGTGCAAAGAAGGTCTGGCGTGGCTATTGGCTCAATCAAAAAGCCAGAGTGTTCATCGCTCTTACTGCTACACCCTGCAACATTGGATGTGGCAATGCACTCCATAGCTGTAGCATCCAGTTATCCCGGGGACGGGCGGTTGTCGTCTGTAGTGGTCCCGACCGAGATTTCCAAAGTTTCGATTTGTCCTAACCAAGCGGAAATTAACCGGAATAACCAGGAGTTGAGGTTTGAGTCGTTTAGTACAGACGACAGCAACCTCACAGGTGGTGATGTCCTTGTCTTCCCGTCAACGGGCGTCGATGCTATCTTCAGACTCGAAGGCCTCCAGACGAAACCGATGAACGCTGACACTCCAGCAAACGACGAGCATCTTTTTTTCGACACAATTTGGGGACCGGAATCACCAGTGCTGAAAGCAGGTGATCTTTCTGAAGATCAAAGTGACGCAGAACGTCTTTCCAACGCGGACGAACAACATATTCAGGACATCGCCAAACAGCTCAGCCATCGTTACCCAGCGATGCACATCCTTGGGTGAGTACAAATATGTCTGTGTTGTCATGGGCGAGAACGGCTGCTGACTACCATGTTTCAGACTTGGACTACCTTCCAGCATAGCGAAAAAGTTCTTGATGACTTTAGAAGATACATTCGCGTCATACACACACACCAGTGATTCTGAGGAAGCCCTTGTTGGCGCGCGTAACGAACTTCAGCCATTTGGTGACAAGATCGTCTTCAAACAATCGCTGATCGACAGTAGTCATGTCGGAACGGATTGTCACCTTCCGAAAGTTGATCTCATCGTCGTGTCTCCGGCATCTGATGATGTCGGGACGCTTTTGCGAATGCTCCGCACGGCAAGAACGTTTCTTAAGCCAGGTGGCTATCTTCTTTGTCCCAATGTCATGCGTGTAGAAACGCATAAGTCCAAAAGTATTGCAGGGCTCGGTACTATCTCCAGTCCCTGCAGCCAGTCCGATACCGAATCGAATCTTCCTGCTGGCTGGAGGCAAATGCTGGAGGAATGCAATTTTACAGAGCTGGACGTGTATCGGCATGAAGCATCAGCTGTCTTTCTGCTGCAGGCCACCGACGAACGCTGTCGAATTCTCCGCCAACCAATAGGCACAAAATGTCATCACGCACAATCATCAAGGATCACCGTCGTTGGAGGCGTCACACCGTCCGTTTCTACTGTTATAGACAACATCGCAGAAATCTTGGACTCAGACGGTGTTAGTATCCACCGAATCAGATCAATCTCGGATCTATCAACTACGGAAATAGCTTATGGAGGCGACATCCTTGTGCTCCAGGATCATGACAGGCCGATATTCGATGGCCTGACTGCGGAGAGTCTCGAAGGCCTTAAGACTCTTTTCGAGCAGAGTGGGAACGTTTTGTGGGTTACCCATGGCTACAAGAACAATCAGTCACATGCCAGAATGCTTGTGGGATTTACAAGGTGCTTGCGTCTAGAAATGCGGCACATCAGGCTACAAATTCTCGACCTACCAGATTGCGGCCATCTCGACGCAGCACTTATTTCAGAACACTTACTGAGACTGGTGATCACAAGAGAGTGGAAAGACGCAGGTCGCCTTAATGATATGCTCTGGTCGTTCGAGCCTGAGATCTCTTACGCGGATGGCTATGCGTCGATCCCCCGAGTGAAGACGAACAAAGACAGGAATCGCCGACATAGGTCTCTTCAGCATCCGATCAATGTGTCGGTTGATCTTAACAAGATACCCGTGACCGCATCATTCGGAAACACTGCGTATTTTCTCGAAGCAGAGATTGATTATACAACGCCATTGCCCACGAAACAAGATGAGCTTGTGGACATCAGAATAACCCATTCGGTTCTGAAGACTGTTAAAATCGCCCATTACGGATATTTTTACCTTGTGTTAGGAGTGGAGGTTGCAAGTAAAGCGCAAGTCGTCGCGTTATCGAGTACGCTGTGTTCACTCATCAAGATACCCCGCAACTGCGTTCGCTCGTGGATGCCATCCTCGTGCGATTCTCTGAATCGGTACCGTATTCTGTTCTATGGTCTAGTCGCTAACGAGATCTTGCGCGACATCCCTTCTGGTGGATCTGTCCTTATCATCGAGCCACAAGAAGAGATTGCAACCATTCTCGAAAGCCTGGCAACTGCCCGGACTATAAAATTCGACTTCTGGGTCTCTGATAGTACTCAACTTCCTGCCGAGAACGGATGTACTTGGAAAAACATGCGGTCACAGCCATCAAAACGAGAGGTGGTGTCTGCTTTGGCGAGGAGGAACTTGTCGAAAGTCGTCTTATGTAGGGAAACGACTTTGATCCAACACTTGCGCAGTTCCTTGTCAAGAACAGTCCCGATTGATGCATTGGCATCATACGTTGCGGATACCAGCTCAAGCTCCTGTGTCGACACAATGTCGAGAGCGACGGAAATCCTTGACGATGTTCATTATCAAACGAGATCTGTAAACCAAGCGCTGAATCTGAAGAACGAGCTGCCTGTACCTTTGGCAGGCATCCACAGCCTTTCCAACGCCATTGAAGAGATGCGAGTCATTGATTGGTCGGTGTCAGACGAAGTATCAGTCAGAATACGTCCGATCGAACAGCGGCAGCTGTTTTCTACTGGCAAAGTCTACTGGCTTGTCGGTCTGACCGGCGATCTAGGCCTTTCACTCTGTCAGTGGATGGTTCAGAGAGGTGCCACGCGGATCGCGCTTTCAAGTCGAAACCCAAGCATTGATCAACGATGGCTTGCGCACTTTGATGAACTCGGGGCCACTGTCAAGGTCTTTCGATGTGACATCACTGACTATGCCGCTGTGGAGCGAACGCGCAATAGCATCGAGATCGACCTAGGCAAAGTCACCGGCCTGTGCCATGGAGCAATGGTCCTTCATGATAGGTTGATCCATGATCTCCAGATGCCAAGTGTTGAGGGTGTGCTGCAGCCCAAGGTTCATGGCGCTCTCAATCTTGACAAGGTCTTCCGGAACGAACACCTCGATTTCTTCGTTATGTTCTCTTCGATCGCAGCTGTGCTTGGAAATCCTGGACAGGCTGTATATGCTGCTGGCAATGGCTTTCTGGCTGCGCTGACTGCAGATCGGCGCAAGCGCGGCGAAGCGGCCTCTTGTGTGTCGCTAGGTGCCATCTTGGGTTGCGGCTATATAACGAGAGGGCTGACGCTTTTGCAACAAGAAAAGCTTCAGAAAGCTGGTGTAAGATGGATGTCAGAACAAAACTTCCATGCAGCATTTGCAGAAGCTGTTATAACAAGTCCAGCGAAGTCTGGATCGAGCGGCGAGTTCACCACAGGTCTGCGTGTATGCTACACCGACGAAGTGTGTATTCCCAGCTGCTCCAGCAACCTCATATTCTCCCATCTGCAACTCCAGCGCAGCGTAAAACAGCAGTTGCAAGACGCAGCCTTGCCTACACTATCTATGAAAGCGCAGCTGCTGGGGGCCTCTACTATTCAACAAGTCGTCTATATAGTGGGAGCCTGCTTCGCGATGAGGCTACGACAGGTCCTGCAGATGTCTGAAGACGCCGAGGTCCTTGATCGAACATCAGAGGCCCTTGGCATCGACTCTCTGATAGCGGTCGAGGTGAAATCATGGTTCATGAGAGAAATCAACGTAAGTATGCCAGTCTTGATCATCATTGGAGGAGGAACAATGCGGGGAGTCGTTACGCGTTGCGTTGATCTTCTTGACCCCTTATTGGTCCCACATCTCGTGACGAGGGCAGACATGAAAGACAAAACCAAGGCCAAAATCAACACTTCGATTAATGTAGGGCAACCAGCAAGCCCTTCGGATCGTCGATCAGCCGTAGGTGCACAGTCTACGAGTACTGGCAATGGAGATGCCACAACCGATGTCATCAAACGAAATGACATCTCTGGGGCTCTAGAAATTATAACGACAGAATCTCACGCAAGGAGTTCAGAAAATCGCAGGTTGGATGCGAACTCGCGTCTTGCAACACGCGAATCACTTCCAACCCATCGCGCAGACTCTGCTAGTCTTTCGTTCTCAGCATCGGGTACAGCTAGCGGCGACTTTTCTCACGCATCGCCAATCAGTTCGCCTGATGAGAAGGTTCTTAGCAGTAGTCAGCAAACATCGTCGACTCGCCAAGCTGGTGTGAAGAGCAGTGTGATTAGAAGTCACAATATTGCTGTGGTCAGGTTCCGGTCCCGACTTGACAGACTGAACGAATTGTTGAGAGTGCGCTTTCGTCGACATAGGAGCCCTGTTGAGCGGATTTGAACTCTCGATCGCATGTAAAGTGTGGAACACAACTACGTCATGGCGCATGACCCGCTGAGACCCCCCGGTAATTCTAGGCAACAAGCGTAACTAGAGACGCTAGCACATGATGCTGTACCACAAATAAGCTGTTCTTCATCGCTGCGTTATAACGTCAATCAAGAGTTGTTGGAGTTTGATTGTCACATCATTCGCATACCAACATCTCATCCTTTGGACTCGCCACGATGACTGAACTACCACTGACACTGCGACTTAAGCTCCTTCAATACGACAATGCGAAGCTCTTCCATTTGGTTGGTCAATTGGCGATGCAATTCGCAATCCTTGGATACGCAGATGTGGCCCGAAATATGGTTTCAAGCATGAACACTTACGATTACTTCCATGGGCAGCACGTAGTCTTGCGTCCGCTATACCTGCTTTGGGATATGACAGACTCCTGGCCAGATCACGAGGAAGAGCGTGCGCGACACATGGCTAAAGAGAAGCGCCGTAAAACGACACGGGGAAAATCTGAGTCGGGTAGTACAGAGAGAGTAGGCAAGCAAGCCAGAACCGAGGCCGAGTTGGAGCAAACTATGAGTAAGGAGGAACTAAAGGCCGAGATTGACACTCTCGCAGAAAATTGGAAGAAGAGTTGGTATCGACCGGATCGCAAGCAGAGATATGGACTGGGAAAGCAGATGACCGATCAAGAACGAGCAGAACCAGCTAAGATACCCACCGAGATCATCACGCAAATTATGGCTGCTATTGAGCGTATGACTCCGAAGGAGCACAAAGATGCCGAAACAGGGGCCTTGGCGATGGACGTAAGCTCCGGTCTTGTACATGCTCTCGATCTGCGACTGCAACTGGGAGCACATGCAGGCAAATCCGACGATCGACAAGCCCTGCCAAGTGTGGACTATCTGCTGGCCTTGATTGGCAAGCGTCTGAATGCGAACCAGCAGATTCAGAACCTTACACAGTCACAACATTCATGGTCGATTCTGATGAAAGGCGCACTAGCGAAAACAGCTCGAATAGATACTCGACGCGTGGATATATTTGCGTGTGAAGTACAGGAAACTATCGACGAACGTTTCAAGAATGGCAGACAGAGTCGAACAAACAGGCCCATGCTTGAGATTCTCAACACAATCGAGGAAAACACAAAAAATCATTTGGAACATGACGAGTCTGGCCTGGATAAAGACTCCCCAACCGACCAGACATGGTTTCGTGATCCTGCCACTGAACTAGAAATCAAAGAAAGCGAAGCTCGGCTTGGAGTCCAATTCCCGGAGGACTACAAGGAATTTGTGTCAATCACAGATGGGTTTGGCGCTGCCTTCAGCGGGATACTGTGCGAGCCCCCTTTGCATTCCCTGTCGGAACTACGATGGTTCAACGACGACGAAGAATACTTCACAGATCTGCCTCTTGACATCCCGGGTAATCTCACCATGGCGATACAGACGTACGATGGAGAGGGCAATTGCGACTGGGTTCAGGTGGGCAAGGCTATTGAGATTGGAACGGAAGACATCGATAATCAATGGCTGATCCCGCCGTCGAAGATGAACGAAGTCAAAGACAGAGTTCGTAAAATTCTCAGCAGCCAAGATTACGATGAAAGAACGAAGATTTCTGTGAGGCATACTGTGGAAGACTTTGCTGGCAGCGAAAACGCCTTCTGGGATTTGGAGTGGGGATTTGTTACATGGGCCGCGGGCGGCAGTGCATGTATGGAGGTATTTCCGAGTTTCAAGGCCTATATGCATAACGTGGCCTGGAACGGGATACCAGGGGATGGTCATGCCTTGTCGGATAGGAGCTTCTTTGGATATTCGATACTGAAGTAGTATGCTTCCTTTGTGTTGAGCCATATCGATCATGGCGCGAAAAAAGGCAAACCTGATGCATTTGGCGCAAAAGAGTATGTGATTTGCCAGGAGCGGATGCATACTAATGCTTCAGTATTCGATTCCATGTCGGTGAACGTGTGGTACAAGCATCGCGCCTGCTGAATTAACACGAGGGACGATTCCATACTCTGTCCAGGTGCTACACCTTTTCTGGGCTTTGCCAGCAGCCAGTCTCATCCCCGGTCGTGACGGTACTACATTCATAATCTTCACATAGGATACGATCGTAAGATCCACGGCTCACAAAACCTATATGCAACACGGCAAGCCATACTCGAGAAATTCAAAGACGTAGAGTATCGAGTAATGGCCATCGGATTCCTTGCCAGTCATGACGTATGTGAAGTCACCACGAAGATGTTGGTAAAAGCTTTCTGATGGATTAAGATTCTTCCGGCACTGGAGGCCTTTTGCGTCGCATATTTGACACCTGACGTTGACTTGTGTATCCATATAGATCAGCAAAGGACCTGCCAGTGTAGGTTCACAATAAACTTTGGTGGCATACCGTCCTGAAACATGTAGACAAGCCTTGCATCTAGTGCGGGTGTCCCTATACTTCGTCCAGTAATGTAATTGGTTCGTTTGTATAACACTCATTGAAGAGTTCTTCGCTATGGATTGATAATGCAGAGTAGAGCACAAAGACTACCGTACTGCCTCTCCCTTCGAGGTGCTATCTTCGTAAGCTTCTCTGATGATCCGTCGAATCAGGAGCTAGTAACACATCGCATAAAGTTGCAACACGAACGCACGCTGAGCGTAGTTTTACTCGCAGGTCAGTGGCGGTATACTTCTCGTATGAGCAGAACTGCGTACTACTTCTTGTCTCTGAGGTCTGAGAAATTGGGCGAGATCACTGCACCGCTTCATCCGGAGCACGGCTTGATCCGACTTTACAGGCTCACCTCCGGCGCCGTTTGAATCCTCCGTACTAGTGAAATTCCACGGAAAACCTAAGGTTAAGGCTTGAAACAATCTCGAGGTTCCCGCGACTGTTACATTTCTCGGACACACACCAGAAGGTAAGTATTCGTAAGTAACCAGTTCACCCGTCTCTTAGGGAAGAACGCCAGCATCCGAGCCATCCTGCCGTGATCTTGGAATCTCTCGTAATGACCGTGCACATCTAGCTCCTCAATTATGCAAGAGCACACTTTTTCGTTTGTGTTCATTACCCACCCTTGAAGCTCTACATCCAGATCATTTCAGGAGCGCTCCAACACTATTCGTCCAATTATCGATATGCAGCCCACTCAGGCCATCTCCTTCCTTGCCCTTTTGCCGTACCTGACTGGTGCATCCCCAGTCGCTATGGAGGGCATCTCGAATTCCCAACGATCAGCTCTTGAACGCCGCGCTGGTATCGACTTTCGCGGGAGCGATTATCGTGCTGCTGGCGATTCAGGGACCTTTGACAGCAGCGAATCCGACCCGCATGCCTGCGGCATCAACGACCGATCAGTGGTGGTAAGCACATCTAACGTAATGTGAATAATGGCGGACTGATAGAAGCGAATCTGTATTGCGTGAGTGGAAAGCGGATTGTTAATCATCGATGTGCGGCTGGCCAACAATGTAGATGCAACAAGGGTAACCAAGCGGGGTGACCTGGTCTGCCGATGAACTACGTGCAACTTGTCTTGATCTTGTCTTGTTTGGTGGCGAAGGTCAAGCTCGAACATACAAGCATAGAAATAGACAAGACGGTGTCTACTGTTCCCGCAGCTCTTCCATCTCTGTTCTCCACGAAGAGGGCAAAAAGTATTGTACAAGGAGCTCTCAATCCCAGCCGCGGAACCAAAATTTAAGTAGCTTCAAAGATCCTTGTGTCTTTGCGGCTCTGGAACCAACAGCTGCAAGGACACAATGAGGACGGAATGCCTAGCGACAGCATGATATCTTTGCTCTCTTGGGCAGCCCTGATCAACAGACCTATTCATCACCCATGGGCACAGATCACCGTAAAAATCTTACGCGTATATGACAAGTTCCTTTTGGTAACTTTCCAACCCTTTCTCCTTGTACTGTATTTGATCCTTCGATTGGCATAATTTGCAAGATCTTGATCAGTATAACCTCAACCAATTGACCGCTCACTACTACATCCCCAATTTTGTTACATGTCCTCGGGCAGTTTCGCGCAGATAGGACTACCAAGTCATCTGCAACATTTCATTTTTCTTGGGAAGATAGGCCAAAACACTGCTCGAATGACTCGTCATCTTCACCTTCAATCCAAAACTCGATGTCGAAATGGTTCAAGCCAGGCATCATGATTCCGAAAACTTGGTCAAAGAACACCCTTGTATCCTTCGCGATATCGTTGGGATTAAGCTCGGAATGCTTATAAAAGGCGCCTGATGCCCATCCCGGGGGTTTGATGTCATTCATCGGCCATAGTTCGGAAGCGTGCAGTGGAGTACCATATTGGCCAGCCAAGGAGAGTGGTATTAAGAGCGACCGCCGGGCTTCATCTAAACTGTTGAAAGTTTTCTCGAAACATCATACAGGAGGACTCAAGGTCTGATGGTGAGAGGACACGGAAGGGATAGAGGAGAATCCTTAGGTTTCAAACGGGACCTTACCTATATAGGTTAGGCCTTCCACGTGTATGCACGTGGTCCTCATCGCATAGAGAAAGGTTTGTCTAACTTTAACAGTTATCAGTCGTATCCTCTTAAGATGGTTTCCGCAGTGCATATCTCTCTGGTAGCTGAAAACATTGCTTCTCGGACTGCCATGGCGTGGGCCGAAAAGTCACCTGACATCTTGGCATCTAAGCGAGCGGCGCTGTTGTGTTGATAATCCAGCTACATCAAAGTCTTGCTTCTTTCTAATTCGTCGTCTTGCAGTGCTCTCGCCTCTTGCATGCGACACAACCAGACACTTCGTCGACAGCAACTGCTGCGAATTTTGGAGAAGGACTTCGTCAGCCATGCAGTTTTTACTTGACAGAATATGGCGGCCTCCTATTGGTGTAGATACTTTCCCGGCCGATCACGATAAATACTACAAACCATGGGGTTTTATCATTTACCGGACATGTTACGCGTCTGAGTCCAAGCAGCAGTGGGAGCAGTTAGTTGGCAGTATCTCAACGACTGTATCATCTACGCTCAGCGAATACAAACTAAGCAGGGCTGCTACCCACGATACCACAATGATATTCAAACACTTCAAGTTGGACGCACGGTCAGATCCTGCCACTCTTGATGGTCTTACAATGGATGAAGTTTCACGAATGCACCACGATGAGGTGGGTGGCTCACTTGTGCAAATAAGAGACAATCTCGTTCCCTACCATGAGATCTTTCTATTAGCTGACAACGAGGTGTTACAAGACCTTGATTCTGGTGTTATCAAAGTTGTTCAAGCAGCGCCTACGAATTCTGATCCAGAGTGTTACTGTCAATGGATGAGGTCCAACGTGGAATTTCTGATTGAAGTCTGGCTCTATATCGGCTATTTCGAACACGGTCTATATGATTTGATTGGGGACAAGCATCCTGGAGCATCATATACGGGATAGAAAAAGCTGTAGCTGTCTCCGGACATTAGTAATTTTTATGTGTAGCATGTGGTTTCGTGTCAGAAGTTATCGGTATTGAATGCGGGAATCGTTATCACGACCATTTGAAGATGGACTCACAGCCTACATACATGTCGTACATGGCTATTTGTACTGATATAGCTCTCTCACTATAAGAGTAGGCTATAAAGCAACTCAAGTATAAAATAAATATGTTACCTTACAGACAGCTCAAGGCATAGTAGCGACTACTAGAGCTAGCTTATTTCTCTAGTTGATTAAGGCAAGGCTACGCTAATCTTGTTCTAGCAGCGAGTTGGGCGGCAATCAGCGGCATTTCTTCGGGCACCGATAGAGTTATCGAGTAGCGCGGTGATGCTGCATACATAAACGTCAGTAGTACCTCGGCCACTATCTGCTATGCCTAGTACCCCCCACAGAACTGTACAGTACGTGGCTGGAAACGAACCGAGCTCAATTCTATCCATAAGCTTAACCCTGGATTGACACTGTGATCTTGCAAACAATCATGGCGAGCGTGCCTGATGCTTCGACGCCCCCGCAACGAATGACATCATCGAATACTCCTCACTACAACATCACCGCCTCTAATGACCCCATCCCAGGCCTTGGTCCCAGAGGATCTCACTTCGAGGATCTGCCGCCGCCCTACAGCTTTCCTTCGAGCGCCGCACGTAGTAGTGGCACAGCGACAAACATTAGCACCGTTGAGGCCCATACCAACACCAACGAGCGCCAGAGTCATATAAGATGTGAAGGGACGGCAGCGCGTCAGACCCTAGGCCGAAAGATGAGCGACTGGAGCGAGCAGGTTAGACGTCAAGCTGTTGCAATGGGAAAACAATTTGGGCAGCGTACTGAACAATGGGCATCGGCATATAGTGCCGGGGGTGGAGGCTACAATCCACCTGCTCGGCCACAACCCGCTCCGGACCCAAGTTCTGCAGAACCAAGTGACCTTCCACTGTACGATCATCCACCTTCTTATGAGTCTTCGGCGACCATTTTTGGACACGATATCGTTGTCTCTCGCACTTCAGGAGGCGAACAGGGGGTCGGAATTGGAGATTCAGACGGGGCACGAGGAACGAGCCTCGAGAATAGTCAGTTACGGAGCAGGTAATACTTGAGAGGATATAAAGAGATACTGTATAATCTAGGACTCACTTGATTGGTATAGATGTTGCAATAATGTGTAAGTGAGTTAGAGTTCTTCTGTGGGATGCTTAGTGTCGTTATATCAAAGTCTGACTTCGTTTGCCAGTTGTCATTAAACGCCCTGTTTACCTCGAGTTAGATAATCAAGGGTCGCATATACAGGTTATTGATAAGACAAACCGTCGTAGGTCTCGACTCCTTCACTCATGGATGAGAAGAAACAAGAAGCAAGGACTAATATCGCGGTATCAAGAGCCGCTAGAGCTGACATATGATATATCGTTCACTAGCTAGGATGCGCTGGTATATACACGCTCCGCGATGCGCTAGTCCGAAGCAGGTTGAAGGGTGACATAGGTATAAGGACTGGTAATCCAGAAACACTCAGGTCCAGGATGGCTTTGCCTCGGTCAACGCGGTGGGTACCACTGCCTTTCGTCATACTTAGTCATCCACTAATCCGTGAGATGATCATAGCACCACATAAACTCATCTTGCATTTCCGAATGACTTTGTGTATTTCCGGGCTCCTCACCAGCTCTCTATCAATTCCATTGAAAGCTAATCCCGGGTCCGGACTTTTGTGCAGCAAACACAATGGCGTCATACCCGCACCTCTATTCTCAAGCTACCAGGCTTGATTCAAGGATCATAAACCCCACCCAGTCTACAAACCTTCTCTAGTTTCGATACTGGACAGTGCATCTATGCCCGAAGAGGTCGATTAGGATTCCATACGAGGCGTCGGAGTTGAAGATAAGCACTACGGTCATAGCTCTTTCATATTTAACGCACAGACTGTTGAACGACAAGCCACACCTCGTCTACTAAGAGTATATAAGGCTAAGGAGGTAAGATGCTATTTCCAATGTTCTGTGCGGAATCTTCAATGGAAGGACAGTAAAGGGAGTAAGTACTTTTTGAAGGATTCCTTTTTCTACCGGCGTATACGGGCATCTAAGAGCTAAATCAACAGATCTGCTGCAAACTGCACCTTGAGGCGTTAGAACTTATCACAGCCAGCTCGTAACTACTCACCAGAGGACATCTGCGTTCGAAGCTATGTAAGCTAACAGTCTATCGATCACCTTCTCAAATTCTCTTCTTCGTCATTGTTCCACATCCTGCTGGTCACATTCCTGGCCATTCATATGTGTAACATTCCATAACATCACAAGGAACCACACTTAACCTAGCAACCCTGTCCTAGGAATGTTATATGTGGTTCGAAGGGGTCATTGACACATGCAGCCCGTCCACTATTTAGCACATATCCGATCCCCCATCTTGCGACTCTGAACTTTCCAGCACATTTACTATGGCTCACAAGATCTTGAATGTAGTCCTTCTTAGTTTCGTTACTTTTGGCGTGGCTCAGCGCTTTGTCCGTCCAGAAAGAAGCTCAGACGGCTTCCCTTTTGTGGATCCATCCTCTCCATTCCAGCCCCGGCCCAACCCCAATCCCTACAATCTTGGTGATCAATTCATCGATTGGGCTACCTACAAAGCCAATGGCGTCAATCTAGGTAGCTGGCTGGAAAAGGAACGCACACACGATCCTATCTGGTGGGTCTCAGTTGGAGGTGAAAATGTATCAGACGAGTGGGTGAGCAATTCCTACTTATCCCTTACGGTGTCAAGGAACTCATGATCACAAGTCTCTGTGTCAACTTTTGCGCGAACAATGCGGGCCAGTCTTCGAGTCACGGTACGCCAGCTTCCTCAATTTCGACACAATAGATCTGCTTGCGAGTGTTGGTGTCAATACTCTGCGGATTCCAACGACATACGCAGCTTGGATCAGAGTTCCCGGCTCTGAGCTGTACTCTGGGTATCAAGTCCAGTTCATGGATCGCATCGTTACCTACGCCGTCCAGCGCTACAATATGCACATCATTATTGGCCTGCATTCTTTACCCGGTGGTGTGAACTCCCTAGATATTGGAGAAGCTTTTGGACATGATGGCTGGTTCCAAAACCAGACCAATCTGCAGTATTCTTGGGAGGCTGTGGATCGCATTTTGGATTACGTCAAACGGTCGCCGCTTGGCCTGAACAAATTCTCGATCTCGCCTATTAACGAAGCCTCCGACACGAACCTCGTTGGCTTTGGCACAAGCGCTGGTCTCACCGATAACGGCGTCGCCTGGATCAACAAATATCTTCGGGGTGTCTTGGAACGCATTAAGAAGGTCGACCAGCGTATCCCTATGATCATTCAAGATTGCTTTAAAGGGACAGAATTCTGGGCGCCCTTCTACAATGTGACTGACAATGTAGTCCTAAGCCCACATGTCTACTATTTCGCTGCTGCTGGTGTTTATGCTAATTACGTCACGCCCGCTGTGTGCGGTCAGGCCCAAGCCATTGCCAATCAGACCAAGTTCCCGAACTTCGTCGGCGAGTGGTCCCTGCAGACTAGGTATAACAACACGTTTTCTGGAAGAGAGGAGATATTTAACACCCAGCGATATGCCTGGAACACCTATCTTAGCGGTGGAAGTGAGTCATTGTTCTGGTTTCAGCCCCTGTAATCACTCTATGCTAACAACAGCAGCTTTCTGGACAGCGGTGTCGTACGCAACGACACTCGTCGATGGAGAGGGAACCCAAAGAGACTACTGGAGCTATATCGACCTGATCAAGCAGGGTGTGATCAAGCCGGAGGTTTCTGGCACTGCTTATTGTTAGTTACTACTTACAAAAACCATAATGATCATGAGAATAGCAGAGAGCATCAATCTTTCGGTTGAGGATAACGGATCAATACTATATATGCTCGGCTATCAAGTTCTGATACCATCTCGTTGGCTATTTATACTTCTTCTTTGCTGATTGTTTCAGGTGTTCCGCACATGGATCCTATTGGTGAGACGCAGTGGGACGCGATAACATGAACGTAATCTTCACCGATGGCAATGTACGTTTGATCGAATCGGAGTGGCTTGGGGCAGTGACGTTGTAAAGTCACGCATTATGGAAGTCAATACACTACAGGATGTGGGCCTGACATCGTGATTCGGTGTAATCATATTGAGAGGTCAGCAGATTCGTCATTCCAGGTAGGTACAGCCAGCAGACGAATGTTTTCGTTCGATTCTATGCAGCGAGGATACACGTAGCGTTGCCAAATGAGGCAGTAGCGGCAATTGGGCTGTCTGCGATTAGGACAGTAAGCTCATCCTATCCTCAAGCTTCGAATGCAGTCCTGTTAAGTAAGAAAAACAACTAGATCTGGTAGATAAGTCCGCACTTGGATCATCGTTAGTGAGAAGCCTAAACTACATATGCTTGTAGCTAGCGTCTGCCTGTCAAATCAGAAGTTAAGGAAAAGCCACGCGATGAGCTGTTGTGTGCGATACGTGCCCGTCCGCCATAAAGTGCGAATGCACTACCCAGGTGTTATCAGGGAGTACGTAACAGGCATGCTTACACTAAAAGTAAAGCGGAAAGACTCAAGAGTAGCTCGAAGCTTCACCAGCGAGTACAACGTCAGCGGCTTGGCCGGTCTGCGTCCCATGAGCGAATCACGGAGGCGCGGACGACGGGTACCTGCCTAGAGTGGTACACAACCTCACAATTCAATATGCGCGCTTCGTATCTTCATCCGATAACGGCTGGCATAAGAAGCTTAACTTCTCGCAAGCTTTTATATTGGAGCTGTCGGAAGCTTGGTAGAGCTTGTGCAATTGCAATTGCAGTGCCAGCCAGCATGACGCAGTTCACAAGCATTGCGGTCGCCATTGCGATTGGTCAGGCTTTCGCTCTCGCTGCAGAGCCAAGCAATCTGCAATCCAAGCGCGAGTCATCCGACGCTCTCCTCACCGATATTAGTACAATCTCTCAGTACTGGGGTCAGCAACCCTTCGTCGCACATCTCACTACACTAGAAACTGATTCTGTTGCAGGCCAGATCTCGCCGTATCGTGACAACGAAGACGCATACTTTGGCGTCAGTGACGTTGGCCTCCCTGACGGCTGTCAGATTGAGCAAGTACATACCTTGCAACGCCATGCCCAGCGCTTCCCCACCGGCTACTTCGACGATGGCATTCTTGACCAGGACTTTGGCGCCAAAGTCTACAACTTGACGAAGGCCAATGCGACCGCCAAGTTCACCGGCCCGCTGGCCTTCTTGAACTCGTACCAGTACCAGATGACCAGTAAGGGCTACCTTACAGGCATCGGCGCCACCACAGAATTCCAGTCTGGTGTGTCTTTTTGGAACAGATATGGGCGAACGTTGTACAATGCGACAGTTGGTCAGCTGCAATACAATGCCTCGTATGCAAATGGCACGGCTCGCCCCAAGCCGGTGCTCAGGACGACCAGCCAGTCTCGCATCCAGAATTCGGAAATTTCATGGGCTTTGGGCTTCTTTGGCTCATCTTTCCAGCAGATGCCAGACCCCAAGTTCAGCGCATTCGCCAACAACTCTCTCTTCGACGTCATCGTCATCCCGGAAGGCGGGACAGAGAATAATACCCTGGCATCCTATGACAGCTGCTTCGAAGACGATCTGCAGAGCTCGGACTTAGGTGATCTTGATCTTCTCTTCCAATACGTCCCACTCTACATTGGTGACGCCACGAAACGCATGAACCAGTACGCGCCTAAAGGTTTCACTTTTACAAACAACGACACCTACGCCATGCAGTCCATCTGCGCATACGAAACTGGATACCTTGGCCAATCCGACTTCTGCAACCTCTTCACCGAGGATGAGTGGCGCGGCTTCGAGCAGACCCTCGATATCGAATACTACTACGATTACAGCTTCGGCTCGCCCACCGGCCGCGCCCAAGGTCTCGGTTACCAGCAAGAGCTTCTCGCACGCCTCACAAACCAATACATCACCAGCAGCAATAGCTCTGTCAATAGCTCCATCACGAACAACTCCGCTCAATTTCCCCTCGGCCGTCCCTTCTACGCTGACTTCTCCCACGATGACATCATCATTTCTGTCCTCACCTCCATGTCCGTTGACTACTTCCGCGAGGCCCCGAATCTCAAACAATACCCCCCGGACCCAGAGCGCCACTTCATTCTCTCTCACATGACCCCCTTCGGTGGCCGTCTTATCACTGAGGTCATTGGCTGCAGTAGCGCGAACCCCACAGCCCAACATTCTCGCCGTACACAATACTACCCCGGACAATACGGCTACAACACCACCAACGCATCCCACAAATTCATTCGCATGCGCCTCAACAATGGCATTATCCCGCTAGACACAATTCGCACGGGCGAGTGCGAAGGTCGAACTGACGGAATGTGCCCGATGAATAGCTTCCTCCAAAGCCAGTACACGGCAGCAGGGTTGGCAAACTATCACTTCGCATGCTTTGCAAATTATACGATATTAAACACCACAAATGGAATTGATTATGACGGAACAATCAATGATACGACAGGAGGAATCGTGATAGCGCCAGAGATGATCACAGCAGACTATTTAGATAGTATATAATAAGACAGTGTAGAAATAATAGAATATATACAATAGAAAAAGCTTAGGTCTGTATGTTAGCGAGCACTCTTATTAGGCAAGAAGTAGATCTATTATAGTTTAAGATAAGATTTAGTAGTATTACTATTAGTAATACTATAAGAATATTACGCTTAACGAAACTATAGTACTCTACTATTCTAGGCTAGAAGGCTTGTATCTAAATAGTAAGATATATACTTTATGTATTTTAATCTTTTCTAGTCTATTAGATATTACTCTCTAAAAGACCTAGTAATTCTAATATAACTTAGATATAGTATAATATATAACGTGTTATACTAGTAAGCCGGCTAAACTAGTAAGCCGGCTACTTTTTCTTAGCACTGCAAATACCATGTGCAAATAATTAAATTACTTAACACTATAGACAGATCCTTTGTATAAGACACTTAGATTAGACTTAGAATCTTCTACTATATCTTTTTAGCACGTATAAGCGTTGTGCCTAGTCTTACTGTAGTTACTACAGCGCTGTTAACCTAGTTAAGCTAGTTCTTAACTACTACTACTACGCGCTCTCTTTACTATCGTATAACTACTAGAAGCACTCTTAGCTACTAACAATACTGCTATACTATACTCTATTGTCCTACTATGCTAAATACGCTTTTGCTTTTAACCTTTATACTTTATAATCTCTACTAATTGCTCTTTAAGCTCTTATACGCGAGCTTTAATTAAAACATTCTCCTATAGCATCTCTTCTACTCCTTTAACAAGCTTTAAGAAGCTTTCTTAAGCACTTGTTAGTAATCGTATAAAGGATTCGCTAACAAGCCTTAATTATAATCTAAATTCAAGCAGGTTGCTTAGTGTTCTTAACTGCTAGGGCGTTTCTAGTAGGGGTGCTGGTAATAGTGTACAAAGCTGCACCTTAAGGCAATCTACAACTACCTACGCGTTTATAGGGACAAGTCCTAAAGCCTTAAAGGCCTTCTTGTAGTTATTATACGTAAATACGTTAAAAAACGCGTGTTTAAAGGCTAGAAGGAAGCCTTCTTTGTTAATGTAGTAGACGCGTTAGCGTGCTAAGTCTCGTATACGTTAAGAGTACTTTAGTTTTAATAGCAAGAAACATACTATATTAAGTAGCTAAAGGATATGCAATAAGTAAGAGGGTATATAGAGCGTAAGAATCTTATATACAAGGCAGTAGTCCTTAAAATCCTTATTAAGATAGCTCTTATGCCTATCTAAGATTAGCAGCCTGTATAACCTCTTCTAACGCGTCTTTATATGCTAATTAAAGTGCTTTAACTACTTAAGACTAAGCTAATTATTAGTCCAGCTATTCTTAGAGACTGAAATTTTCTAATTATACGGGATATCTTGCTCTTTATACTATATAGAGATATAGACACGTCCTTTATAGATAATAAATAGTAGGATAGCATACCTAGTAGCGTAGATGCCTTAGATAACTATTACCTACTCCTAGTCCCCTAGCTAGATAAGATTTAGTCTTGTATAACGTTCTAAACTAGTAACAACCTTTATTAAGCTAATAACGCCTATCTAGAAGCTAGTCTTATTAAAGTTATAGATATTATCTAGATAGACTCTATACTGGTTAATTGTATCTTATATAAGCTTAAACCACAAGCTAACAACCTCTAGGTCTTCCTAAAGAACTCTCTAACAGTCCTTTGCCTAATTAAAAGCTATCTTAAGCTCCTCTATACAAGCAACAAAGCGCTAAGCCTAGTTCTTACTAACAGGTATCCTACTATAAGTAGCTAGTAATTAATTAGTAATATCTACTACCTTACACAGCTAGGGCGCAAATCCTTACGCGTTAAGATTAAGAATATATTGTACGATAGTCTGTTCCTCTGCTATAGTAAGCTTCTAGACTCTAGGTCGTGTTTTAGGTTAATTAGTAATTCTACAAAGCTAATTAGAGAGCTGCTAATGTTATACGCTGTAGGCCGCTGCAGCACGTTATAAGGTCTTAAATTAGCTAGTAGTAAAAGCCTAAAGCGCAAGGTTAATTCTGCCCTCTTTATACAATAAGATAGAGTTGTATTATTAAGACATAATATGTTCTTTGTAGTATTCGCAGTGCTAAGAAAAAGTAGCCGGCTCACTAGTTTAGCCGGCTCACTAGTATAACACGTTAGTTAAAGATATTTTCTTTAAGATACTTCTATATAGTAAAGATAAATTATATATTTTAGTAGGTAAATAAACTAATACCTTACTTTAAGCTTACTTTGTAAAGATACTCTTTTATAGGTTTTATTATAATACCTAAGTAAATAAAATATTTAGCTTTATAACCTTAAATAAAAAATATAGTTTACTAACTTTTTACTATAGCTAGTAGAAAGAAAAAGCATACTCTAACTATTAGTAATAGTAAAGTAGCTACTATTACTTGTTATATATTATAATACTTCTTATTAGTTCTCTTAGAGTAATACTTTACTATCTCCTTAAATCTATAGGTAAAGAGCAAGCTACCCTTTAAATGTACCGGATTGTTGCAGGACGAGCCCGACGTTGATGTAGATATTCCACGGCCCTATACTGTGATATATCGTGTGTTCCTGATTTTGCTGATGTGACGACGGTATGTAGGTGGGACGCAAAGCTTTCGGAGCTGTCGATCGAATTGAGCGCGTTATTGAAAGACATGAAGTTAAGGTCCTCGTCGTGGAAAGGCCTGCAAAGGCTTTGAAACATCCAGCAACGATCCAGTTTCATGTGGGAACAAGATACGGAAGAAGTGTCCGCAAAGTTGTGTTGATTATACCGCTCTATCAGGCCCCAGGTGGGTCCAGCATTGGTTCTTTGGCTTGTTGCAGCGACATGATCGGAAGATAATGGTTGACCCTTGCATCAACGTGGAAGTGGACGCTGATTGACTCTCTCTCCATTTTGTTCTTGACGAAGGAGAGAACGGACGTCCAGTACGGTGCTTTGATGTATGAGCTCCCGCCACCATAAGCAACAACGCGTTCGGTTCAGGGTTTAACAACGGCGATGCTCTGAAGTTGCTCGACTTTCAGTGGCACAAAGTTGTGGTTATTCTTGAGCAATAAAGTTCTTGAAGCAGAGGCGCGTCTCAGCCTCTCTCGCTTCTCAGCTGTGTCATCGCAATATTCCGCGTCGTCGTTTGCGTTTTCGAACTGCCCTGCGCATCGTAGCGAGTCCAACATGCGCCTAGCAGATTGTTGAAGCTGTTTGTGTCATACGTCCCCGTTCTCAATATTTGCTGCCATGACTTCAGGTGCGCGGTGCAGCGGGGGGCCAGGGATCTCCAAGTCCAGGCAAGTATTGACAGACCCGACGCACAAATTTGTGCCTCCCCGGTTGTTCAAGAAGACATCTACTACCCCTGTTCCTCACGAAATATATTGTTCAGGAGCATTCTCGACAGACCAGCGTGGTGGCCGTTGATTTTATTATACGCTGTCATCATGCACCACGGATCTGCCTCTCGGACGCCCGTTGTTTGAAAAGGCGCTAGGTAGACTTCCTTCAAAGCATGATCAGTTGTGATTGCAACATATTGAAACCTCTCCGTCTTGTGGTCATTGGCTAAGCTGTGGAGATTCAGCCAATGACTGGACTATTGCTGATTTTGAGGAGCTGCTTACTAGCAAAATGTTTTGTGATTGCTCTTATGCCCTGACATTGTATCCTAAGGACGTGAGTGCTGGCAAGGTTCCCTGTCAGGAGGGATTCCCAGAACAGCTCTTGAAGTTGCCATGCACACAGGCGGTGCCAGACTCACCGAAGACGATTTGATTTTGCACCGACCAGGTCAGCACTCTATAGCTTTGTGCCATGCATTGAACCAAAACTCATTCTTTCGCAATTGGCCCATCACAAACATCAGGTCTTTGTTCTCGGTGGCATCCACACTGAGACCACTGGATATGAAGGCGGCGGGAATATTCTCGCCGGAAATCTCGCCTCTCGCCTCTCGCACTATGCAGACCATCGGGTACTTTCAATAATTGTTGTTGTGCAATTTTGCTGACAATACAGAAAGTATCGCACCTTCAGAACCCATCGTACCTCGAGATACGGTATGTCAATCCTGTGGACACCAGAAGTACGACATTGCGTCTTGCCTGCAGCCAGCGCCACTCGCTCTGCAAGAGTCACCTGCGCAACCGATTGGTCGAGTCGATGTTCAATCCACATTTACATACGGCAGATTCGCGAGATCGCTGTGTGCGCCTGAGCAGACCTGCATATGACTTTGTAGCTTGCGACTACGAGACAAGGTCTCGCGTACCAGTACGGAATCTGAATTCCGCCACGTGGCCAGATTGGGCAACATCGCACCACCCCGGATTGACTATGCTCCACTGTCCAGCATGAACGGGTTTTGGATCACAAAAGTTTCTACCTAAAGACACTTTCCGTAACAGAGGCTGCGTTAAGTTCATTTAGCATTTGTTGCAGCAGTGGCAGTGATCTCCATCGCCGTAACTTCTCTGTTGTCTACTATACTCTGAAACAACGGTCATGACGACATCAATCAAGGGCTCTGATACCTTTATCACCGCTGAGGCAGCTAGTCTACCAAGTTTCCAAGTCTTGACGCCATGGGGCAAGACTTGGTCATTGCCTCGGGGCTACACGTTTTCTCATACACTAAGGTTCCCTACACGCAATAGGCCGTTATCACTCCTGAAGTTTGCCCGCAGCTGGATCTGCACTACCCCAAGGATTCGTATTTGTTATCCAGAGCCTGGCGACGTTATCAACAAAGCAGTGTGTACAGGCATTTGTCGCAATGTAGGTTTACATTCACAACCATGTTGCGCTGAGATGCTTACATTCTTTGAAAATCAGGATCTTCCGTTCTCTAAAGGGTCGTTACCAGACTACACAAATCACAACCATATCGCCGAGCACGAAGGCATCGGCCACGTCGTCGCGAGTTACGACCCTTCAATCCTCGGTCTAGTGGTAGCCGCTCAGTACGGCGCCGCCACATGCGAGACATGCTGGGCCAACCTCCGCAACCTCCCCGACGCTTGTTGAAACCAGAAGACCTTCCCGAAACACTACGACGGCACATTTCAAAAGTATGATACAACGTCATGGACCTTGTTCATGCCATTGGAATCTACAGTCGTTGACTTCAACACCGTGCTCGGATTTACCATGTACACCGCAGCGCTCTGCCTGGGAGCTGCAGCTCTGAAGTCACTACGCGAAGTAAACATCCACAAAGACAACGTGGTACTCATTTTTGGCGTCGCGGGTGGCATCGGGCATCTTGCAGGGATGACAGCCAACAAGATCTTTGGTGCTCGTGTGGTTGAGGTGGATCGTAACGATAAAGCGGAAGCCCTGAAGATATATGCCGCGCATGGCATATCTGATCTCTTTATTGCTCCTCCTGAGACCTTCAAAGGAAGTGAGGAGTTTCCGGCCGAAATACATAGGGCATGTGTATATTTCCGTGGGGGATGCTCTGTCCTGGCGCATCCTGATGCGACAATCATGGCTGCCAGTCCGGAGAACTCCTAACAATGGGTTGAACTTGTGCGCGATAGACGGGTCTTTGCCTGTCTTACGTACGTTTCACGACTACTCTCTGAAGAGGCTAGCCGCGACAGGGTTATTGGCGCTACTTCCACGTTGAGCGTGAAAATCGCCGAGCTCGTTGAAGGACAAACTTGCGTTCAGGTGTGATGATGGGTGGCGCGAACGAGAGCTATCAAGTGATGCGATACATCAAGAACAAGCAGATTGAAACGGTGCTCACAAAGGTGGCTCTTAAAGATCTGACAGCCGCCATTGACAGGGTGACTAAAGGCGTCTCTGTGGGCGAGTTGTTGGTGACCCGATAAGGTTGGATCATACGCTGGTGGAACCATACCTTGGAAGTTTTCAACAGTTCTATGTCCAGCCAAACTTATTTCTAGAAGATGCAGCTCCACGTCACGCGAAACCAAGATCTACATCCATAAAGGCTGATGATTCCATAAGGCCGTCGCTGAAAAGATCCACACCAAAGCCAAAGTTGAGTGGATCCTGAGTTTCAAGGTCGAATGACAGTTGGCCATGCTCGTACGTAAGGAGTGGCTCAAGCCCTTCCAAAGCCACCTGGCCAGACGGTCGAACACCGTCACTACCATTAGGCCCGCTGGCAGAATCACTTGGCATGACTGCAGACGAAGCCACGTCCTGCTCTTCCACTGGATCTTGTGGAGTCGATTTGAGCGACACGTGGTCCTGTTGTGATCGTGTGAAGATAAGATTCTGCACAATCCGCTTAGCTGGGCTCCACGCAAAAGACAATTCTGTGAGAGCATTGAGACAAAGATTAGCCGATTCGGTTACAGTCCGTATACTCGGGTGCCATTTCCTTGCCTTCTCGATTTGAATGAAAACAAGCGCAGCCGAGTGTAGGCAGTGCGTAGCCGATAGCGGGCTTCGTCTGAAACTTCCAAAGATGGCTCTGTACTTCCTGGCCACCATGCACACGTTGCGTGCAGCTTCATGACAAGTCTTGAGGGCTTTCTGACGAGTTTGATGGGATAGCACGACTGTCGTTCCTGGTTTGACAGATAGCAATGCGTTACCTAGCACTATAAGTGCCGTGTGATACACCATGTGCAGTGTATACACTTGAGGCACGTAATTTTTCTCGTCGGAAGTCTCTAATCTGAGTTCCTTAGAGAGGTTGTAGCCCCATCCTTGTAATTCAAGGAGACAGGTATCGAAGAATGGTTCCCGTTGCATGCCGCGATACCGGGGTTTGGGTACATAGCTGCGCTAAAGGTCAGCCAAGGAAGAACTAGCGCACACTTGAGTGTGATTGGCGTACAAAGCGAGGATTATTTTCTCCAGTATCTGACTGAGCCTGGCGAGGGCGCACTGAAGGCTCAATCGCGCATCTTTGCTACAATCGCCACTTGTTTGCAGCAACTGACTTTCACTTGGGAGCTTGACGGCGGCTTGTATATCCTGAGAACACACAAGAGTTTAGCGTTACGAAGATCAAAATGCAAGGCTCATCTTACCAACATGGTACACACCCGACCAGTGTACAGGGCATGTAGCTTGTCATCGCAGTATAGAACCCAGTACATCCGGCGCCGCAGTTCTGCTTCTTTGCTTGATATCAAGTGGGAACCAGAGAGGGATGTCGTGTCATAATTAAGACCCAAGTCTAGTGCTACACGTATAGCCATACCTTGATGTAGCCATGCAGTGGACTCGGCACCGTTTCCCTACAACTGGTTATTCATGTCTACGTCCTTGAGTGCGGTCTGAACTCACGACGTATACGCCCACCAAGATTGAAAGTGCTTGAATGGTGGTCAAGTTAGGCCACCTGAGCTCATAATGCAGGAGTCTCTCTGCCTTTTTCAAAAAGAGGCGCCCAGCCGATGTAGTATCTTGGGGATCTGAGCGGACTTCGGTCCTGTCCGAGTATCGAGAACCAGCTGCTAGTATGCAGTTGAGAAGCAGAGGACTGAAGTAGCGACTGCGTAATGTCTCACTTTGTCTGAAGAGGTCCTCATCAACAATGGGAGTCCAGGGATTCTGCCAGGTAAAATACAGATCTATAAGGTGGGCCTGCAAATCACTCTCGATATCATCATGCTCTAATTCGAGTAGTAGCTGATTGCGATCAATGTCTGATGTCAAAGATGCCTGTTCGACTGTTGTTCCCAGCAGAGACGCATTCTGTTTATCTGGTTGATACACTATTTCGTCGTTAGAATTGTGACAAGGCTCAAGTGGCAATGGAGGAACTGCTCTCACCTTGTTGGAACTCCAGGCGTCCACTTGTAGGACCAAAGTATCGGATTTCCCCGTCTCGGTCGAAAGTTAACGATTCGTCTAAAGACAATGCACCCTCAAACTCAGCGCAAAGTTGCTCATAATCGGACGTATCTGTTCCGCTTTCACGAGAACTACCTTTGGGATGATGAGCACAATTCAAGTCCACGGCGGACTGGGCTACAGCATCCTCAACATTAATGGATTTGGACTGTAGCGCTTGCTCTAACAGCTCGATGCGGGTGCGTAGGAGCTGCACATAGGCCTTGGAAGCAGGCTTGCGGTGATCGGCCGAAGCACTGTACTGGCAGTTTTCAGATCGATTACGGCATGGCGAGCAAGCAGGCTGTGTACCATCACACTATTCAGTAGAAACACAATTAGCCATCAAGGTAGATGACAATTACAATGAAGTCAACACGAACCTTGACGCGTCTATGGCGACACTGCTGACATGCTTTGGACACATATTTGCGGCGCCGCTGCTCCATAGCGAAGCTTCAATTCAAACTTCCCATGTTCGTTGACGGGTCCGATGGGCTGCGCAACATGGTTAATGCACAATGATTGAATGTCGGTTTCAGGGTTGGGGTATCTAAAAGTCAGCGATACCGGTGGTGGGGCGCTCTTGGCGGCGCGCCATTGACAGCGCCCCGCTTTTATGCTTCACGATTGGCCGACGCATGCCTAGCAAAGGAATCCGAATTCCGATTCTCGAGCATAAATATATCGTCGCAGGCAGGTCCTATTCAGAATTTCAAGCGCCCATTCGACACGACACTCCTGCAGCGGAATACTCTACAAGAAAATATAATGTCGCACTTACAGTACTACGCATACCCTGGAAAAGGCGAGACGGCCAAGAACACGTTCATGTACAGTCAAGCAGTCCGCGTTGGAGACCGCATCGAGTGCGCAGGCCAAGGTAAGCTCCAAGAACGTCATTTGACGACGACAACAATAATTAACCTCGCCGCATGTAGGTGGATGGGAACCCCAATCCGGAATCTTTCCCACTGAGATCAATGCACAGGTCGATCAGGCATTTGAGAATGTGGAGCTCAATTTGAAGGACGCTGGCGGCCAAGGATGGTCGCAAGTCTTCCGTGTGACCTCATACCACGTTCCTATCAATAACGAGGCACTGGTTGCTATGGTACGGAACTTTAAGAAGTGGATGCCAAACCACGAGCCTATCTGGACTTGTGTCGGCGTAACACGGCTAGGTGAGGACGATATGCGTGTTGAGATTGAGGTTGTAGCACACGACCCAAGATAGAAACTTTGTCTCTACTTAGTATATAATACATAAGTAACTTAACCCCCTCTATATCTATATTAGGTAATTAGGCACTCTAGTTTAAAAATATACGTATATACTATAAGTGTAATAGGTATTCTTATATTACCTAGGGTAGCTAGTCCTAAAGGTATAAGCTATAGAGATATTATAGTTATAGAAGAGTATTATAATAGAGTAGGTATAGATAAGTTTCTCTTATAAGATAATAATACTTATTAAGGAAGTATATACTTAGGAAGAATATATTCTTAACTATAAAGATACTAACTATACTCTAAGACCTACTTATATACTTTATAGTTTAGATAGTTAGTAGGTTAGTAAAGCTAACTTACTAACTCTATTATATAATTAGATTATATTCTACTTTAGGCCTAAGATTATAATTCTATCCTAGGGTCCTAACTAGAGTTAGCCCTAATTCTAGTTTTAGCTTAATAATAAAATATTTAGGACTGTATATAGGTAATATTATATAGGCTAATTCTAGTTAACTTTAAGAGTTAGTCTAGTTAGGTTCCTAAAGACTAATTTACTCTAAATTTAAGTATATAAATTAGTATATAGAGTTGCATAGCTTAGTAAATTTATAGAACTATAACTAATAGTATTAATAGTATTAGGGTTTTATATTTATAGTTAGGGTTAGTTTTATAATATTATAATACTCTAGACTGCTAGGTTTAGAGGTATTCTAAGATAATAACTAGCTATTACTAGAAGTAAGTTGCGTATAGCTATAGGTAGGGGGATATATTAATAGTATAATATATAGTGTAAGTCTATAGTAGAATACTATAAAGCTTAAAGAGAGTTATTATAAAGTTTAAAGAGAGTTATTTTCTGCCCTCTATATATAGTTAAATTATTATTACTATTATTATTACTACTATAGTAGAGAGTAGTGTTATAAGTTAGTATTTTAAGCATCTAGTAGAATATACGTTAGCTGTATATAGAGAGTATTAATATAGTATTTTACCTAGCTAGTGTTATAAACTCTTATAACTAGCTAATTACTAATACTCTCTTCTCTAGCTATTAGTAAATTAGAAACCTCTAGCTAGTAGAATTATAAAAATCTACTATATAGGGTTAGGGTTAGGGTTAGGGTTAGGGTTTAGGGTTAGGGTTAGGGTTAGGGTTAGGGTTAGGGTTAGGGTTAGGGTTAGGGTTAGGGTTAGGGTTAG